>CM041050.1:13391528-13825450 GCA_023078785.2 Hyles euphorbiae
GATAACGCACTAGATCTGTCGGACCTCGACCTGAGCTCGATTCAGTTCTCGGAGAAGGAGATGCGCGCGCTGTCGGGCCTCACGCCGGCGCTGTCGCGGCGCCTGCAGCGGCAACTGCTCGCGCACCTGCCGCCCGCCGCCGCGCGCTCGCTGCGCCGCACGCTGTCGCTGCAGGCGCGCCCGCCGCCGCCCGACCACTGCCAGCGCTCCCACTCCGCCGGCGCCGCGCCGCCCGACCCGCCGCACGCCTCCGCGCCCGCCACGCCCGACGCGCCCGCCGCACCCGCGCCCGCGCCCGCCGCGCCCCCCGTGCCCGCCGACGCCGCCGCACCCGCGCCCGCCGCCGATAGCCCCACCAGCTCCACTAGCCCCGCGGATCGTTGCTTTGATGAAAATTCACCGGATATTCCTTCACCCCAATATTCGACGCTTCCTCGGCTTCGGCGGCGTTCCACCCCGCGAGAGTCGACGCCACCGATACTTGCGACAATCGATGTCGATTGTTCTCCGACGACCACCTCGGCTCCGAGGGAAACGACACCTAGACGCGCAGGTGATCGACCGTTGCTCAGTAAATATCTGACACCGGAACGCGCTTTCTCCTTAGACGAGACGTATTCGGCGGACGGCGGCAGCATATTGTCGGATCCGAGCTACATTGCGGCGTACGGGGCGCCCGTTTTAGGCGGCGCGGGACTGAGTCTACGACGTCACTCGCTGCGGAACACGGGTGACCAGCCCCGAAAGCGAGTTTCGAGATTTCTGCGGTCTGATTTCTTTGACACGCCAGGAAATGACGAAAGTCTTTATGCTAAGCACAAAAAAGAGAAAGAGCTTGAAACGCAAAAAATATTAAAAGAGATCAGGGAAAAGCGTAACAAATCTTTAGAGGCTAGCGCATCTCGAGATCAGTCAGAAATAGAATGCTCACCACTGAAAGAAGATGGCACATCACGCAAAAGTCTGTCACCGAATACTATTTTGGCAGGAAAAGACCGCAGTAGATCAAACACTCCATTTTTCCCAATTTTAGATAATATAAAAGAGACCGCTTTAGACGCGTCGGCGCATTTACCTCGTGCAAAGCTGTCGTCTATCTTAGATGACAGTAAACCAAAGTATAGCTGTGACGAGATCTCCAGTAGAGAATCGAGATTATTGAGACCGAAAAGTTATCCTATCAAAACGTTAGATTCTATTGAAGAACCTGACGACAATAATTTATCGGAAATAGCATCAAATAAAGTGGTTGATAGCAAGGAAAAATCCAAGGAATCTAAATTAATTAGACCAAAGAGTTACCCAACCAGTAGCCCATCGCCTGAAAAAGTATATATAAGCCCTAATGTTAAGAAAGAACATGACAACAGCTCTGTTAAAAATGACGATGTCTCTAAATGTGACATAAAAAGTGACGTAGAAGTTAGTTTCAGTATTACTTTGCCTAAGAAAAATAAACAAGGTGCATCGAGTACTCAAAGTAAACTCAAAAACAATGATTTGACAGAACAAAATGTTAACAACAGAATTGAAGATGGCAAAGATGTTGAAAGCGTGTTATATCTGAAAAAGTATCAAGTAGTAAAGGGCAACGAAAGTACGCATGATCGTGAGTCATCGGAGAAAAATATTGAAAACGGCGCAGTTGTAACAAGTGCACTAGAGAAACCCTCTGACGAACTGTTAAAAACAGAAGATGTAACCACTACAACCAAACTTACGAACTCCTCTAAAAAGGAAGAACTGGGTCAAAAGTCTAGTGAAACTGAAACGAACGAAAAAAAAGGTACCATAAAAAAGAGAATAATTAGAAAAGTGTCATCAAAATCTAAAAGTGACCTAGGAACTGGACAGGATGCTAACGATGTTAAATCTTCAACTGATAAAAAGAAAGTTATGAAGAAAATTAAGGAAAAGTCAACTGACGAAGATAGCACAAGTACGCCAATAGTCACAAAGAAAAAATCGGTTTTACAATCCATTGGACACAAACTGGAAAAATTGGCAACCACGAAGTCCAGTTCCCCGGAAAAAAGTAACGACCATAGTGCAAATGATATGAAAAAAGATTCTTTAAAATTAAGTAGAATGCAACGAGAACAATCAGTGCCAGTTAATGTCGAACCACCTACTGAATCGAATCTAATTAAAAGAGCTGTAACATTAACTGATGTCGCTGCTTTGGACAATCAAACTGCATCCAATAATAACAAAACCACAGTGTCCAAAGTATTGGGTCTTTTTAAGAAATTCGAACCTAAAGATAAATCAAAGGTTGTCGATAAATCAACTAGTAAAAATTTGGATGAAAATGCGGGTACTAGCAGTAGAAAAAATTCTATAACTGAATCAGTCTTAGAAGATCTCCATAAAGACAAACCCCGAAGACCTACATCATTATTACTTAATGGACTAGGACGTAAAAACAAATACAATAAAACGCCTAATGATAGTATTACCTCCGCTAATGCGGATAGTGATGATCAAACAGTACTTAAAGCAGAGAATGAAAGTAAAAACAATAGGAACAGCTTGAAATTAGATTTCTCCCGATTGCCAAGAGTTAAAAAAATAGTTCCTACAAATCCTGTGATAGAACCGCAGATAATGAATATGTCCTCTGCCAACAGTGAGAACGATAAAAAAGATATGTCTGGAAAATTTGCTTCACTCCAGGAGACGAGCACCTTAGCCGATAACGCTGATACACTAAGTCGCAGTAGATCGAGAAGTAGATCAAGTATATCAAATTCCGAAATAAAGTCTGACAATAGTGGTGATAATAAAACGTCTGATAGAAATCCAACATCACCTTCCGACAGTATGACAGCTCAACCTTTGCGAAGTCACGAGTCTATTACGCCAGAAATGGAAGATATTGTGGACAGAATACGAAGGAAGAGTTTTTATTCCAGGTTTAACGAAAAGAAACAACGACGAAAGAGTAGCCTAGTTGGTCCCGGTGCAACAGAGTATGACCCAGTCGCTAGAATACACGCGTCGCCGCCGGAGACAAAGTACGACGTGTCACCGACTTCCCCTACCACTTACGACGTATCTCCAGGGATCTCCATCTCGTCGGACTTGTCTCCGTCTACGGACCGTTATAGATCTCTTTTGAGCGAACTGCCTGTTAGCACTAGGAGTAATTTAAGGTTTGAGGGTTATGGACTGAATGACAAAATAGATACGTACAGATCTCTTGACCGTAACGAGTTCAGAAAGTATCCTGGAGGCCGCAGTTATTTAGACTATGATCAGCCGCTGTCGTACGGAGCACCGAGATATTCTAGAACTAAATCCTTGTTGGAAAATTCAGACGGCACAGAAGATAACAGTCTCACGCACAGTATACGAGACCCGCTCAAATATAACAGGACTATTTCAATGTATTCACCCGGAAATTATGCCACGTACAGACCAAAAAGAACGCGTAATCCTGCCATCATATTAAAAGAAAGCGAAAAAGAACCGAGCCCCGAAAATATTTTGGAAAAAATACGACAAAGAAAAAATATATCGATCAGTGTGACTAGAAAACCCGAAACGGATAAGGAATCGCGGCCAAGGTGTGTATATATTTATATCTACATGTCACGTAAATAATTGATAATAACTCCCCAAATTGAAATAAATTTTAATATGTGCACGCTTATCGCTTCCAAACTTAAATTTTTCGGCACTAATGCTTTTAAAGTTTTACTCCTTATAGTTATAATGAATCTTATATGACGTCATGTACAGTTCGATAACTATAATGCCTCGAAATGTAGATAGCTTGAAATCACATCTAATAAGATATTTACAAATAAACAACAAAGACTACATATTTACATTATTATAATATATGCCTCACGTACATTAGATTTCACTCATCGGCCGTACTGTATTGCAAACTTCAGCCAAGGTACACCGTCTTTTACCTCCAATAAAAGACATGTGATAATAATGCACTTTAATTTCAGATCCATTATCCCATCTAAAAGCGAAGGCGACGGTGCAGAATGCTCTGAGAAAGTTGACTGAGAGGAACTACTGATCACGCCAAATTTCGCGATGCCGTTATTAGTGCAAGCATTTGTTATCAACTCACTGTGACTAGTTTAGCAGTTGCGTATAATTAATTCAATTTAGTTGATCACTAGTGATGCCAACCGAGTCCCTAATTGAATAGTTTGAGGCTGTATCCACAATCTTGCCAAAACATAGTCCCTATTTGAATATTTCTATACTCTATAGTATATCACGAGAAATGAATCTCAAAATCGACAGATGCTTATTGTAAGACTGTCTTAGTGGCAAGTTTAGTTAATTAACATGTTTCCTGAATCTCTGTTGACATTAAAATGTATTTTGAATAAATAATGAAGTGTATTTGGCGACTTGGATATATTAATTAGAGTATCACGAAAAGCAAGTAGAGTATATCATAGAATCATCATAAAATATATCGAATTAAATTATTTTCATGAGCTTTTAATTCCATTACTTTGGGAGGAATTGTAAAGTTGGCAACACATTTTGGTACAGCTTTTCAGGCTGGTTAGGTTTTATTGATCGAGTACGATTGACCTTCGCAATGTAATATTTTGCAGAGTGGACTTTTTGTTAAGTGTTTATTGTAAATTGATTCTTATGTGCCTTTATAATACATAAGTGACTGGATTTGATATAGTCCATTTTATTGAAAGAGATAAATGACACAATGTTTAGTGTGTGTTTGCACAAATACGTTTAACTCAATATTATTAATTTTAATTTTCATAGATATTATTACATTTTACGTGACGCTAAGTCATTATTAAGTTTAAATGTTTATCGTATTCATGAAGTATTGAACGCTAAGTCAGGTCGTCACAGTAATCGAATAGAATGGTGCTTAGATTCGTTTAGGTATATGACTATTTATAAATGAAAGTTATTAGAAACACACAATATATTTATGTATATTATTAGCCTTAGTGTCGTCCGCATTGCGTTTCACATGTTGTAGCTGCGAGCTGCCGTTTGCGATTTCGTTCCTCACGAGCAGATGTATACGAGTTGTTGGAGACTTGAGACGTTGTTACATTACTAGTTTGTTGCCAGTTTACATTTACAGTCGCGACGCGAAGCGATCACTTCGATTACAGTGATGTTGTAAAGCAATAAGTTTTCGTCAAACTTTAATTTCGTCATTATCATTGCGAACTTATTTATTATTTTTTACTAGAATTGAAATTATTTATTGGTGTGTGGTAAATTTTAATATTTCTCTCGTGTCACAGTTACAATGTGACGTGCGGGAACTGTGATCGTTACGATTAATATTAAATTAATATCACACACGTTTTGTATTGAATGTGAATAAATTATGTAATTGAAATTTGATGTTTTTATTTATTCAAACAAAGTTTGTTGTACTTGCTAATTTGCCCCCTGTGCCCTACCACCTGCACTAGAAAGGACATCATCGAGGCAAAACACGCTATCTTAACGTAGCGAACTACTGGGCCGTGATATTGTACATTTTTAAATACCAGTGTATGTATATAATTTGAGCTATTGACTCGAACGAAGAAGCAAAATTCCCCCACGAACATATTACGGTCGCATTTCATGGGTTCAAATATCGTTCGGATTACGAAAGTGCCCAAAGTTGAGGCACTGGACTTTTTTGCAGGTGAAATATAATATACAAGGTATCTCAAGACTGCTGTAGTAGTGACTTCAGACACATTGCAACAGAAAATGTTGGAAATAAAAGCGACGATTGTTTTTTGTTATTTTTCCTATGGTCGTATTTGGATGGTAAATTCATTTTTTCCTAAAATAATTGTGTATACTCTTTTATTTATAAATAATCTAAGGTATAAAAGAGTTTATTATTTTAGCAAAAGCTATGGATTTACCACCCAAAAATTACGATACTTAAAAAATCATTAAAAAAAATGTCGCATTTTTTTGCGTAAATTTTAGTTGCATTGTGTTTGTACTCACTAAAACTACCACCCGGCTTCGTTTTCGGTAGCAGTCTTGATATACCCAGTATAATATCAACATTACACAAATTGACAGCCACCGTAGCATAATCGGTTAGACGCCGCCTGTGAAACGAGGGGCCAGGGGGGTCAATCTACGCACTAAGATAAATGTTTGTGCGGCCCACAAATATTTCTTTCGGGTCTGGGTGTTTGTGAGACCCAAAAGTCTCTCGTAGTTCCTGATAACTACGTCACAAGACTGAATCTTAGTGTGGGGTCACGACTATGTATGTGACTGTTTGGTGTTATTTATTTATTAAACATATATTGAGTTAAAAACAAATAATCAAATGAAAAATAATATATTGAAAAGAAAGTTTCACAATACAATTCATGCGTCTAAGATATTCTGTAGCGGCGCGAAGTGCTTGGCGTCGTTCTCCGCCAGCAGCTCGAGCGCGTCGTCGACGGCGGCGGCGGGGAAGCGCTCCACCCACGACTGCACCATGCCCTCCGCACTCGCCGCGTAGCGTCGCAGCTCCACGCTCTCGCCTGCACACACACACATACAAACACTCGCCTTCAAAGTTCAAACTCACACCACTGGCATTGGCTCACACCTCAACTTCATGTGTATTAACTCACATTTTTAGATACCTTACAAATGGTACCTCAGTTTATTTAACAAAGACCATTATATTTCTAAGAATATTGAATATCAAGTTAAAGTTTTGGAGTTACTGACTGAGGTACTAAATCTTTGGGCAGTTAAAGAATTTGAATAACTATACCTATTGAAAAATTATAAATTTGATTCCGCTATCCAGATGTTCATCTAAGTACCGAGTAAGTATCGGTAAATAAATAGTGATCCCGCCACTTCAACGTTCACGATAGATTATATCAAATTCCTGGACGAAGTCAGTTACAGGGTAAAGACATTTGTCCTTTTGTGTGGTAAATCTAGGCGATTGATCGTTATAACCCACTTGATTGGAAGGTTTTTTATATCAAAATAGTATTATTTATTAAGAAGCCAGAGTCAGCTTGATTTGTACAAGAACAGCAACCTTTATGGAAAGTGTTGGGCTGCACGAATATGTTGCGCGGCTGCTTGTGCATGACGACGATGTCCCGCCAGCGGCCCCACGGCTCGTCGAGGCGGCTGTACTTGTCGAACAGCTGCTCGCCAGCCGCGCTGTCGCCCGTCGCCTTTATCGTTTGCAGCTTCACCAGGAAATCGCCTGAATCATGCCGCTTATTTTTATAATTGATCTTTAGTAAAATATAATGACATTAATTAACATCGATAAATCACGTGGTCTGAGAAAAGGAATAGAATAATCCTAGCCAAAAACATTTATATTCAGTCGTTACGAGATAATAGAATGCAATCGTTTTTTACAACGCCAAATGCAACCTGGCATACAAATGCTGTCTAAGTTGCAATTTGATTAGCGCAAGAGAAACGTTATCGCTTACGTCAGTCAAGGCGTTAACGATTGTAGAAAGAGATAGATTGGAAGCGCTTGTAACTTGGCTAAGGGGGCAGTTTTTTTTACAAAGAGTAAAGACCCATATTTGGCGTCATTTTATGTCAGTCTTAATTTTATGACTTAGTTGGACATGATGCGCTAACAGAAGCGATTAAACTGTCAATGTAATATATTACCGATAATTCGTTTTCCATCGGTAGCCAGACGATCTCTCTGCAGTCTTAGTAGCAAGTTCTTTCCGGGCTCCGCTTCAGTGATAGTCAATAAACCATCGCCTTCCAACTCTAGTAAACGCATCAGGACAAATCTAGCTCTCGCGTGTGCCTGCAAACATTACGAACAACATTACTATACGTCTTCCATTCGTTTATTTTATTTTTGACAGTTCACGCCTATAAAGTACGACATTACAGTAGAACAATATTTTGAAATAAAAGTAGATACTTTCTTGACGGGTAACGCCCACTTAGAGTTGTGCCATTCGTAACGAATGACCACAGATAACAAAAACGATTTTGAATAGAATCAATCAATCGGAATCATTTGAAATAAAATTACATTAAAATGCTAATGAAAACAGTTAAACGTAATATAGTACCCAATATTAGGATCGAATGTATTTGCTGCAAATT
The DNA here is from genome assembly GCA_023078785.2 of Hyles euphorbiae. Taxonomy (NCBI): domain Eukaryota; kingdom Metazoa; phylum Arthropoda; class Insecta; order Lepidoptera; family Sphingidae; genus Hyles; species Hyles euphorbiae. The sequence goes on from CM041050.1 coordinate 13,399,620, forward strand.
AATTAATATGAATAAAGGTATACGTATTGAAGTGACTTTTAATAAGAGTTTAATTTAAAATAATTACAATGATTACAACGAAAATAAATGTTTAGTACCTACTTGTAATAAACAGTTAAACCATGTTGGAATTCATAGTACTTTAAGGATTAAATAATTAAAACAACTAAAAGGTAATTTGTTAATATTTTTATTTATAAACAATCGTCTGTTTCGTCGGAATCGGCGTCGTCGTCACTCGTATCCCCAGTAACACTAATTATTAATGAGTGCATGGGTAAGTTGTCAAATGCGACATCGCGATCCCAATCAGACATTATTTCTTTCTTCGTCTTATCTACGACACTCGCCCAGTTATGAGGCGTCACATTTTCACACGCATTTTTAAGCAACTCCAGCATTTTGTTTGCGGTGAAAGGAGGAGTTGTATTTATTCTCGCAGCATATCCTTTCACTTGCGCCCATATTAGCTCTATGGCATTATACTGGCAATGATATGGAGGAATTCTAAGGACGGTGTGCCCATGTTCTGCAGCCATTTCATCTATAACGTATCGTTTAGGCTGCTTCCTCATGTTTAATATTTTAAGTAACTCTACTTTTAATAGGGACTCGTCCACCTCCTCGCCATTGTTACGGAGCCAGTTTATTATTTCATTTTTTTTACTGGCTTGCGTTGGCATTTTGTTAATTTGCCGAGAGTGATAGGACGCATTATCTATAAATATTGTTGATGGCTGTTCGAGTGACAATAACATTTCCCGAAACCATTTTTCATATACTTCGGAATTCATTTCTTCGTGGTAATCCCCTGTTTTCTTTGATTTAAAAGCTAACATAGCATCTTGCACAAATCCTTTTGCGGTTCCTGCATGACAAATTATAATTCTTTCACCTTTTCCCATTGGCACTGCGGTCGAGGAGCTAGCAGTGTTGTCAGTCCAAGTTTTTGATACCGTGTGATTCGCATTGAGCCAAGTTTCATCGGTGAAAACAACATTCGACCAGTCTTCTATTTTTTTAGCTTGTCTTAAAAATTCGCATCGATACAAAGCAACATCATTGCGTTCCATCAATATTTTTCTTTTGTCACATTTTTTGTATTGGAATCCAATCCTATTCAATACCTTCGCCAAAGAAGACTTTTGACCACGGAACAAGCCACTAGTTTTCAGAGATTGTACTAGGTTATGTAAAGTAGGAATCTCTTTTCTTTGGTAATAATCGTATATATGACGACGAATAGCATCACCATCAAAACTGTCAATTGCTGTCACTTTAAAGGGCTGACGTTTTTTCTTAGGTGTAGATGGCTTGTTTTGTTCCATGCCACTACTGCCGTAGCCTTCTTTAATTATTTTTGAAACTGTTGGAGCAGTAATACCTAATGCTGCTGAAACACGGTCTCTGATTTGAGTCACTGGTATAAGAGGTCCACCATTACGGCTTTCCCTTTCAAAGTACTCATGAAGTCGCAACACAAACTCCCTTGTTTGTCCTTTAAGCACCTTTCCTTTAGGCATTTTGAAAGTGATGAAGGCAGGTACGATGTTCTCAATTCAACCAAATGTAGGAATTCACGGGTAAAACAATACGGAGGAATATAAATACTCAACTCGACGTATGAAAAATGTGAATTAAAATTCAGCGAACGGAAAACTCTAGCACGGGCGCGGGCGTCTCGTTGTGAGTGACCACAAAATGGCGGCGCGCGTCACCTGTCTGCCCAGTGTTGCCGTTTCACAATTTGTTTTTAACAACATTACTATTGCCGACGGAAGTGATAAGAATATTAACTTAACATGAGTAAATGGTTTATTTTAATATAATTATTAAATCAAGTAACTTAAATATCCCTGAAGTTTTATAAAACAATGCATGGAGCAAAAAATAAAATATGTATTAAATCGATTGAAACTTGTTCAAAAATAAAATCGTTTGTTATAAAAAATTGATTCGATAACGCATCAGGCCATCACTATTTGATTCAGTACTCGATGTGTCAAAAATAAAATAAACGAATGGAAGACGTATAACACATAGCACTTTTGTATATTGAATATAAAGGATTAAAAAGAAACTATATTACGATCAATCTAGGAAATAATATTAATTATTAAATTTTAAAATTTAAGAAAAATATTACATCAGATGAGGAGTTTCCAATGTGATGTTAATTTGAATGTTCTATTCTATTAGATTCTTACTAATAGCCTTTAATTGTAGTAAAAAGCTATTAGTCGAGATTACACTATCGGGTTGTATTACTGGTACTTACTTGCAACCAAGTCTTGGTGGACGGCTGGTACATTTCCGTGGCTTTAGCAGCTCCGTTCCATAAGAGACTTAACCAGTTCACGTACATTACGTCGTCAGCTTCCTGACCTTCGTATCCAAATACTCTAAAATATTTAAAAAAAAAAACACAATTAAAAATATAATACGGTCATAAAATAATCAATGTGATTTTTTTACGTGTAATTATTCTAAAATAATACCTAATATAAAAGAAATCTCCTTGGAGAATAGTGTACTAATTTGTCACCATAAAGTGCAAAGTATTTTTATATAGGTAACCTATCTTATTACAAAAACAGTCTTGAGACTGAATTAAAAACAAGCAGTGAATCTCATATAAAATAATTCGACATATAGAAGCAATGTGACACAGTTATATTAAAAACGTAAAACACATTATACTCACTTCAAAATTTCGGTATCTAATGATAGATATAATCCAACAGCTTCTGCACGACATTCTTCGAACGCTGATCCAAGTGTAGTGAATTTACTATCGTACGTTTCTCCTTCAGTGTACCACGATTCAATTTTCTTGCCTGATAATTATAAAATAATTTTTGAACTCATATAAAATGTTGTAACACTTGATATTATGGTCCTAATTAAAGTTTGAGGAGTTAAGCCTTCATTCAAAACACTGACTCAATATGAGTTGCTAGGCAATATAGAAATATGTATACTTAAAAAATAGTTGACTTACCAGTAAGAGGATTCTTTACTTTTTCTATGTCAAAATTGAATGTCCCGTCAGCGTTTTGTCTTAGAAGTTTACCGCTACCGTGACCTAATAACTCGTGTAGTCCTACTTGCACCTGAAACAACATTTTAATGAAATAGAAATATGGTTCACTACACCAATATATGTGTCAACCGAACATAGGTGTCTATTTATTCATACATGAACACTGAGTATCAATCACGTCAAATAACTGAGTGTATAAAGTGTGTGCACACAGTATAATAATTATTACCTGCCACATTTTAGTTATCGAATGTTCTTTTAGTACGACTATGAATTCAGTTTAAATGAAAAAGACAAAACATACGACGATAACTAAAATAGTCTTTTTTTGTATTGTATCAGCCCATATACGTCCCACTGCAGGGCACGGGCCTACTCTACAATCGAAAGTACGATTGAGAGTGGTGCCAACCCGCACTAGGCCAGCGTGGTGGACTATATGGCCTAACCACTCTCAAAATAGTCTTACTGTCTATGAATAGTGCCGTAAATAATCAATTACCTCAAAAGAAGCCACCCTGTATTTCTCTAGCAGTTGTTTGTCGTCGTCAGCGAGGAACGGTATGACGGACTCCTTGTACGCCGCCGGGATGACGTTACCCAACGATACGTTCTTGAACCCTTCGTTCTGACGAATCTCATCATCTACAAGTAAATACCAAAATGTTGTATATTTATTTTATTTCCTGATTGATTATTTGTATATCTTTATATCCCATGATAATGGTGAAATAAAATAATATTGTTGTCCAATATTTTTATGATAAGAGACGTAGGTACCGCCGATATGTGTATTTCGACCAACTAATAGCAGTGTAAATGCACTTTAGTGTTTGTGGTTTGAAGGACATTGTAGCCAGAGTAACTAGTGGACATAATTATACCTAACATATTATGTCTCATGATAGTGAGCGAAGTGGAATTATTCATATTACTTTGTAATTCATGTTGTTGTTTGGTTTTGCTATAGTCCATGAGTGGTCGTATCGCTTACCACCAGGCCAATGGCACCCTTGTCTCGTCATTCATTGCAATAAAAAAGACGGAGGATATGTATTAATCTGCCTTTCTGTTATCTCGCGCGAAAATGAAAGTGTCAATATATCATATTATACACCAGCTACATATATAGCTTTCGATGTCATTCACGCGCAATATATGCATGTAATTTGGATACGATAACCGTGGACGGTAAGCAACGTAATCAAGTAAAAAAAAATCCAAAAACTCACAGTTAGGAATGTTAATTCCAGCGGGAATGCCGCTACCGGAGAATGTGAGCACATCCAAGCTGGTGAAGTCTGGCCTCAAGAATGAGTCCTTCTCGAGGTCCTGTCCCCAGGGCAGGCGTTTGATGAACCGCTCGGCGCCGTCCACCAGGCGGCCGAACTTCTGCGACATCTCCTTATTGACCATCGCCACGAACCCCTCGAACTCGCCGCGTTGCCCGCTCGGGTCGCGGTACGTCTCGATGAAGCCTTGATATCTGGAACATGCTTATGATTAGGAAGATATACGTAAGCCTCGCTGAACCATTTTAACAACACTTATTTTTTTATTGCTATTAAGGGCGAGACGAGTATGCCATTCACCTGATGGTAAGCGATACGACCACTCATGAACAGTAGCGAAATAGCACCTAGAATTACAAATTAACGCTTGACATTCCACTGCGCTCGCCATCTTGAGACATAGCATGGTAAGTCTCAATATAGCCAGTTACTCTGGCTACAAACCGAAACACAACAGTTCATTTATACTGCTATTTGACGGGAGAAATAGACAATGCGCTGGTAGCTATCAACACGGCCTCTCACATATGAGAGACCTACTACCAGTAAATGTGAGTGTATAAAGAAACATAAAGATACAGACTGCTTTCAATTGGTCGATATGAAGTTCCTTGGCGGAGGCCATTATTCACGGAGAGAGAAATATACTTTGTGTACCATAAATCTCACCAAGTAATATTTTTTAATTGGTATCCGATTATTACTAACAAATTATAATAATTTTAAATATCTTACGTCTCAATGATAGGCCCCTTGTCCTTAATCCAGAACCTGCTACCCTCTTTATGTTCACTCAAATCGCCCTCTCGGAAGCTATTCACATAATGCTTCAGCATGTTCTTCTCGTTGTCGTTAGCGGCGTACTCCTGCGCCTTCGTCAAGTTCTCATTAACAATCTTTAGTAACGGAGAGTAGTCCCCTCGGGTGACTTGGAAGTACGCGCCTTTGTATTGTTCCTTGTCCATGGTTAGCGGCGGTTTGGGCGATGTTTCTACACTGGCTAAATGGATGGTGTATAGAGGCACTGTGGACAATCATAATAAATATACTGAATAACTTGTCAAGCAAGTTGATGTATTTTTAGGTCGCTCGAAGTATTAAGAGCCTAAAAGCATGAATAATTTCGAATTTTCAGTTTCTTTAATGCTTCAAAAATTTTAAGCTGATCGAATACAAGTATGGTGTATGTTCTAAAATCTAATAGAAAGGTAAATGTCGAAGAATTAATACTTACGTCCATCATCGGCGGTAGTCTTAAAAGTCCGGCAAATATACGCCTCGATGCGCTTCGTTTTCATCCAATCGTTCACCAAATTGGAATCCTCTTCAGTGCAATTGCTAGAGAAATATGTTGTAACACCCTGTAGGTTGGATATATAGTTAAGATATTTATGTTATTTATATTCATTTTAGGTAATAAAATATCGATAATTTATTCCTGAATCACCTGTATAAAGACTTGGAATTACTTAGTCTCTTTAAGATTTAAACATCATGAAACTATTTTTAATAACAAACAATTACTATTGTGTCTGGTATTTCTAATAATTAGTATGTATGTCGTGATCTCTGTCATTAATAGCATATACATCATAACAGTGCGAAAACTTAGAATACTTATCTCTTTATTAGATTGAAAAGCAACTACTTGCATATACAAAAATACATAAGCTGTTTATATACAATTACCTTATCAGCTAATCCTAAGCTAGCCAGTCTTGGAGCGGTGCTGTATATCGCGTTCTGCGTGTTTTGCCACAGCTTAGTTATATGCGTGGTATCTTTGTCGTAAGCCTCGGAGGCTTTCACGATCAACTCAAATGATTCTTTAGGTAAATTTGGAATGAACTTAGTATCACCGAAACCTTTGTAGTTGCCGCTGTTGGCAAATATGCCACCGGAGTACACCAGGAATGCCTGGAAACAAATTATTTTGATTGTCATCAACATAGTAACTCATTGCTTAAGACAGGTATTATCAATTGCATGTCCTCAACCACAATGTTTGGCATCTCTCATCATTCAAAGCATTTCTAAAATACATATTCCCAAGATTCATGCCATATGCAAATCAATGATATTATTGACTTGTAGCTTTGTATAAAATTTGTAAATTTCTGACATAAACTATTATCTAATGTGACATGAAAAAACAGAAACAGCCTATTGTCATAGTAATAGAAATAGATAAAAAATATATTCTTCAAAAGGATGTGGTTTGTGGCCAGAATTATCAACTACTGAACACTTCTTGATTGCCACATTGTATAATTATTGTGGCTATACCAAATTATTTACCTATTTGTATTTAATATTTTTTGAAATATAGCAAGGGGATTCCCACTTTTGGCTCAAAATATTTTATTTATGACATAAAAATACAATCTTGTTACTATTAAATAATACTTACTACACTTTTGTGACAAAATATTTGAATAAAAAATAACAAAAAACAAGAAATAACACTCATTGTTGTTAAAATAACAGTTTACCTGGAAATCATCTTCTGTAACTCCAGCTTTCAAAGCAGACTCTTTTAGTTTTTCCAATGGTTCTGCTATGTAGATTCTATGAAGTAATGAAAATATTTTTGGAGACTCTGGACTTGTTTGTAACAAGACAATAAGCCCACCATTCCAAGCAGCCTGTAGGGAATAATATAACAACATTAAAAATTGAATTTTTACAGGTGGTATGTCTCTCATGATGAGGGGCCGCCTGGGTAGGTACTACAGTAGTGTCAATTTCTCCCGCCAAACAGCAGTATAAATGCACTGTTGTGTTTCAGTTTGAAGGAAAGTGTAGCCAGAGTGACTACTGTTCATATTGCTAGTGCAGTGGAATGCCAAGCATTGCTTTGTAATTCAAGGTGTTGCTTGGTTTTGCTACTGTTCATGTGCAGTTGTATAGCTTACCATCAGTATCATCACATAAGTTGTGTAATGCTTAGACATAATTTTAGGTAAACATTATAAATGCATTAGTATTAAAACATCTAATATTTTGAATCAAAACTTACAATAAAAGTAACCATAAAATAATGTTTTATTTAGCATATTGATGGTGGCTTTATTATTTGAGGCATTTTATTCCCATACATAACAGACTTAAGTTGCTAGTTACTTTACAATAAAAGTAAATTAAATATTTACCACAATTATAACCATATTTTTACAAATAATTTTAATAATCCTGTCATGGATTTGGAACCAAAATATGCATCATAAATACTAATTTATCTATTGTATTGAGGACAATACATTTTCGATAAGGAATTAAATCTTAAACTGCAAATATAAGTATAAACAAAATATAAAGTTAGTTAGATAATTTTTACTGTTAAATGTCTAAAGCATTTGTATAAACTGGCATCATTAATTCTGTGACCACAGTTTTAAACAGAGGACAATGGTTGTACTTGTGTTATCTCAAGAGTTTACAGAAAAGGTACGGACTTTGAAGTGAACAACATATTGATAAAAATATTTTTCACTTGGCAATTTTTCCAACAATATGCAAATAAAATCATTAAACATGTTTTTATGTTCCATTGTAAGATACAATAAAAATAAAATAATGCCTGCCTGGTATCAGAAATATTGTAAGAGTTAATATTACTCTGACTTTTCAGAGTCATGTGTGTATTGAAAGCCAATCTTCGTGCACTAAAATGGTGAAGGAAAAAATTTTATGGTCTGTAAGTCCACCAATCCGCACTAGGCCTGCGTGGTGGAATATATGGCCTGACCACACTCGATCATACTCTCAATTGTAGAAGAGGCCCATGCCCTGAAGTGGGACATGTATGCAATGTGATGCAAATTATTACTCATAAGATCTCAAACAATTTTAAAAAAATCTCACCTGACTCAAATAATGGGCATACAGTTGTTCTTGTGTTGTTAAATTATTAAATGCCGTTGAGCTGTCTAGCTCCACAAAACGCTGATTGTTAGGCAATAGGAAATGAGACTTGTCTTCAGCCATGGCTAAAATATAAAAATGTTTGTAATATTATATTTAATCAAAATACTATTTATAAAAAATACTTTGCAAAAATCAAATAAAATAAGCCCCTTTCAAAAGGTGTTATTAATCAGATAACAATACAAAAAATGTGTGAAGTAATTAATAAATTATAATGGTTGATGACTTAAAACATATATTTATGATATAAAAACACACTTTGCCTTAGTTCTTATATGGACTTACTCTATAAGATTTTTGTTAACACGTATGTTAATTGAGACGTACACAGTTTTACTGACCATTAACTTTTAAAGACTGTGCGGTTATTGTGTTCTGTGACTTCTGTGTACCAGACGAGCGTCGACAAAGTTTGCCAGTAAGTGAATCAGCAAATATAGACCGCCGGCATTGTATAAGGTTAATAGTCAGAGTCCGCAACATCATACATTAATAGTTGTTTTGCTGGAATAACTTAAAGTATTGCAATGTGCTATAATTATATATACTTACTGAGAATATAAACAAATTATGGTTATTTCCAGTAAAATAACTATTCCTTCTTCGTGATGTGCCAATCGCCAACTTGAAGTTTGTGTGTGAGTTTGTGTTCGAAAGCTATTCTAGGAAAAGTTACTTTAAACATTCGATAAAATAAATTAATATTACATAGCTACAATAGTATATTAAAAGATACGAACGTATCTTATGTACAAAAATCTTATATCTTTACTAAATATTTTTCAATTAAGTAAAAAATAGCAACTTGTGAGTTATTGTAATTTTAAAAGCTACTATTAAGAATTAGATTTCCAAACGTGACTCTATCTGTCAGTTGAAAGCTCCGACCAGCTCCGACGAAGGTGTAAACTGTCAGTTTTGCTTGAAGCCAACAATTTCAGTAACAGTCGACAAAAACTAATCTTTAGTCTTAATTCTAGAAGATTAACTTATTAAGAACTGAGAGAATATATTTGAATATAAATAATAATTAAACTTATAGTGTAAAGCAGAGGGGTTGCTCTATAAAACAATACAAACTTCGAATGTTAGGACGCCGCGCCGCGCCGTAGGTAAAACTTCACTATCATATCTAGATACTTAACAACATGTTGGATTCCTCTACCGTACTTGCCAACCATAGACTTAGTTCGGAGAAAATGATAAATATAATAGAGAACAGTATTGATATTTAGAAATAGAAATCCTATATCTTACTCCGGAAGTTCGGACGTCGGACCTACGAACATTCGAAGTTCGTATGGTTTTTATAGAATAACTCCTCAGTACTCACGAACCTCTACAGACACATTAATCTAAAAGAAACTTTTGTGAATCTACTTTTGATATTTCTCTACCTGACCACCTTTTAATGTGAAACATTTGTCTTTTTCTCTGTAAAACCATGTATTTTTGGTTTTTGGCCAATTTTATTTTTATTTATTCGTCGTCGTAATTTGCGAAAATTGAATATTATTTTTTGAATAATTAGATGATTAATATGTGGCAAATACCTGCAAATAACCTATTTATCGAAGCAATATAATTAAATATTTTGTTAATTTAAACCCTTACCGCATACGAATCCATTAATGGCGCCTACAGTTTGTATTTTTTTACAGTTTAACTAATCATTAAATTAATGTTAAATAAGTGTTATCATATGAAGTGGTCTTTCGTAAGACGACAAGTATTTTTTTTCCGTTCATTATGCAATTGTTGTGAAAACTATTTGAGTTTATTTCAAAACGCGGCCGGTGAGTATGGTGCACGATTTTAGTGAAACTTTTATTAGTAAAAATGGTAAATCATTGACTGAGATCCTCAATAAAAATTGTACCTACTCTTAAAACCATCGAATAAAATAAGAGAACATTGTTTTTTACTTTTTATTTTTGTTTGGTTTTTTGTGTTTTTTGCAAACTCCATATATGGCGTATGCATTCCCGTGAACATTGAGTCTGCCAAATATGGCTTCCTATGCATTATGATACTTTTCAGAAATTTATCTGGCACGCCTTTATTATTCTTTCAAGCAAGTATAGCTAGTATTGGGTGGTGATTCTTTGAGTGAAGATGAGCTTGCTTTGGATTCTGGACTTGCATTACGAATGTTTCTCTTCCCGTTCACCAAAAAAATAAGCATGTTAGTGTACCCGAGTTTGTCGCGAAGAATTGGGAATTCGGTTCATGATAAACCTTTACATTATTTGCATGCTGCAAAACCCAGGAGTAAAAATTACTTGATTGTATGGAAGAAAGGAATAATGGAGCCTTATGTCGAAGAAAACTTCAAGTTTACAGGCAACGCAGATTTGCTGTAAAAAATAAAACAGTAAAGAGCACTACACATAAAAGCCACCGACTCTCCGACTTATGTCAGTATCTTTTCGTCGGCGGGATAGTTGCACGTCGGAAAATTTTGTCGGCAGCATGGCGGGAGCTCAAAATGAAGATCGTTTTAGTGAACTTATTGTATGTTGCTGAGCAAAATAGCTAAGCAATTGTGTAGGCAACATACCGGCAAGTTTCAAAGTTTTGTTCCATAGTTTGATGATTTTGATTAAATGTTTGTCAAAGTAATCGTCAAATGTATCAAAATTGCTCAAAGTTAGGTAGTTACACAAAATATAAAAAATGTGAGGTGTTTATAAGCTATAACGACATAATGACAAACGAAATCTAATATATAATAATTCACAAAATGTAATAGCTATGCATACAAAGCCAGATATGGCTTTACTTGTTTTTCACTAGAATGCATACGAATCCATATATGTTTCTTATGGGTAACTTCATAAATAATTAATGATATTATTTTTTTTGAGTTCATTTATGTTCAATTCATACAAATAAACCCGTTTTTGCCAAAAAAAAAAAAATTATCCGCATCCTTCATAATTCATGCAGTAAGTGATTAACCCCCAAATACTGGATTGCTACTCAGCCACCGGACTCATTTGATATGACGTTATTTTGAGGTTTCGTTAAATTTCGAAACGGAATACTGGATAGCCATTTAGCTCATAAATCGGTCTACTCAGCAAACATCCAGCTAAAATTCCACAGATTAACGAAAAGTTTGTTTTCAGTTACAATTTTTATTGTATAAATATAAACGTTCCATTTGACGCAATATTCTTCATACATGATTTCTCAAAATTGGAAATTTAACCCTTTATATTTAATATGAGGAATCATTGTAACGTTTTTACTTTTGTTACGATTATGTTTAAAGCTATATTATATATTGCCATGTTATTATTTTAAAAATCTGTTAATAAAATCATGTGGGTGAAAAAACTTATGTCCCTAATCCCGAAGCGAGTTTATTAAAAATATTATGATGTTTGTTTATTTTATTTATTGTCATGTTGTAATTGCACTCGGTTTGAAAGTTAGTTTTTGGAATATCTTTTCAATAAATAGGTATATAAAATACCAAACAACGGCTGCAGAACCACCTAAGTACCAAATGGAGAAGACTATGTAAATAAATACGATATGAGAAAGAAGCTGTGCTGGATATTATAAACAGGTAAGTATACACGTATTCCTCTAAGTTTTAACGAATTTATATGATAATTAACTATTTAATATATAATATGAATCGATTATTCACACATTTTAAATCATCATCATCATCTACAGCCTGTAGGATCCCACTGCTGGGTACCTATAGGCTTCTCTCATATTATGCCTCCTATATATTATCTCCTCCTCATATAGTAGTATTATGTAATAAATATGGAAAATAAAGTATGGTACAATGTGTATAACTATAAATAATCCTTTGTTTCAGGAGCTGGAGTGGAGTACATAAATATTCAATGTGTACCTATATAATAAGACTGTCCAAGAAATATGGCTCATATATATAGTGCCATGTATATCAGCTATAGACTAAATAAGTAAGCTCAACAAATATATATGAAAAATAAAAAGAGATATATAAAATTATGACATACTTTAACTTAAACACTTTTGCAGGTAACGCTATAGAAATCATGCATACAACAAATCATTTGGACAATACACACCCTTTTGAAGTGAGTATGTAATATAAAAATATACAAAAAAGAATGAGACAAATTGTGTGAAGGAAGAAATATTTGCATCAGAAAACAGTGTTTTAAATCAAAGTTGAAGAATGTTATGAATTTTAATTAATATGTAATACATCAAATAAATTGTTTATTTCACCTATTTTCATTGTTAAAAAATGTCATATTATATTTCTATTGTACATTTTTAATAGTACATTTATTAATTTAGTTTTAAATTAATGTTAAAATAATTGTTATTATTTTGTGTTTATAAAGGAATATAGATATAAATGTAAGACAGATCTAAAGAAATGTAGATAATTAAAAAAATATAATATGTACTAATGATGTTATTAAAATAAATATACTACAATAAAACATAACTCATTTTTATTTGTATTTATTCCATGGTAATTCAATAAAATGCACTGTACGGTTTAAAATATGTATTTTATTATATTATTCCTTGTTGCAATATTTTCATTGGTTATACTATGTGGAGCTGGTGGAAATGATTCAAAAAGATCAATCTCCAATATATGATCATTCTGGGAACATGCTATATTATGTAACACAGCACATGCCTCTATAATAGTAAGCTAATTTTCAAAAACTTATAGCCCAACTTGCAGACAAGAAGATCTTTGTTGTAAAACCAAAGACCCTCTCCACTGGGTTTCTTGTTTTAGTATGGTCTTGATTGTAAGCTTCTTCAGTCTCCCCTTTCCAGAAATGCACATAAAGGAGAATCATTGAAATTTTTACTATCATGCACCGCGCCTGGCCATCGGCCTATAATGTTTCTTATCCTCAAGTTAGGGTCGCAGACTGCTTGCACATTTATAGAAAAATGGCCTTTACTGTTTCTAAATGTTTCTGCTTGTGGTCCTCCTAAAAACAAGATAATAAAAATTAGAGCTCTAGCAAATATTCTTATTTCAAACTACAAATAATTTTATGTAAATTGAAAAAATATATTCATAAAATTGAATTCTTTATAGGAAACTACTATTGTAGTTGAACATTGTTCCAGTATATACTGAATAGCTACAATCAGTACAAATCATTGTATGATTAATTATATTATATTATATATTTAGCCCTACAACTATTTAGAGAGCTTGGTTATATGGGGTACAGTGGGCTGGGGAAGAGCCAATTACCTGCTAAATGTTTTGATTCCAACAAGCATATATATATATAAATTATTGTGTAGAAATCATTTAGAGTGTGCCTTTATACTGTGCATAATATATTATTCTATTCTATGATTAATAATATATTATGTACAGTAAAAAGGGATACTCTAAATGATTACTACATAATATAAAATACGCTAGGCATTTTAGAAGCACATTTAGTTAAAATAGGATAAGAAAACATATATTTGTGTACATGTAAAAGCTTAATAGTTATGTATACATTATTATAAGTAGAAATTACCTGGAGATTTGATCCTTATATATCGCATAGAAATCATTCGCAATATGGCATTGTTGTTGATAGTTGGGAATTTTCATGCCACGATTTTGTAGTTTAACCGACTCTGCTGCAACTTTGTGATGTACAGTCGGCTGTTCCACATGAAATACATCTCCAATAATCTTCTGGTAACTGCCTGTCGTAGAATATCATAAAGCAAGTAACAGTTGGTCGCAAGTTTTTATCAATCGGCTTCTATTTGTAGTGGGTTCTATTTTGTCTCCAGCAAGGAACACAGATGCAGAACAGTTTCTTTCTTCAGGCGGAACCTCACTTTGTTTGAATGTTTTCTTCTTTGTATTTGTCAAAAGCATTGATTTTTTTCTTGATTGACTCGCCTTGATGAAGCTATATCGTCATCAGACAGCGATGAAACCGACGCGAGAGTCATTTTAGTAAATTTTATGTAGAATTTAAAAGTTAAGAGTGGTCGCAGGCGGCCTTAAGACGACGGCTGCTTAAAACTAGAAATTCTTAAAAATTTGACTGTTTGACAGCTGTCAAACTCTTAAGTTGCTTTCGAGAATACGAATCGGATGAATAATGCCCCATTAAATATTTAATTCTTAAGTGGTTTAATCGAAGTTATATTTAACTGGAATCAATTTAACAGGTCATTAGAGCTAGTTAACAGGAGTTAAAAGTTAATTGGCTTTCCAGTATTTGGGCATAAGAGCATAGAGCCGTCAATTAAAACTGACATTCACTACCAAGTGTGCATGATCAAGTTTTACATTGTACTCTCCGCTTAAAGCTTCCATCAATGAAGTAAACATTCAACATGGATGATTTCCGATTGTCTTCATCCGTATTTTAGGTCAAATAAATTGTTTAGAATGCGTTAATAAAGTTTATTAGAAGTTAATTATTGTTATACGAAAATGACTTCGGAAAGGTAAAGTGTTACGATAATGTTTTGTGTTAAATGTTGACAAATTGCTTCCGATATCCGTAGTTGAAAGTTGCAAAATCAATAAAGTACGCGGAAATCACTAATGTCACGCCCTGAATTCGGTGACGATTTGTTGCTGTGGTGTTGAGTTGAAGTGGTAAAGATTGTTTGTTGGCGATGTTTTATTCTAGGGTGGAATGGGTGGAGATCATCGAGCCGAAGACAAAGGAGCATATGTATGCTAACCTCACCACCGGAGAGTGCGTTTGGGACCCACCTGAGGTATGCAGCTTCCCACCGTATGTCCACCACACTGACACTTTCACTCGCTTAAATAATGTTCACATTTGGGCACAATCGGCGCTCAAACAGCTGCTTGTATAATGCAGTGTTCCAAATAATTTTTTATTGCTTCCTCTGCGGCTTGCGCTGCAGGTGCACGTATTTACCAAATTACGATGAAATAAACATGGTTTGCACATGTCTATTATTTATTGAGATGTGGTTTATTGATAATTATTATTTCATTCAGAGGAGAAAGTATCCTATGCTTCAAAACTTAGTTTGTTTCAGTAAAACATGAATTGCTTACATATCTCTTTATTTTTTTTATTAATTGGATAATTATTTTGTAGTATATTACATAAGAGGATTTGAAAGCCCATTAACAAAATTTATGGAAATCTTTTTTATAGGTGTCTAATGTAATATGCACTGTTGAGATCCAAAAAGTATAATGATAAGTTTAATAGTATACCTATTATTGAATTAAAGTTTTGCCATTCAATGAAGTCTTCATTAAGACATTGAAATGCATAAAAGCTCTACTTAGTTTACATTTGAGACAGAATCATACAGATCCAGATTACATATCAAATATGAATAAAACAATATGAGATTATGTATAGGCAGAAATATAATAGATTTAATTCAATTTTCAGGAATGATTGCTAGAAAATCTTCTACTATTTTTTTTTTAAATTATAAACTTATATTTTGAAGAAAGTGCACAATGTTCACCATTGAGTTCCTAATGTGTAATTCCTGACTCATTGAACAAAGCCAAATATTGTAGTTTCTAAGATAAAACTCACTTGTAGTGTGAAAATCTTATATTTCAAAGTTTTATTTGTTATTCTTACACATTGTCATCATAAATGCTATAAATTATGATACTTAAAATCCCACTTGTGTCATACAGATAATTAATCATCTAATGAATTGTAAAAGTGAGGGATGGTTAATTAATTTCATCCATATTGAAAACTTGTATTGGCTTTTGAATGTTAGAAAGATGTATCCAAGTGATATCACATTAGCAGATATGTTTGCGATACCAATTTCATAGCCAAAATTATCTCATTATATTGTAAGAAGTTATGAACATATTGGGAAAAATTAAAGTCATGAAAGTCATGAGTCATTTCCAAATTCATTAAAAAATGTCCGCAAATTAAAAGTTATTCTAAAAGTGTTATTTTTAGTCCCCTACATAGCAAACCACCCCTCGTATGAAAGCAAATTTATGGATTATTTAAAAGAGGGGCTAAGTTAACTTCATCCATATCTATCTAAGTGCGTGGTGGCCTGTTGGTAAACGGACTAGACGCAACTGCCAACATGTTCACGGTGGTTGCGGGTTCGAATCCCAGGGCACACCTCTGACTTTTCGGAGTCATGTGTGTATTGATAGTCAATCACCACGCACTAAAACGGTGAAGGAAAACATCGTGAGGAAACCTGCATACCATAGCGATATACCTATGGAAATTTCTATGGTATGTAAGTCCGCCAACCCGCACTAGGCCAGCGTGGTGGACTATATGGCCTAACCACTCTCAATCGTACTGTCGATTGTAGAGGAGGCCCGTGCCCTGCAGTGGGACGTATATGGGCTGATACAGATACAGATATCTATTTTTATCTATGACCAACATTCAAGGATACATAGTTTAACTAGCTCACTTTGCTCAGTCAACCAAGGCCACTTTGTTAATCTTTACTGTAACCATATAAGCCAGCGTTTTGTATGAATAGTGTGTGAATGTGTTACATAATGTTTGTCTTGTTGCAGGGAGTAAAAGTTAAGCGCACAGACTCATCACAATGGTGGGAACTCTTTGACATTAACACTCATAGGTTTTACTATTACAATGCTTCTACACAGGTGAGTTTTTATCATGAGTTTCACTTTTGTCATTCCATGTTAC
Organism: Hyles euphorbiae; assembly: GCA_023078785.2. Classification (NCBI taxonomy): domain Eukaryota; kingdom Metazoa; phylum Arthropoda; class Insecta; order Lepidoptera; family Sphingidae; genus Hyles; species Hyles euphorbiae. Next base: position 13,416,551 of record CM041050.1, read on the forward strand.
ACAATTAACAACTTTAAAGTTAGGAACTATTTATGACTTGATTGTATCTAAAAGATTTGCATAAGTAGTACAAATCTCCTAATTTTGTTTTTTTTTCTGAGTCATGCTTAGCATTACAATATTTGTGGACTGATGCAAGCACAGAATCTAGATAATGTGACAGCTTGAACCATTGTTTGTGGTTTTATGTCTTTTGTCTACAAAAATGATTTCACTGCATTGTATTTTATGATTAAGGTACAATCAGGAGGAATTTCTTAAGCATGGAGATGATTTCATAATTGACTAGGAGTGTTATGCCATATCCAAGTGACATGCACTCTAGCAAAGATTAGTATGTTTATTTATAATTGAGTAATCTTACACTATGTAATAATTTCCCGGACCAAGTTTGCTAGGAAGTGCATTCTATTTTACTGTAGTATGTAGATAATAAAATGTATGTTTAGATAATATAAATATTTGCATTTATTCATGCATTTATCTCATGATGAAATGACATTAGTTTCCTGTAAACAATTAATCTTTCATTGAGTTTGATATGACAAAGATAATATTATGGACATTGTTTTTCATTGCAGACTACAGTGTGGCATAGGCCTACTGATTGTGACATCATACCATTAGCAAAACTGCAAACACTTAAACAAAATACCGATCCTCAGAAGAGAAGGGAGACAGCAACTCAGACTAACCAAGCATCACCTCAGGTATGATTCTAAGAAAACACCCTGAAAATCAATTATAGATCTGGCTATGGGAATGTCATATGGAAGTGAACTTTTGTTAATCTTACAAATATAACCCTCACTTTGGAGATCGAATGTGCTACCTAACGTTGGTCAGGTCAGTGTGTATGGCTACCCAATACATCCCATTGGTTATATTGTCAAAACTAAGTGGGATATAAAAAAAAATCGGGAGCGTATTTCAATATACTTGCATCGGGCGCATAGACGGCTTTTTACGGCACTGAGATAATCAATTCACATTGGGGAAGCCCAGAAGGTTTGATTCATCATGGGATATGACGACCTCATTTATACTAAAATTGTAACAATATAACAATTCAATCTTTTTAGTTATAAATAGATAATTCCGTCACCAATTTCGCGCCTACATAAGCTAGCGGTTGGAATCCTGAGAGAACCGACAGAGTAGCGTTAGTGTAACCTACATTTCGTCGAACAAAATATCTCTCCAAGATGTGCTAGTATGCCAGGCATAGATTCCCTTGCCAACTGCTTAGCTTATAATATTTCTATACAAGTACCGACTACTGTCTTCCACCAGGTTCCCGCAACAATAGAGCCAGTCAGCAGCAACGGCAACAGCACGCTGGCGAGTGCGAGTAAACTGTCGCCTAGCAACGCCAAGATAGTCCCGCAGACCAGTCCCGTGCGAACCAGGAGGTCGCACTATCATCACAGGTGATACGGAATGCTATGAGATAACAGCTTGTGTAATGTTTGTACATTGTTAATATTTGGTGCACTTTTCGAAAGTAGATAACGGAGTTAAATAGGTCAGTTAAATATAATAAAATGCTGTAATAAGTAGCCTGTAAAAATGGTTAGGAATGCTCTAGTCGTTTTAGGGTTTCAGATTAAGTGTTCTACATTTTAATGTTTAGTGTACTTTTCTTAAGTAGGTAACGAAGTTTAAATAGATCGATTATATACAATAAAAAAGCTGTAGGAGTTTGTAAAAATGATTGAATTTCTGGGATTATAATTAATGTGGTTTATACAGTTTTATGTTGTTGTAGTTAAAAACTTTGCTTTGTATTTGCATGCCAATGGCTGGATTGAGTAGTTAGTGTAGGACCGTTCCTCCCCCGACAGTCTGGCTTACTGGTTGTGAGTGATTATTGTGCACAAGCTGTTGACTAACACAGGTGTTGTGTTGCGGCTTGACAGTGAAAAATAACCTCTCATGACAGTCTCTTACACTGGTTGTATTGAGTGATGATTGACTAACACAGGTGTTGTGTTGTAGGAACAGCGGCGAGAGTCGTCGCGGTCGTCTGAGCGAGGACGGGTGCGCGCAGATGTGCCGCCACACGGACTCGGGCCGCTCCTCCGACAGCAGCATCAGCAGCGCGCAGCAGAGACGCAAGCAGGTACATCAACATAAACCAATAGTCAATAACATATCAAGCACAGATCCAACATAGGCACGATGGGCATGCCCACAACCTTAACGGACTTATGACGTCACACTTTCACTCTATATTACATACATACATAAACTCACGCCTTTTTCCCAGAAGGGGTAGACAGAGGTGCCAGGACACCCACATTTCGCCTTGTATGTTCCGTCCCACGATGTGATAGGTGGCGAGCCTATCGCCATATCGGGCACAAATTCCTGACTCTGGGCTGATAATGAATAGAAAAATCCAATATCACTTTGCCCAACCCGGGATTCGAACCCGAGACCTCAGCTTTGTAACCGTACCTTAGTACAACTACGCCACCGAGGCAGTCTATATTGAGATCGATAAACTGGTAATATTATATCAAATGCCATAATATGATTAAGCGCTGAGTTAAATCTATATCGCGTATAACGATCATGAGAAAGATCATACGTGGACTCCAACTTAGTTGATTTTCGGGTTGCCATGCCCACAACCTTTTTCGACGGCTGGATCCGGCCTTGGCCCTGACCCCACATTAAGATCTAGTCTTGTGTCGTGGGTATCGGGAACTACGAGAAACTTTTCGACTTTTTGGCAAGGTGTAAAGTGTTTCGACGTTAGTTATGTGCGCGCTCCAGTATATCTCTAGTGAAGCATTACTGAAATTAATCGTTGGTCGCAACAATTTAGAAAATTCTTGCTTGTATTATGATAGGAAGTTTAGTTAAAATGAAGATAATATTTTGTCAACGTTTAGACGAAATCTATTAGATTAAGGCAATTTAATATTTTTTTAGCCCGATTTTCACGGTCATATTTATGATTTTTTTTTAAAATTAATATTAATTTTAGTATGCGGACGAATTGCATACAAATTACTCATTGTTAATAGGTAAGGTGGGAGCCGATGCTCAGTTTGGACTCGGGTCTAGTACGCCATCGTCACAATGAAAATATTTACAATGCGCACACATGTCCCATTTAGATACAAACACACTGTATGCATACTTTCGTCATCACATTTGTTTACTAGAAAGTGAATAACAACTTATTTTGTCTTCACTTTTTCTCCCAAGAGATTGTGTTTTGTTGAATCCTATTCTGGTGAAAGATAATAAATAAAATATCGATTTCTCCAAAAATTTAACTGTATTACAGGAACTAAACGCAGTCGCGTGCAACCCTTCCATATGCACGCCGCAACTTCGGAAACGGAGCAGCGCAGCGCCAACTCACGAAAGTGAGAAATGGTCACCACACTCAGGTATAACAATTAATTCATTTAGTTGTAGGTCAATATTCGATTAATTATAAATCGGGTGTAAATATATAAGGATGCTGTACTTGTAACAATTAATCATTTAACATTTTGAGAAGTTAGTTGATAAAAAACAATTACCTGTTGCTATGTGCCTGTTCTAGTGTAAACTAGGTTTTACGGTCTATGTGTGGGCGGAGATGTTATGACTAAACTTTGTTAGTAGCTCAATGTTTATTTATTCAGCACTGAACTATCTAAACTTTCAGTCTCCATGGACACAAGACGCGGTATTATAAAGTAATACAAGAATGTACTAAAAAAATTTTTCTTATCTTTAGCTGCCTTTATTCCACTTTTGCATAGGTTTGACGCACCGTGATTATTATAATGCTATGTTGCAAAACGATTTGGCTTATAATGATGCGATTGGCTGCCTGTCTATTCGAAACCTTTCGGGTATAGGCCTTTATAGTCTACCATTTTGCTCTTCTGTGGTGATAAAGTTTTTATACCTTCAAAATGTGGATAATACAGTTATGCAGCTTCCCTCTTGACTAATATAAAGCCATTATTAAAGTGTGATATACGACTTAACACATCGTGTTAGTGTTTCTGTCGTCAGGTCTCAACCGCAGCGGCAGTTTCATATCTCCAAGGAAAGACGCGTCCGACGACTCGATGCACGAGAAGTACTTCAAGTCGGTCGAGAGCACGCCTTTGACGAGGCGCAAGGTATGGCTCGTTGCAATTCCTGAAACATTAGTAGGGGAGTTGACGTCAAACTGATGGAAGCTTTTATATAATTTATAGAGGCACAAAGTTATCTGACCCGGTGAGAGAGTCGCTGTAATCGAATTTGGTGTTGCCATTAAAAATAGATATAGCAATAAAGTGGGTAAAGTAAGATTTTTCAATCCGATCAATAGTGTCGGGAAAATGAGTGGACCAGTTTCATATGCATGTTTTTTCCTTCACAAGATTTCTAACCAATCGCTCCCACTTAAAGAAGTCAAAACCCTTAAAAAGTTATCTGTATCAGCCCATACACGTCCCACTGGAGGGTACGGGCCTCCTCTGTAATCGAGAGTACGATTGAGGGTAGTTAGGCCATATCACATGCTATATAGTCCGCCGCGCTGGCCTAATGCGGGTTGGTGGACTTACACAGGTACCATAGAAATTCTTATAAATCGCTTTGGTATGCAGGTTTCCTCACGACGTTTTCCTTCACCGTTTTTGTGTGTGTTTATTGACTATCAATACACGCATGACTCCGAAAAGTCAGAGGGGTACTCTGAGATTCGAACTCGCAGCCACCGTGAAATGTGGTTGTGGTCATTGGTGGTCCATTTACCAACAGGCCACCACGCACGTAACGATGAATTTTAGTTTAGGATATGAACTAACATCTATTGTACTAGTACGTACAAAGTTCTGTTTTCGTGGAATTTATTTTGAAAAGCTGACAACACAAACTTGTGGCAACAGCTACACGATGATACAATTTTTCGAAGGGTATTATTGGTATCTGAAGCCGATTTTCTTCCTACGTAAAATTTAATACCTGAAGTTTAACATTCCTAGCATCACTTTTTAAAGTTTTCGGCAATTTTCACTAGTTTTAAATAATGCAGGAAAAATAAATACATTGAGTAAACAACTAATGGCCGATATGACAGCGACTGGCAGATAGACTGACATTCTAAATGACGTATTTGTTTCCACTTTTGGCCACCGGGCCAGGTATCTTTGGGGCTCTATATACAAAAATAAAAAAATGTTTATTGAAAGCAACTTATATTGTCCTGTCAGGTAATCTGAATGTTTAACAGGTATTTGTTATGCTGTGTTAAAGTCGTACAACAGCTTATTTTATGTTTAAATCATACCTTACGTTTTGTTATTCATTTTTTTGTTTTTGCTACAAAATTTTAGTTACTTAAAGATTTCTAAAAATTATTTTGCGAAACACTTTATTTAAAAAAATACTAATTTGTATCATCCCTGGGAATCTTTTGAAACGCATTGAATGGCTTTCAGGACAACGGTGGCACAGTTTTTAATATTAATAATAACTCCCCCAAATGGACCACTAACGGAAATCTTGGACTTAAACCGTGAATAAGGAGAAATTATATCATTATATTAACACTTCAATTCAGTTATATTTTTCTTAGACTCGAATCATTTTTCTTTATTGTCTTCACATATTAACAGCCTACCAAACATACAGATATCTCGACAGGACATAAACTTGCAAGTGTTTTCAAAATTGTTTTGCTTTACCTGGATATATCTCTTAATTTTCCTTAACTTTCCTGTGCAACATTATTTTAACATTCCATTTGGCCAGTAGTCAACTCCCCTACAACGCCTAATAGATTTGAGTCAGATCCATGCAATTTGTTCTAGTTGAAACAGCAATCGGCGGGTGGGTCGTCTTGCGACTCGGTCTCCCCGCAGAGTCCCAGTAGTCCCTTGCAAAAACCGCAGCCAACGCCTTTCCTACAGGTGCGTTCCGTTTATGTAGTCGCTGGCTCCAATTATTCCCCTTTGATTGCTAAATCGCAGTGTAATTATATTTTTCATAATTTTGTTTGTAGGTATTTTTATATAAAACAATTATAGTAGTATTTGAGCTTTAGTTATTAAATGAAGTAAGTATTAGAGTGACTATATTTGGGCTATTCGCACATTGTTACGGGACACATACTGCATATTGTATTTTAGTTTACTCGCGTCTGTTGTGTAAAAATAAATCAAAATACAAAATTAAGAAAGCTCGTGAAGAGGCATCTTAGAGGGCCGGCATGATCGTGTCGACTGGCGCAAGGCCGCCGTCTGATGGCATTCGATACTCCATTTGGACGGCACTTGCATTTACCTCCAGGTGCAATGCAGTCACTGTGTTGAGCCAGAATAAAGAAAAAAAAACATAAATATGAGCCTCGCGTTCCGTCGCAGTTTGGGATTGGTCCGATGTAGTGCGTATGTAAAAGTGTGCGTGTACGCAGACGAGTGCGGCGCGGCCGTCGCTGGTGTCGTCCATCTCGCTGGCGACGGAGGCGGCGGTGGGGGGCGTGGCGGGGGGCGGCGCGGGGGGAGGCGCGTCGCGCGTGCTGCACAGCCTCGAGCGACCGCACCATCTGTCCAGGCACGCGCGAGAGAGATACTCCGACAGGTACACACACTTATATTACCTTCTCACACCATTCATTTACTATTACCCTCAATAGGGTTGTGTCCAAGATTTTATTTGAGCAGTATGTAATAATTCCTTAAAAGCATCGTTTATAAAAACAAACGAATTTGAAAACAGCATCAAAATTGAATGTAAAATGACTGAGATATTAATAAATTTAATAGTACGGTGGGGACACTCGTTGACTCTTTCGCACGCGTGCACCTTATGGAAGATGACGTCACTCCGTGCATGTTGCATGCTTTTCTATCACTCCTACCACCAACTTTCATATATTTGTAACTTGCTTATTACTTAACGGATTTTAAAAATTCTTTCTGATTATGATTATGCGTAACGTAACTTTCCGTTATAAACAATAATAAAAATGTATGAAACTAGCCTATTTGTGTAAATTAAATAATTCCATATTTATTTAGGGGAGGCCTATGTTCAGCAGTGGACTTCCTGCGGCTGAGATGATGATGATGAAATATTTTCATAATAAAGATTAAAAAGAAGGCATCTCAGAGCAGCAATAAAACAATATTAAGTTACCTTGGTATTAAGAATATAATTATACCCCAAAATAGACATTAGTAAACAAACACTACGTGCTCTAACACTGTTTAATGTTAGGTAAACCAAACTAAGTCATTATTAGGCTTCACAATGTTTCTGTTCCCTTTTGCATTGACTACTTAAAATAACAAAGATCCATAATTTGCAAACTAAAAACATTAAATATGTATGTACAAACCCTGCAGGCACTTGGATAAAGACCGTCTGGCGGAGTTGGAGCGCATGGACAGGTACCCGGAGAAGCAGGCCGTGTACAGCGTGGACAAGCCGTTCCGCCAGACCAGCCTCGACCTGCGCCACAACGCCGCCGCCGCCAACTGGCATCCTACCAGGGACTTCACCAGGTACACCATGCAGCACTACTCATTTATTAATGCTTTATTGTAATACAGCAGAGCGTCGAATATCCGAACTAATTGGGGGGACATGGGTGTTCGGAAAACCGGTTTGTTCGGATAATAGAACTGTGTTGGTATAGCCTTACATATTTATCCACAGGTGAATGAAAGCCATATTTACATACCTACATAAAAAAATAAGCGCAATATTAATTACTAATGCTTAAAAAAATCTTTAATTTTCGTCTATCGAAGCTATTCGGATAAGCGGTCGTTCGGTTGATCGACGTTCGGATAATAGACGCTCTATTGTATGAATGTATTTGACAGCCTCCGTGGCGCAGATGATACGCCACTTGTGAAATGAGAGGCTGCGGATTCGATCCCCGCGCCGAGACAAATGTTTGTGAAGCCGACAAGTATTTGTCTCGTGTCTGAGTGTTTGTGAGACCGAAAGTCTCTCGTAGTTCCTGATACCCATGACACGATTTAAACATTACGTTTCTTATTTATTAATTCCTAAAGAAGCGATATAAATATTGAAATGCAGACCTCGTCAAATAAATATTATAATGAGGTTTTCGCGGTCATCGACTTCGGTCAATTACTTTGAATTTAATTAATAAAGCGAGAATGAATGATTATTGACTTGGAATTTGCATACATAAACATACGGTGTTTAGCATTAATTAATTAGCTATATAATTGATATGGAACTAGTGTCTAGCAGGGCACGTTTAATGAATGGTCACGATAGAGAAATTAGACATCGCGAGATTATTAATGTACGTAAATAACGTGTACGGATTTTAAATTAATGCTTACGGTTAAGAAAACAATATGCATGACTAGTATTGAGAAACTAGCGTAAATTTGTTGCAGCTACTTTTAAGCTCATCAAACATCGACTGATGTGATGTAAGATATGATCTTTGCCCCCCATAATCTTGAAATCGTTTCCAAATACTAATTAGGCAATTATGGGAATAAGATGTAACTTATAATCTTCATCATTTAACACGACTTCCCAAAAAAAGTAGGGAGATTTATGAATTAGTATGAAGCTGTATTATAATGCAATAAGATGTCACGAATACACTTTGAGTACTGCATATGTACTGGGCATGTGAGAAATCAGCAAAGCTTTTTTTTTTTTTTATATTGCATTGGATGGCGAGACGAGCAAGCCGTTCACCTGATGGTAAGCGATACGACCGCTCGTAACAGTAGCAACATTCCACTGCGCTCGCCATCCTGAGACATAAGATGTTAAGTCTCAATATGTCCAGTAGTTGCTCTGGATACAATGTCCTTCAATCCGAAACACAACAGTGCATTTAAGCAGTGTTGTTTCACGGGAGAAATAGACATTGCGGTGGTACCTACCCAGATGGCCTCTCACATATGAGAGACCTACCACCAGTAAAAGCTTATGGGAAGATAGTGTTACTGCGTAGGAATGACAGACAAAGAGAGAGTAATAGTGGTTGGTATGTGTGCCTCATGCGTGTACGGTCTGCTTCTTTTTAGTATAATACACGTTGAGATTATATACTAGAGGGGAGACTGCAAACAAAATGTTTGTAACAAAATGAAGGGTACCGTACCACTCCTTTTATTTCTGTCTCTGTCACGCCTACGAAGTAACATTATCTTCACTCTCGGTTCACTGTGTACCCGTGTGCACGCACAATATGCAGAGATTTTGTTCCCGATGTCCGCTCTAGTATAATACTTCAATGATAATAAATCAGTGATTTTCATAAAATATGTTGTCAGGCGGCAGCAGGCGGAGCCGGAGCGGTACTCGTCGAGCAAGACCTCGGTGTCGTCGGGCGGCAGCGCCAAGCATCACAACTTCATGCGCCTCTCCTCCGCCAACGAACAGGACAACATCGCCGCCGGTAACACGCTACTCTTCTATACCCTACTATGAAGTAACGAGCTGATAATTCGTCAGTTCTTATGGAATTGTTGCCATAAAGGCCTGCGATTTTTGTGGCTAGAATAGCTTTACCGGCTTGTAAAATAACCAGTGAAAGCGCCAAGGAAGATTAACTGTTGTCACACTAATGGAACGAAACAAAAGTCAAAAGTAATGGTGTGTTTTATTATTTCAGTGAACTACAAGTTAAAATGCGTTAATTTGGAGCCGCCGTTGACCGAGCCAAATGTACAGAAACATAATCAAAGAATGGAGAGAACGTCCACGCCGCGGGATCGTACTAAATCGCGACGTGAGTTGCTCAATTTCTATCATGTATCTGTTCGTAATCTTTGCTCAGGAACTATCTTCAAGCCCGATGTCACTCATTAAAACTCGATTGAGAAATTGAGAATTACGTGTTAAGTAGATAACACAGATATTGTATAATCGCAGGGCACAAGAGGCCAGTGGAGGTGGAGGAGCCGGCGCTGGACGGCGATGAGGAGGACGAGGAGGGCGGCGGCTCGCCACTCTACTGCAACTGGGACCTGCGTGGCATGCAGCATCTGCTGCCGCTGCAGGACTACATCATACAGCAGGCGAAGCTATCCAGTGAGTACTCTACTGACTACTGATGATATGCTAGTAGCAAGTCACCTCTAATCATTACGTGTTTTTGAGGCCAGACCATGATTAAGATTATAAATAAGACTTCTTTGTGTGAGGTTTTCAACTCCTTTAATAATAAAGAAAAGTATGTCCACATACACATATCCAAATATTAATTGATGGTGTGCAATGTGCATGTGTTGCTTGCCTTTTTAATAATCCATAACTTCAGAAGAAATATTTAATTTTATGCAATTTGCTAAATATCGATGTGTATGTGCGTAGAGCGCGCTCCGTCCGGTCGCGTGCGGTACGCGGGCTCGGGTTCAGACAACGAGTCGACGTCGTCGCGATCACGCTCGGGCTCGGAGTCGCGTTCGCTGTCCGGCCACGAGCCCGATAACGAGTCCTCGGACGGCGGCGCGCGCACGCCCGACGACGACGACGGCTCCGGCGTGTACCTGCCGCATACGTACGCGCACCGCCCGCCAGACGTCGAGTACATGAACCACGGCGTCTCCTACTACAACACCTTCGTCGGCTTCGATCGCGACCGGCAGCCGGAGCCTCTTATACATCGGGTGAGATCCGCTAAACATCGATAAAGTGACCAAAGCTTTACTTTACATTTCAGTGTAATATTTTTCATTTAAATTATTGGTAGTGAAAGTTATTTACAATGGATGTGTTGTATTTTCCAGACGTCATCGCTAGGTAGCGGTCCGGCGGGCGCGGTGTCCGCGGGCGCGGGTGCGAGCGTGACGGACGACGGCGCGGGCGCGGCTGAGAGCGCGGGCGGCGCGCTGTACAGCCCGGTGCGCGCGCACGCTCCCCGCGCCGCGCCCCGCGCACCCCCGCACGCGCCCCACGCGCCGCCGCCCGAGCAGGACATCGAGATATTCGCCAAGGACAATCTTAACTTCAACAAGGGCATCTTTCGGAGGAAGGTATGTCGTTATTGGAATTTCTATTCTTATCGAAATTTTAAAACTGTGGTTGTGTACGAATATTAAAGTATCTCTTGTATATTTGCAGGCATCAGTGCGCGATATGTTGTCGTGGACGTCGTCGTCCATCAGCGCGCCGATGGTGGGCGGCGCGTGGGACAAGGCGCACAAGAAGGCGGCCACCGACTTGTTCCGGCTCGTGCAGATCTACATGGGCGACCGCAAGGCGCGCCCCGGCATGACGCTCAACTCTGTCGCGCATGATATACTGCATGCTGCCTATGCCAATGAGAAGTTAGTGCTCGATAATATATTTTTTATTAGAGAAAAAAATGTAAGTCAGAAAGAAAGTAAACTAGGATTTATTTGAAAACAAAATAAACAAAATAGTCACTGCGTAATTATCTATACTAAAGTATCGATCATCATAGCTTAAAAAGATTTTTTCCTATCATTGATTACGATAAACAAGTTTATGTTAAAAGGTCCAAATGGCGCTATGCACCACATTAACTTCAATTAAAACAAATAAATGTACTATATTGCAGACTCCGCGACGAGTTGTACGTGCAGCTGTGTAGACAGACTACAGAGAATCCCCTGCGAGACTCGTTGCTGCGCGGCTGGGAGCTGCTGGCGGTGTGCCTCGCCTTCGTGCCGCCCTCGCCTGCCTTCCAACCTGCGCTTACCAACTACGTCAACCGGCATAGAGACCCCGCCTTCGCTGACGCTTTTCCAGAGGTATGATTTAATATATCGATATCTTATAATAAACTTGATTAGTGTTATTTATCTTTGGGACAGAAGTCGATTTAATTTATTTATTGATTTCTAAATTAATTTACATATTTCTATTAATTTTTGACAGTATATTTTCGTGTGTTTTAGGTGGGCAAATGGCCTATCCATGTCCAAGTGTCGCACTATGCTGGCGTTGCGTGTAAACGTTTAGAAAGAATCGGCTTTGGCGGTAAACGGCAGCCCAGAAAACCTACTACTGAAGATATCGACCAGGCCAGGGTATGTTACTTTAAATTATTTTTTATCGATATTTGATTGGAGTTTGTTTCAATTTGTCATAATACTGTATTTATTCAAATTTGTTAAAATGAAAATACTATCTAGTGGAACATTTTTATATAATTGTTTTGTTAATTTTCAGATACAAATCTTCCGTCAATCCATGTTCGGTAACACATTAGCGGAAGTGATGGCTCTTCAAAAGGATAGGTTTCCGAACAGACAATTACCGTGGGTGCAAGTAGCGCTGTCGCAACAAGTATTAGCTTTAAACGGACGAGAGACCGAGGGCATATTCCGAGTGTCTGCTGATGTCGATGAAGTCAATGCGTTGAAAGCGAAAATCGATAATTGGGAGCTACCAGACGCTTCGACTTTGACTGGTAGGTGGTATTGAAAATGTTAGAATAATAAAATCGAGTTCTTTATTTATTTTATGGAATAAAAAATTAGCTTTGAAAACGCCTATATTATTTTATACGTCATGTCTAAAAAGTTCGTGATCACTTAAACTTAACATCGTAATGTATGTTCTTCAAGTAAAAGTACTGTTATATCAATCAATTTATCTATTTAAATATTGAAATAAGAAATGAAACTGTTACATTTTTGTTGTATTTGTGTTATATGTCGGCATAAGTTCATGAGCCTATTAGCTAACAAATGTATTCAATTGTTGTATTAATATTTTCGAGTATTCGTTAGTGAAATCTATTACGAATAATTACCGTTGCGTGTTACAGATGCGCACGCGCCGGCCAGCCTGCTGAAGCTGTGGTACCGCGAGTTGTACGAGCCGCTGATCCCGGACGCGCTGTACGGCGCATGCGTGGCGGCCGGCACCGACTACGCCGCGTGTGCGCGCGCGCTGCACCGCCTGCCCACGCTCAACCGACTGGTATGCACTACACTACATGACGCCCCCCATTGTATAACAACGTTTTTTTTTCTTGCAATGAATGGCTAGACGAGCTTGCCATTCGCCTGATGGTAAGCGATACGATCGCCCATGTAGCAAAACCAAACAACACCATGAATTATTCCACTGCGCTCGCCATCCTGAGACATGAGTTTGCAGTTGTGCAAAAGTAATAGTTACTTTGTTTGACAGCCTCCGTGGCGCAGGCGGTTAGACGCCGCCTGTGAAACGAGAGGCCGCGGGTTCGATCCCCGCACCGAGAGAAATGTTTGTGCGGCGCACAAATATTTCTCTCGGGTCTGGGTGTTTGTGAGACCGAGAAGTCTCTCGTAGTTCCTGATACCCACGACACAAGACTCGATCTTAATGTGGGGTCAGGACTATGTATGTGACTGTTGGGTGTTATTATTATATTATTATTATTACTTTACAATTATAATATTTGTATTTTTAATTTAACGTCACCTTATTTCATAATAAATTAATACTATTAATAATATTTTCAGGTACTCACATATTTAATAAGCTTTTTGCAACAATTCACTGCTCCAGAAGTGGTAAGTCAAACCAAGATGGATTCCGCCAATCTAGCCATGGTGTTCGCGCCAAACTGCCTTCGATGTACTTCCCAAGACCCGCGCGTCATACTCGAGAACGCGCGTAAAGAAATGACCTTCCTCAAAACTCTCATCACCAACCTGGACACATCTCACGTGCAAGATCTGCTGTGACCGTCGAATCTCAACTACTTCAATAACAACGTCACTGCAGGAAGGACGGACTTTTAGCAAACTATCGATACTGACTACTGCAATATATAGTGAAATGACGACGTGGTGATGCCACTTCCTTAATCTAATATCATTATGTCTTTATGTGTGTACGATATAGCTAGTGCTGTGACGACTATCGATACAAATGTTAACCGTAGGTGTATGGTATACATGTAAGCATGTAGCTTCCCTTTATTGTATTCGACATTCTTGTATATTTTTTATATTTTTGTACGCTATACGATAATTTTATTTGGTTGTATCCAAAGATATTTAATGAGATGTGATTTTATAATTATATTAGACTCGAGCTTTACAAAAGTGTATTTGCAATGTGTTTCTGACGGACGTGTTGGAACATTTGCGTGATTGTTATTATTAGTCACGTATATTTTTTTAGTGCGAAAGATATATGAATGGATTTAGTTAAGGGTAGTATGTTATTATATTTTTGTTAATTTGCAGTGTTCGCAAAACACAACTTCCTAAATATCGAATTAACTTTGTGTACATGAATTTGTAGTTCATCTTTATAGAAATTGGGGAAAAAATACCCTGTTAAATTAGTTATTGTTGAAGCTAATTAATAGTTAACTATCTTTGAATTTAGAGTTTTGTAATATATTAATATTTTTCCATATATTGGAGAAAGTATTGAATTATAAAGGTAGCTATAAAATTTTACCATCAGAAGTAGAGAATTTTGACAGCTTACTAATATAAGTATAACTCACGGGTTGGAAGTTTAATTTATTATGTTCGTGGATAATTTTGTGTCTACAACTTTGTTGCATAATTTCTTCACTTACAGTGCAATATTATTTATTCTGGTGAACACGGATTCATGTACAAACACTATATTATATTAAGTACTATACATTGAACAGTGTATAATATTTAAGTACTTCCTTTTTATTTACATGCACGCTATTTACATATTTCACGATTTTACAATAAGTAATGTGTACCAGTAAGTTTCCTATTTTATTGATGCAAGGCCTTATTCATGGACAGTTCTAAAAACTATTAAAGTATCGAATGTTTTGTCCCTTTCGAATGGCTTTTGAATTCAATTTGAGTGAGGAAGACAAAAAATTCTATAACCAAAATAGCCCTATAAATCGTCTATGAAAAAGGCAGTATTTAGTGCTGCGTTTAAGATTCAGAACCCATTATCATCAAGCATGACTGTACCGTCAATTAAGTTCTTATACGTCGTGTGAGTTGCTTATTACCAAATTAAGACCACTATTCGCATTTATTTTTCACTATGTAAGTTTCGTAGTAATGTAAGTTGACCAAAAAACGGTCATGGTAATTCACTACGCTTGATATCCGTATTATATCGAAGGTGTTTCATTCCTTTATTCTGACATTTAACGATTTTTATCAAACGAAATATCGTCAAATAGTTACTATTATAGAATAGGTAAAATAGTGAATCAGCTTTAAAAATTAGACAAGCTTAAACGTCTAAGTTCTGAGCAGCTCGTTTACGAAGGCTACTTTTTTAGATACGATGATTTTTTTATTATTGATCTGATATTGAAAGAGCGCGGTGGCGATATCCAATGTTCTGTACGTAAAGAGTAATATTAAAATTCGTAGAAGTCGCTGAAATATCATTTCTACGGGCTGTCGCATACAATCGTTGCGTATTTCGTTGCGAATCATGAGCAAATAGTGCGGATAAAGTTGAATGACTTCAATCATACTGTATAAGTTAATGAATTAGTTGTTGTCATATTAACCTCTTAGATTTTTATAAGGGGATCGCGTGATGTTCGCGCAGAGCGATATCGATTATTGGTAACTGTTTATCGATAAAATTTACTTAGATTGAACGCACTAGTTTCGAAGAGGTTTTGTATCGTATCATGGAGGCTTTGATAAGTATGGAAAAATGTTAGCAGTATTTTAAATGGAACCCGACATATCTTTTAATCTGATATAAAATGAAATGTGTGGATGAGGATAATCGCGATGTCTAGAAATATATGAACCATCCAATTATTATGCGTCACAGTATTGGTGACTATCGACCTGGTAAATATTTGTGAGGAGCTTAGTGAATTTGCGAACCGCCTCGCGGCGCATTGTATGCGACTGTCCAATAGAAACATGTTAGTTACTTTCTATTAAATAGGTAATGCCTCTTGAATATTTCCTCTATAAATGCATGTTAGTAGTGTTTAATAAGAAAAGCAATTAAAATACCTGCGCTGACGAAGGTACCATTTTAGAAATAAAAATATATCACAGCCTGCGAATTACTGTGTTCATTTAACCTTCACAAGTGGTGTAATTGTTAAACCAATTTATTTACTTCTTATATTTATACAATTGTTGTCGTATATAATATCACGCTTACAAAGGGAGGCTTAGCAAATGGCAATATTATGAGATAAACGTTTTGTTCGGTGTGTGTTGCACCAGTGCTAAGGTTACAAATTTACATCGATATAATATTTTTTTACTGTCTGCATTGTCACAAAACTATATGTCATTTTAATAGGATGTAATGTTGAAATGTAGTATTCGTGTAGTTGAGAGTACAGAATTTTTATTTTTATTGTAATCAGTGTAAGTACTTTTTCGATCACAGTTGATAATAGTTAATAGTTATAGTGAGATAATTTGCTAGCTGTTATGATCTCAAAAATACAGGTTTTGAGCACCCTACGCATATTTGAACTAGTAAAGTGCATCCATTAGTTATTCGCATATAAAATGTTACCAAGGTGATTTTATGACCAGTTCAGTCCATATGTTACGAACAGACATTGTAACTTTTATAAGTACATAATCTAGAGCATATTGTGCAGTGGATAAAAAAAATATATTTGAACTAAATAGATATATTAATAAGAAAAGGGCACATAATATCCTTAGAACGGTTTAATTGTTGTAGTTGAAGAATTGAAAAGTAATATATAAAGTAACTGTTGAAAAGTGAAATAATGTTCACACTTGTACCTCCAGATTGTTTCCAGCGTCTTGACATAGTGTAAAATTAGACAAAGGATTTATTTAAGCATAAGACAGTTCGTCTAGCTAGTAAACCCATAAGCACTATTAAATTACCGAAAAAGTATGATCCCAAAAAATGTCACAACTGATTATGTGCCATTGCATTGCTTGGCCAATGGTATCTGTTATTACCCGTCTTACTGACTAAAAAACCAGGGGGGTTACTCTATAAAAACGATACGAACTTCGCATGTTCGACCTTCAGAGTAACATATAAGATTTACACTTCTAAAAATCAATACTATTCTATAATATACTTATCACTTTTCTCCGAACTTAGTCTATGGTTGCCACGTACGATAGAGGAGTCCTAACATTTGTGGAGTATCTAGGCACATTAGTGAAGTTTTACGTACGGCGTTCGAACATTCGAAGTTCGTATCGTTTTTGTAGAGTAACTCCCCCGTCTTGCCGGCGCGGCAACTCGCGGGATGTGCGCGCCGAATGGAACGGATTTTGCTTTCATTGTCCGTGAATAAGTTTTCATCACAGAATTTCGTAAAAACGGTTAAATGCTTTATGGGTATTATTTAAAGTGACTCGAATACTCAATAAAGTACATATTATGTAGGTCCAATGTGTAATTTTACGTCTTGTATACCACGTTTAGAATAAAATCTGGGGAAAAATTTTCATTTATATTTTGTATCATGAAGATTCGAGGATATTAAAATTAATCAATGCATAGTGATGGATTCATTGTTGTCAATAAAACTGTGGACTGAAATATTTTCGCGGATCTGCTACTTGTACATAATAAATATGTGCGATGTTACCCCAATGGAGCCGACATAACAATTGTGCCATAAAACGATTTGTATAAACCGCGTGATCATCATATCGTTACTTGTATATTCTCTTTCGTAATTCTCATAGTTTTAGTTGCTAGTTTACGAATTTTGAGGGTTTAATACATAAGTTGCAGCTGTAGGGTGCGTTTGGCAGAAAACTGATTAGTTTTTAAATTATTTCGAATATTTTCTTAATGCTCTTTTATACATATATAGATTTCTGTACCGGAACGAGCCTTTATTTTGTATACAATATTTGATTAGATATTGTGTCGGAAAGAGAAGCATGCGTCTTTAATATACACATTAATAAGGCGATGGTGGAACACCTATACTAAACTATTATTATAGAGGTATACTGAAATGCTTGTAATTTCATATTATGTAAAATTGTATAGTGCTTATAAATAATTATAAAAGAATATAATTTCATCAAATTTCAGAATCCCTTTGTATATAACATGGCTATTTTTCTTTGTTATTCGTGACAATATAATGCCTACAATGTTCATAATGTAGATTATCACTGTAAATGTGAATGTTCAGGAGAAATAAATTACTGATTATCCACTGGATAATTGCGAATACCACAATTTTGTTTCATTTACTAATGCACTAATACACTTGAGTCCTGTGAACTCTTTATGGACTATTATGTGCCATTACGCACATTTAATTTACCTGCGGATAATGAAATGTACTCACTACTACGGCAAGTCTAAGCCGGCAACGGTCGCGTGTTAGTCGCTGAAGACACTTGGTAATATCAAGCCATCAGTCAACATGAAACCGAAATCAATTGAAAACTGTCTCATGAAAGCAGTTAAACTAAGAAAATATGATAATATTGTGGAAGCCTCGTTTTTGTCAAAGTTCATACGTCACCTAGCCGGCACGTCGGTGATTGTGCTAGATAGCACTCCGGGGGACCGCATCGTAAAACGATTCAGTTACTTTGGTTTCATCTGTTACCTGACGGATATTTGTATTTATTGTTACTGCATTTATAAGGCGCACGCTGAAGATCAAACCATTCTGCGAACTATTTACAATACCAAGTTAGATCGCTACGGAGACGACGTTGAAAGGATCAGCTCCATAGTTTTTGTAGCCTTTGCCCTGTGGAAGATACCGTTCAGTATAACAGGATCAAGTGACTTATATCAACTAATCGTGGATATTGATAAGGCGATTGAGAGAATGGGCGAAATAGTTGATCAAAATAAATGTGCTTTTTATGCTTTACTTATCACGATTGGGCAAATTTTGGAATATTCTTTTAGATTGGCGTGTATTTGGATGGCCCTAGAGAGCCTAGGTGTAAAAGTGCCCATGGAGAAATTGTACCAACTCGTATACACTGACACCTTGTCTCTCGTGCTTGTTTCTCACTATTGCTTCTTATTGTGCGTGTTAAGAAGCCGGTACAAGTATTTAAATAAGATACTCGTGGAAATCCAACAACGAAAAGCGTGGGAATACAAGATTTTCACCCGGACAAAGTTAGCATGGAATGCGGATAAAGTGGAAAATATCCAGGAAAGGAATATATGTGAGAAGATTAGTTCGGTAGCAAAAGTTTATTCCATGTTGTATAGAGCTACTAATATTATGAACAAATTATTTGGAACGGCTTTACTTATGGCTATGCTTGGTTCCTTGATATGCATAATTTTATACTTGTTTTATTTCATGGAAGCTACTGCATCGGGTTTGTTCACAGACGTGAGAAGATACATAGATTTCTTAGTCTGCGTCTTTTGGCAAATCGCACACGCCGTTTCAATCATGTTTGCATTAGTTTATTTCAGTGAATCCACCGTTCATGAGGTTATTTATCTTCTATGAATTACTTAAATCAATCATTTGATATATTATATAATAATTTTCTAAATCACTTCAAATATAATTATCTTAATATAACTGTCTGATTTCAGGCATTAAAAACGGCATGCATATCACATAGTATTATGCAAGAGGATTTCAGCGCAAATATAAACACGGAAGTAAGAATTAGGCTCTACACAGTATTTGACAGCCTCCGTGGCGCAGTTGATTAGACGCCGCGCCGGCTGTGGGTGTAATGCTTTGGCGTCGGCTGTGAATCAAGAGGCCGCGTGTTCGATCCCCGCACCGAAACAAATATTTGTGTAAACCACAGGTATTTGTTTCGGGTTAGGTTTCCTGAGACCGAAAAGTGTCTCGTAGTTCCTGACACCCACGACACAAGATTCGATCTTGGTTTGTCAGGACTTTGTATGTGACTGTTGCGTGTATTTATTTAAATTGTAGCTTATTAAATACCTTTGATCTTGTTCTCGTCACTATCTGGATCTGGATCAGCCCATATACGTCCCACTGCAGGGCACGGGCCTACTCTACAATCGAGAGTACGATTGAGAGTGGTTAGGCCGTATAGTCCACCACGCTGGCCTAGTGCGGGTTGGCGGACTTACATACCATATAAATTCTTATGAATCGCTATGGTATGCAGGTTTCCTCACGATGTTTTCCTTCACCGTTTTAGTGCGTGGTGATTGACTATCAATACACACATGACTCCGAAAAGTCAGAGGTGTGCCCTGGGATTTGAACCCGCGACCACCGTGAACATGTTGGCAGCCGCGTCTGGTCCGTTTACCAACAGGCCACCACGCACTTCTCGTCACTATCGTTAATTTCAATGTATCTGCAATGCAAATTGCAAAGTGAAGATGGCTTGGCTTCCGATAGTTGTTGTTTTAACCGATAATTTTATCTTCTAGCCTAAATTTAATTGTCATTATTCATGGACACTTTACACAAATTTTAAGTTCGTGTAATGCATTGCAAGAAATCTCAATAAATACCTATATCTACATATTTTGCGATGTTAGCCGGTCAATTTCAGTCTCAGAATGTTACGTCTCTAAAATATGCATAATTTTTGGACAGAAAAATTCATCAGGAAAAATTGTATCTACTTTTCGGCGAAAAACTAGTCTGGTTGGCGTGATTGCCTTACTTTTTTCTTATTCAAATTACTTAGTATTCAATTAAATTATTTATTTTTAGGCTATGCAGTTGTCTATGCAAATCCTACATCAAACACCGAAATTCACGGCGAATGGTCTGATTGCGTTGAATTATGCCCTACTTTATGAAGTGAGTAATTAGCGAATAAGCTATTTGGCATTTAATAATTCCAAATTTACTGACCATACCCGTCGTAAAGTACACGCAACATGATTCTTACTGCATATTGCAATACGTGATTTTACGACTAATCCTATATTTTGGTATGAAAGCTTTGTAAATTGTAACCATAGTTTCATGTTATGGCTATCCTCCGATACACATCCGTTTTTGTTGCAGGGCGCGCGCTCGGTGTTCACTTACTTGATAATCGTTCTGCAATTTGCCACAGATTCTTAACGCAATTTATTAAAACATTACTTTATGTTCTAAATACTAATGGCACCACCATTTAACACAAGGTTTTATACGTATAGTTCTGACACTTAATTCATAAATAAATGTTTCTATACCACGCAGTAACGTATTTTTATTATAAACTAGCCTATCAGCCCGGCCTTGCCCGGATGCTGTTTTTTTCACCTTACTCCACATCAAAACACATTTTCCAGTACTTTTTAGTACTATATGTAAGCTCAAACTTAACCTCCACCGTTCACTAATGGGTTTGAGTTTTGAACTTAAATAAAAAAAAAGATATATTCCATATTAAACAAATTTAGATTCATCATCATCATCATCATCAGCCTAATCGCGTCCACTGCTGGACATAGGCCTCTCCTATGGCACGCCACTGGGCTCGATCTTCAGCCCAACGTCTCCAACCGCTGCCAGCCATTCTTCGGATATCATCACTCCACCTCAATTTAGATTATTGCGCACCATTAAACATCAAACTACTTAGTCAACTCGATCAAGACTTTATCAAGTGAAATATTTACCAACGAGCAGCATTTCATTTTAATCACATTTAATCTTAAAGAAAAAACAACGAATATGAAATTATATTAGATCTAGTACTCTTACCTGCAACTTCAACATCTTATATATACTTCAAATTCGATAGATACTACCTTAAACCTTATTTTACTAATTCCCATTATACTATTTCTCCCATTTCTCCCTTCAAAAGTAGAAAAACCTAAAGCCACGAATGAAGTTATGATTTATTTGTGATTTTCTGTCCCGTTCCGTTATACCCTGCCCTGTCCCGTCTATTTCTCACTGAAGGCCTGTATCCAGTACCATACTCAGGGGGTATATAAAAGTAAAAAATATATCGGAATTTCTTCCTGATCCCACGGGAACACAAAAAATTTGGGGATAAAAAGTAAAATAGCCTATGTGTTAGTCCAGGGTGTCAGCTACCTCCATACCAAATTTCTTCGAAATCCGTTAAGCCGTTTCTGAGTTCATCGCGCACAACCGCACAGAAAAACAGACAGTAATTCTAAAAATCATTGTTTTGGGCTCTGTTACTTCACTAATATAGTCCCATCTTAGAGTATTTATAATATAGAGGGAGCGCTGTCTTACATTCGCGCCTTGAAAACCGTAGATATTTTCTTGTTCGTGGTGGTGGTGGCGTGGTGGCCTGTTGGTAAACGGACTAGACGCGACTGCCAACATGTTCACGGTGGTCGCGGGTTCGAATCCCAGGGCACACCTCTGACTTTTCGGAGTCATGTGTGTATTGATAGTCAATCACCACGCACTAAAACGGTGAAGGAAAACATCGTGAGGAAACCTGCATACCATAGCGATTTATAAAATTCTATGGTATGTAAGTCCACCAACCCGCACTAGGCCAGCGTGGTGGACTATATGGCCTAACCACTCTCAATCGGTAGTCGATTGTAGAGGAGGCCCGTGCCCTGCAGTGGGGCGTATATGGGCTGATACAGAATATTGGCAGCGCTCCTATATTAGTGAAAATTGAATTAATTATTTAGCAATAAATTGCTATAAATTCCTTTGATAACCGAAATTATATTTCGTTATTATTCTTTTAAAACGATTTTGAGTGGAATTAAATAGCCAATTAGCAA
Source organism: Hyles euphorbiae (assembly GCA_023078785.2). NCBI lineage: Eukaryota > Metazoa > Arthropoda > Insecta > Lepidoptera > Sphingidae > Hyles > Hyles euphorbiae. The sequence continues at coordinate 13,439,135 of CM041050.1, forward strand.
TTAGCTGGTGAACATGGGCATGCAGGCGATAACTTAACTTAAAGTTACCATGGCCCGTGGGGAACTGTGATACGCAATAATCGACATCTAGCCATGTCTTCGTCAAACGATTACGCCCGCAAGGAAAATATTGGTATAAATGCCGTCCCTTCAAAGATACCTCCCATCTATTTTGCCATTCATCTAATACTTCGCTATATACCACAGGAAGCTGTTTAAATAATCTGTCGACTTTTAATAGTTCACGTGCAGTTAAAAATCTTTTATCCATATTCTCCCTAGTAGAGTAATACATACATGGCGGCGCGACGTTGCACCTCCAGATCGACTAGAAGTACACCCGCCAGGACAGGCAAAGCTTCGGTACTACCTAACAGTTCTATATGCCTTACACAAGAATATCAACGCCAAAAGTTGACTCTGGAGCAGTTTTCTTCGCACAGCACCGATAGTAGCCCTATCAGCCCATACGGGAGATCCATAACAAATACATCCTAAGTAAGTTGCTCCATAGATAATTTTTAGTGTATTGAAAGATACTGCCCCCACGTTGATTTCAATATTCTTGTCAAGGCAAAAAAGTTCCTTTTCGACTTTTGCCTGACGTTCTTAATATGTTCAAGAAAGGAAAAATTCCTTTCCAAAATTAAACCAAGATAACAAACCGATTCTTTTTTCTTTACAGTGATATTATTAAATTTAATTCGCGGCGGTGATTTAAAAGTTCCTTCTAGAAGTAATTGGAACGTTTTATGAGGTGCAAACTGTAAGCGATTTCGATGTCCCCAATCACATATTAATTTTAAACACGCGTCTGCCATATTTTCTCATCCCGACCTACTGTTTGACTCGATTAGCAAGAGGCCATCGTCTGCATATCCGGTCAAAGAACACCCTGATGGTAAGGGAATTGTAAGAAAATCGTCGAAGCCTAAATTCCACAAATAAGGACCTAAGACCGAGCCTTGGGCCTATATACAAATCCAAAATTCGAATCTTCGTGACGTTTTTCGTTTCGAAACCTACTCTGTAACACGAAATTCGAATCTTCGGATCGAAGAATGAATGATTCGAATATATCGGCAATCCGAACATTTACATTTTTATTTACTATATTCATCCGAAACGAAGTTCGAAACTTCGGACGAACGAAGTTTGTGACGATACGAATGTACCTACTCTGTAAATGTTCGTATTGCCGATATATTGGAATAATTCATTCTTCGATCCGAAGATTCGAATTTCGTGTTACAGAGTGGGTTTCGAAACGAAAAACGTCACGAAGTTTCGAACTTCGTTTCGGATTTATATAGTAGGGCCCCTTGTGGACAACCCATCGTCAGTGGTTTCGACACGGTATAGTGTCCAAGTTTAAGTTTTGTTGTTCCGTGTGAGAAATACGAGTAAATAAGTGAATATATATTTTTAAAGCGACCTCGTATTTTCTACTTTAGAAGCAGCATTGGCCACCACGCGTTGTCGAAAGCACCGGAGATGTCCAGGAAAATACCGAGTACATATTTGCACACCGATGTACTTACCGCTCTTCTAACCGAAATTGCCACGTCGATTTTCGCGTCGAATTATTTTTCTTTTCCAAGTAATTCGTGTATGTTGGACAAAATGTCAAATATCAGCCAATAGGAAGGCAGAAAAAGGTGGCCCGGCACCACCATTTTTATCTACGTTTTTGAAGCACCAGCGTTCTCTCTAAATTATGGATACTCTAAGAGTCCCACATATTAGTTTTTCTTTTGCACTGTACATAAATACTATGAAGATATTATACAATAAGAATAATAGTACAAGTGGCGGCCTTATCACACTAGGTAATCTCTTACAGGCAACCATGGGATGGATATACTAACAGGAGATAGAAAGGGCAGTCTAAGGCGTAAAAGAAATAATAATAATCTACAATTAATAACTAAAAATATAACATTAACACACAAAATATATATAAATATCCATATACATACACATATACAAACATACCTATAATACATACATATACATAAACATATATACCTATCCTAAAATATACCAGGAAGAGAATGGACAAATTATTTCAGCTACACTCTTGTTGTGAGAGGAAATGTTCTTTGACCTTTCTTTTAAATGACGACAGTGTTTTTCTTATTTATGTTCCATGTACAGACATCGATCGGTTACAAATTTATTCTATGAAGTTATTTAATTAGCACATATATGTAAATGTACAATTTACTTTATTTTTAGCATATATCTGCAGAATTTAATTTATTAGCATATATACAGGGTATCTCAAGACTGCTACCGAAAACGAAGCCGAGTGGTAGTTTTAGTGACTTCAGGCACATTACTATAGAAAATGTTGAAAAAAAAAAGCGACGATTTTTTTTTGTTTTTTTGTCCTATGGTCGTATTTGGTTGGTAGATTCATTTTTTTCCTAAAATAATAGTGTATACCCTTTTACTTATAAGGACTCTAACGTATGAAAGAGTTTAAATTATTATTTTAGCAAAAACTATGGATTTACCACCCAAAAATTGTAGCCAGAGTAACTACTGGACATATTGAGACTTAACATCTTATGTCTCAGGATGGCGAGCGCAGTGGAATGCCAAGCATTGCTTTGTAAATCAAGGTGTTGTTTGGTTTTGCTTCTGTTCATGAGCGGTCGCAACGCTTACCATCAGGCGAACGGCATGCTCGTCTCGCCATTCACTGCAATAAAAAAAAAAAAAAAACACGATATTCAAAAATCATAAAAAATAATTGTTGCGTTTTTTTGCGAAAATTTTAGTTGCATTGTGTTTGTACTCACTAAAACTACCACCCAGCTTCGTTTTCGGTAGCAGTCTTGATATACCCAGTATATGTATATATATACATAATTCATGTACACTACTCCCAAAATTAATGGATATGTTTAAAATTGATCGTTAAGAAATTCGAAAACGAGCAATTAAAAGCTTGGAATGTCTGTTTTTCAGATCTGCACTTATCTGCGCTCTATTTACTGATCGACTGTTTAGTATATTCATTTTTTTCAATGTCATCAATGAGTAATTGAGTAATGCCCCGACGACACACAACGACATTCATAAAACTCTGTAATAAAAAATTGTCTCATTGCTAACTTCAAAAAACACACTGCATTTATCTTAAGGGCCTTTGCGGTGAAATACAAAAATGTCAAAAGAATAAATGCACGATTTGTGTTATGAAAGTCAGAATCTATGCAACGGAATATCAGTTTTTCGTGGAATATTCGTCTATGGTAAATAAAAATACTAAAGACTATAGTATAAATCTATGATATTATTATTTAGTCTTTGTGTTGTTGAACTTAACAAATATTTGTCGAATAATAAATAAATATTCATATAGAGAAAATTTGTAGACTTAGGAATCTATATATGGGTGATTATACAAAAGTTGGGTAACTTTTGAGGATATTTTGTTTACTATAATAATTAAATCAAATTATAACAAATTCGGGTGCATATGATGACAAATCTAATGATTATATTGTTCCAAATCGGGCCAGTCACTTTTTTAAGTAAATTATGAGATATTTAAAATTTTCTGAATTTGACTGCCAGGGGACTGACGAGGCTAACATAGTACTGATAAAGTACACAAATTTCTAAGAATTATAATGAAATTTAATAAGAATTAGTACATATCTCTTAGTTTTAATAATGGCACATGTCTTTTAAGTATTCAAATCACTTAGTAACAATTAAAAATAATTATAAAATTAAAATAAACGTAAATACCAATATCTTCGGCAGCTTTAACTGATTTTAGCGATTTCATTGTCATCGGAAAGAACATATTCCTTGTGGGACCAACTCTTCTTCATTGAAATGCCTATCAACACTAAAAATATACAAATAACTAAAATATTTAATAAAAAAATAAAAACCGACTTCAAAACAAAAACCACAAAAAATATTAAAATAATAAGTACCACTGCAAAGCAAAAAATAATATTTATTTCATTGTACTTGTGCATGTTGATTAATTTGCTTAATGACTTGACTAGCCAACAAATCAAAATATATGCGTAACTTAATATTTTATTATTTTTTGGTTTTTAGTGGTTTTTTGTTTTGAAGTAGGTTTTTATTAAAAATTTTAGTTATTTCCTTAAGTACTGAAGTTTTTGTTTTTCTTTGTATTCCGCTAATTTAATGGGGCACTTTTAATTCTGGCCAAGCGAGCCTTTTCGGCTTCTCTTTTTTTTCTAATCTTCTTCCCTAGTCAAATTGCTTTTAGTGTGCCGTATGATATTCTAAACTGAAATATAAAATAGAAATGCTTATACACGGTAGCAATTAAGATAAAAGTGCTCTAAAACAACAACAAAAAGCAGTATTATGGAGACAATTAAATCCTCTGGCGCGATACCTGACAAAGGACTGACGCCAGCGGATTGACGAAAAAGACATAATTTGAGGTTATAATCAGAACTAATGTTTTTTTTGATAATTTCGAATATCAACAAACTACATTTTAACAAATCATAGTTAATTATGTATAAATAATAATAAACCTCAGATTAACAAGAAAATAACGACCCACCACGGGACTGAAATTTTGACTGGCTTTGCATGTGTATAGAAGACAAACACAACCCAAGAACTCGTACAGTTATGGCGGCCGTCAAATTGTGCTGTCCGCAACTAACTTCATTACCAACATTAATACATAAACAGGGATTTGACCTTGACTCGGTGATATATGGCGAGAAATTCAAAGAACATCGGCGAAAATGGACCATGAACGGGACCAGTTATGAATGGTACATCAAAAATTTTCATAATTTATTGGAGTCAAAATGCATATTTCAATTTATTTTAAAAAACCCGGATAAAAAAGAAAAACTTAAAGTGTTTTTAATAATATTGAACGCATATGAGTGCGTTCCATCAGTCATACTTTGTTTTAAAATAAGGTTTTAACTACAACGTTGAAGGTAGTACAAAATAAAAAAAAAGTGTAGGTATTTTCTATGACATATGACTTTTCTTTGCGCTGTCATTTTGCTTTCTTTTGATTTCCGATTTACGACTACTGTTAATTCTCTGTTTATATTTGTGACTTGTCTTTAATCACGGACTCCGATATACCCTTGAATTTCTGACCACTTTGTAAGATTGACCATTGTATAACGATAACGCTTTGTGATTTCGTTTAAAGTGTGAAGTATTAGCATATTTCCAACATGAACTCGGAACAACAGTGCGCTCCTCAACAATTTGTGCATTGTGTTCAATGTAATACCCGTCTTATTATACTCATTTCTGTAATCAGTGAGTGGGTCTATTAACTAATCGAAGTTTTTTTTAGCCATGAATCTACAAGGTGGTAAATAGGATATTTACCATTTAGTCAATATGGTTTAGTATCCTGGAGTTCCCACAGGAAAAGTGTGTGTGTTTTGATGAAAAACAATGATGCCAAACTTCCAAATCAAGGAGAGACGGAATAACTAAGTATTGTTGTAATTGTGTAGTAGGACGTCGCACAGTACTGTTGCTGTGCCCACATCATGACTTTGATGTTGCTGCCCCTGCAGAGTTCTTAGATTCTATTGTAAAAAGAGAAGATGAGAAATAATACATTTAAAAAATATTTCTGTTTTTATTTTATTTTGTGGTTTATTTTTGTGACCACTGCTTATTATATTCCTATACATACATATAGGGGGATTTTTCAAGTGTGTGTGGACGGCCAAATACGAAACTATGAAGAATAGCGAAAAATACTCAAAACAGTCTAATAAATTCTGATAAAATTCTGCGAAATAATGACAGCAAAATACTACATTTTCTCTCATTACCTTAAGGTAACACAGGTATGGTGTACACCATATTCAACGGCTAATTAGTTTTATGACAAGGGAAATTATAGAGCATAGTAATTACTAAGCCATCATTATGATTTAGTACACTTTTCTTCCTAGGTACCTGATAACCATAAGACCACCCTACATTAGGTATATTTGACAATGACAATGACATTATAATGTGCTATTTTTTATGGATAATTCTAAAATCTCCGGCTTTGCAGAAATCTTTTTGTAACTTGACATCACTCCTCATGCACTATAAGACACAATAAACTATATCCCAGCTGTGTACAATATATTTCTTTGTCAGGTCCCAAAATGTATGGACGTGACCGATGTTCTTTAAAGAACACACAACGGACTGACGGATGAAAACAAACACAAAGTTTCTTATTTTTTTTTAAATAAATTGGAGAACATTGCATTATGAAAGTTGTAGTATATAATACTATTATCATCACAAATTGTAGTAAATTAGTAAGTTTTCTTAAATCAATGATAATGTTTAATAGATAGTCACTTGATTGTTGGTTTTCGGGATTGTGACATGCCAAAGGACTGACATTTTAAGTATTAATTTTCTTTTTTTATTAACTTGTATTTAAAATGAATAAGTGAAATTGGGTGACCATATAAAGGACTTTTCATTGTTTTAAAATAAGTTGTTATTTCAATAAAATATAATAAGACTTTGTATATATTGGCTGATGACAGCGAGTTACCCAATTTTTGTATATTCACCCATATAATAAATTATTTTATACGTTGCAGCTAACATATACTAAGTTTAGTTCAATGAAATGACATTACATTATTACTAAAGCTACTGTTAGAATTATTTCCAGGGAAATATATTGAGTTATTTTATAACGCGATTTAATCCGACACTTTAATATCTTTTAAACCATAAGGCAATTAAGGAATATTTAGTACTAAGCTTAATGCGAACAATTATTATAGTGGAGTGTAATTATACAGGTGCGACATGTTATTAATGGGTTAATTATAATTTCCCGGAAAAAACGTTGCCAATAATGTATTGCGGTTATCTGCGGTGGGATCGTACGGACACTCAGGTGTTAGGATTTTATTAGTAAAATCCTAACACCTGAGAGTGAGAAAGAGAAATTCTAAAATTTCAGGTATGGTTTCAAAATCAAATGAATCATATTGTTGTTTGTGGTGCATTATTTTACTAAAAAAAAATAAAGTTTGAATAAATAGAGCGTTTGCGATCAATTCTTTTAGACCGATAAGTACATTTTACAGGTGCAGCAGATTTATACTTTACACAAGCATAAAGATCTTCAATTGTCGTTGCTAATTCCTTGATACGGTAGACTTTGGCCCAAATGATTTCAGAAATGTCATTATCGACGCTCCTTACATCTCTCGGCCCATAAAACCTATACACTGAAATGTCTGGCACTAGTTTAGAGCTCGCATAAAGCATATTGTGAATTATTGCAATGATCTTCATCAGAACTTAATTAGAAACGAATTGATTTGGGATCAATAATTAATAATCAGTCCAGCAGAGCGTCTCGGCCTTGTTAAAACAATATATCGTACTGCAGTTATCATAGAATATCGATTACGAGCCATTGTTATACATAGATGTGCGCGTCATTATATTTGTTTTATGCTATGATCCAAAAACAATGTTTTAAACATCTATAGTCTACAGTCAGCACGGTAGCCTAGTTTTCGAGGCATAACGAATACTAAGTATACTACCTCAGCTTACAATCAATGGTATTGTCTTTTTATGCATTAGCCCGTCAAACGAGCTAGCAGGTCACCTGATGGCATGTGATCACTGCCGCCAGTGAACATCCATAACGCTAGGATAGTGCAAGTATTGCTATGTGTGGCGGGAACGATAAGGAATGGGAAGAGCGAAGAGATATTGGGCATCCGGCAAATTAACTCACTGAACGAAACGTGGCAGCAAAGCTGTCGCTTCAAGTCGATTTCATGTGGGACAGTGTTACCGTTCCGGACGAGCCTGCCCATTCATGCTAAGCACAGATCACTTCCAATAGATACCGCATTACGATAGTTTTGTTTTGAACCGAAAACGCCAACGAAGGGAACGGCGCGGGGGGTGGGCGGGTTGCAGCGCGGTCACGTAGACTTCACTGGAGAGATGAGGCATAAGTCGATAAATAAAAAATGTATCGATAGTTCGATTTGCCAGTAAGTTCATGTGTTATGATCGCTTCTATAACTTAATTACCAACTTGTTAAATGTTTGATAATATTATTTCACCGGCCTGATCTAATAAATTATACCAACCGGCAACCGCCAACTACGAATAAAATAGGATTAAGATTTATACTTTAGTATGTAACGGTTTTATTTCTATCATTCACTGTGTATTTTTGTGTGTGTTTAGTAAATGTAATATCGACAAGTGACGATGAAACCCACTTGACGAACTATGAATGTTTTTGAGACGATATATACATCATCATCATCATCATATCAGCCACAGGAAGCCCACTGCTGAACATAGGCCTCCCCCAAGGATCTCCACAATGACCTGTTGGAAGCGGCGATATATACAACGTATGTTAAAATTAGTGCAATAGCTTGTGCTACTGATTCTCAATAAACTTAGTATACTAAAACTTATGATAAATACCCTCCCATTTGAAAACGTATACAACTAGAGGGAAAAAAGGAAATTTAATTACGCCAAAGATAAATAAAAAAATATTGTAAAAATACCTTGGTAACAAATTTAACTATTTCAAATTACATAAAATAACGTAATTATGGTAATTTGCAATTTTTATTTAAATCAATATATATTTTTTGACATTGTCATTTAATAAAATTAATTTACATTATTGTTTTACAATATCGATATTTCTGGGAATTATAATATAAACATGCGTCAAACACTAGAAGAACGCGTGATTTCGCCAAAAAAAGATGGCTTATTACGGTTATTGCTATGCGAAAAAGAGACGGCTGATTCTACATCCGAACTCGACTGTTTGACATTGATAGTCTAACCAGTATAAATTGAGCTCGCTCGGGACCAAATTAATATAAAGAATATTAGTTATCGATGAAAACTTATTGCGTTTTTTTAGATACTTTATTGTTTTGAGTTTTTTGCACACCATTTTATTGAACAAATCATTATTAACTGTAATATTATGTTCCCAAAATGTAATTTTCGCTAACGTGCGACGACATGCGCGGGTCCACTACTTGGACGACACTGATGACGCGACATTTGGCATCGGTTTATATCTATCTGATATCTTAAATGTGTTGGGCGCAACCGCTGCCTTGCATTAGGTATCTATTGGGAGTGATCTGTGATGCTAAGTTATGACTGACAACAGCGTGGAGTAGAGCCACATACTCAAAATTATAGTTATGTTTTTCTACAACCTTAGTCTAATAAATAATCTATTGTAGAGATTATAAAAATATTACACGATAAACAATTTCATCACAGCACTAATTGTAGGAAAAATAATAGATTCATAGTACAGATACTAAGACCAAACTATACGTATAGTAGACAGTAAGTAGTATATACGCCATAATGGAGTTAATTAATAACCAGGTATTAAAGGTAAAAGGCAAAGGTTATAAAGAAATAAACAACATCTTGATTTATGTTTTTTTTTTTATTGCAATGAATGGCGAGACGAGCAAGCCGTTCGCCTGATGGTAAGCGATACGACCGCTCATAAACAGTAGGAACGTTCCACTGCGCTCGCCATCCTGAGACATAAGATGTTAAGTCTCAATATGTCCAGTAGTTACTCTGGCTACAATGTCCTTCAATCCGAAACACAACAGTGCATTTACGCAGTGTCGTTTCACGGGAGAAATAGACATTGCTGTGGTACCTACCCAGATGGCCTCTCACATATGAGAGACCTACCACCAGTGTTATGTTAATATGGTGGGGAGAGGGGGCACTATTAAACATTTTATTTACGAAATATTATTTTATAATTATTGCAGTGTTAAAACAGTTTTTTAATTCCAAATTATTTTGTAAAGAAAGGGTAAATTGCTTCATGTGCAAAAGCACCCCAACAAAAATATGCTTAATTGTCTCATATCTCACGAACAAACTTTAAATTGAAAAAAAAAACTGAAATACACAAGATATAAACTTGTGATAACTTGAGATACATAAACAATAAACATAGTTAGAACATTGTGTACCAGACAATCCGTGCTAATATTATAATTTAGAGAGTTTATGCGTGTGTATGTTCGGATGGATGTATGGACGTGTGGATTTTTGTTACTTATTCACGCAATAATGGCTCAACCGATTTCGATGAAAATGTAAAGGGATAGATGACGAGCCCGAACTAATAAACACATAGGGTACATTTAATACCGAAAATATAATTTAAGAATCATTTTAAAGTTACGTTCTGTAAGATGGTCGCTCCTAGCAGTAAGCAATATTTATGACTATTGGAAAAAAAAACAATATATATCATTTGTCTGTATCTGCCCCATGCTCCCTTATATTATAAATATAGGTAATTAGTGCGCCTTTATTGTTCATGTATTATTTTTTGCAGAATATTTGACGCCATCGGTATTCGACGATGTTGCCTACGTCAAACCTTTTAACGCTAGTTAAGTCCAACGGTTAACGGCCGTTATCTATATCCTATCTATCTTTAGCAAGAGTTTAAAATGGATATCGTTCTGTATCAGCCCATATACGTCCCACTGCAGGGCACGGGCCTCCTCTACAATCGACAGTACGATTGAGAGCGGTTAGGCCATATAGTCCACATACAATACAATATTAACTTGCCTAGATATGTATAAATATATGCACTTTATCTAAATATCTCTGTCTTTCTTTACTGAAGCAAAAAATGTATCGAAATTTCGAGAGAAGAAACCGGCCATAAGTCTATTTTAATCTCACCAATATTCGGCTTAATTATTTCACAATTTACCCGTTCCGACTGCATATTAAATAGGTTTAAACAAAAACGTGACTCTGTCACGAGTGTTTGCTCAAGCGCAATAAGGGTCTCGTGGTATAGATTGATTGAACCGTAAATACCTACCTTACAATTATATCAAGTAATTCTGATAATTATAGAGAATGTTTAAAAGAATTTCACGAATTGATTTTTAAAAATACAACCAATACGTCAGTATTGTCCTAAACCACAGTATGATAATTATTATGGCTGGGTTGGTAGGTATCAGAACATATTAGAGTTTTTGCTCTCAGCATCTAGACCTAAAAGTCTCCAAACAATTATATATTCGTGGGCCTTACAAACGACACAGTTACTCCAGCTTTAAAAAAAATATACACTGGTAGATTCCAGATTTTGAAACACGCGTGGAGCCTGTGCGTGGAGGCAAACACATTAATCTCAGTAAGGGAGACTAGGCATGAACGTATCGATTTTTAATTTTCTTGTTATATCCCACAAAACAAATTATCACAAAATAATAATTTCTACACACCGTATTATGGTCTTTGGGCTATCAATTAACACCAACTTGATTGCGACTGCTATTATGGATTTTGAGAACAATGACCAAATAAAAACAAGTGGTATTTATTACATCATCTTTACCTCTAGGATTCGTCGTAACATTGTAAATGAAAACACAATTTGCTTGCATTAATCAATGCATATTTTAAGCCAGTTAAAATTAAACATTTCTGGAACTTTTTGGGTCTAATTTTTGTAATTTGGAATAAATTGTTTGCAAATATGTACGGAGTATTTACCTTTGTTTGTTATCTACCTAATCTACACTTTCCATTATTCGTCTTTCATTCTGGCCATTACTACGAACATAATTGTATGTACTTATATATGACCACATATATGATATATGTAGAGATGAAAGCAACAACTTGATATTTTCGTTCATACATTCTTTAACGATTGTCTAGATTTTGACAGAAATATTAAATTGTATGGTACTTAAAAACCTTTTGGTTTTTGAGTATATACATACATACGTAAACTCTTGCCTTTTTCTCAGAAGTAGGTAGGCAGAGGTGCCAGGACTCCTACATTTTACCTTGTATGATCCATCCCACGATGTGATAGGGGGGAGCCTATCACCACATGGGGCACAAATTCCTGACTTCGGGCTGATAATGAATAGAAAAATCCTATATATTTACATCCATGGGTAGGTACATTTATAATTCCCACATACATGCCTAAAATTGAGTGCTATTTAATTTTATATTTGTGCTTTGTTTAAGTTTTAAGTTTTCTTTATTAATTTGGTTATTTTGTTGCTTTTCCCAAGTGTTATTATTATTATATATTTTTTAACGTTTTAATTCAAGTTAGAATTATGACTGAGCATGCGAACGTCACTTGGTCCTCGCATTGAAAATCAGCGCTGCGGTACTGCTTATGCATTACCGAAGCATTTAGCTGAATGCGAGGTCCATTGTTAGCGCAGTGATAATTATTTTATGTGTTTGTGTTTCACTTGTGTTACCTGCTTTGTTTGTATATTGTTACTGTTCAACAATCAATTCTTTAATAAGTTCTTCTTTCTTTCTTTCTACATCATTTTACCCGACCCGGGTTTCGAACCCGAGACCTCAACTTCTTAACCATACCGCAGCCCAACTACGCCACCGAGGCAGTCAACCATATTTTACCTACAACATGTTTTTCTTTAAACCACGTCACAAAACCTTTACGTATGTACTTTTGATTTAATTTATGGCTACATAAGTATAATACTAACTATTAACTAGCAATTTTCGATTCATAAAAGCCGTCATCACACAATTAATTTAGTTTGAAGTTGTACATTAACAATGATATTATAACAATTTTATTTAGCAATATAATGTTAAAAAAGTTGCCGTACAGGATCAAATGACCTTATAGCTGTAAAGGTCAAAATTGATATTATACATTCAAATCACAATTCAAATGAACTATATTTGTTTGACGGCATGTTATTAAATAGTAATTTTGAGTGCTACATAATGTTATGAAACAGATGCCGTACTTTTTCAAATCACCCCCCGGACCACTGAAGGGGAGTGGCTTGTAACCGCCGATTTTTCTCCCTTGTCGCATGGTTTTTGTACGGCGTTGCCGAATAATGGATTAGAAGAGATATTGAAATTGTATGGAACCGATGCCGTATAAAATCAAATGACCAAATTTACCGAGAAAATTGCCGGAATATCTAACTTTCTTCTGACTTAGTGGCGCACTATTTTTGTACAGCACTATGTGTTTTCTTATTATTTTTCATAGATTTGAAGTCTCACCTGCACTCAGATCGACAGCTTACATGTGACGGCATATAGTGCTACCTAAATGTTATTATTTTATGCCCCTGTATCTTACTAAATAGGTCTCCTGGTGGTTCATATGACCCATCACTTTTTGCCACGGACTTGTAGTCTATATGCTATAGTGCTGCAGTTCTAAAAACTTAAATATAAGGACCGTATGCGTCAACATGATTCATTAAAAATGAAGCAAGTCAATGGCTTTTTATACAGGAGGTGGAGAAGACAAAAAGACTGAACATGCGGTGTAAAGACGAGTTGTATGCATTCAAGCAAGAATGGCAAGAGCTCGCCGAGGATAGGGGCATATGGAAGAAAAAACGGGAGGCCTATGTCCAGCAGTGGGACACAATATAGGCTACACAAAAATATGAAAAACATGATTTCACCAGATACTTGTAGAAGTAAGTACTTTGTAAGTAAGCAATAGTATCTAGTATTAGAAGCAGTTGTAGACTAACCTCGGCATGACGTTATTAGACTACAACACGTCCGCTGTAATCGCAATATCATGCACCTACATAATTTAAAATTATTAAAGCAAATGCCACATCAAAAAACGTACATACATTTTGGCACACGTGCTCATATGCTGGTATAGCCTAAATTATCCAAAAACTGTCCAATTCTGGTAAAATTACATACATACACAACAATGTGTTAATCTCTTTTTTTGGTCGATTAAAAATAAAATTAAAATACTCATGAAAATTCGTCAATTTGCTTCAACAAATCAACTTCATCTGATATATTGACAAAGTGAGATATCGCAAATAATTCCGCAAATCGTTTACTGCAACAAAATTCGAAAAGATTCGATTCGGAAATCCCAAAACTTCTAGCCTGAAGGACGAAATACTATTGTTATGTTATGCAATAATAAAGTAATAAAAATACTAGACAATTAAATTAAAACATACTGTAAATGTCGTGATTATTTTAGATAATTGCCGCTTCCTTGTGACAATAAGGCTGTCTCAGCTGCACCATGAACTTCGCGACCCCGGCCATAGTGCGTGGACTAAATATACTTGATTGGCCACTTGACAAACATATAAGACTGAGGCGGTTTCACTTAGATTGAAATCCTTAGTGTCATTCGTACGCGCGTTGTGGTCGTAAATAGGTGCAATTATGACGTGGTGGTTACTCTTTATGGCTCTCCTTATGTGGATCATAGTGTTTCGATTCAGAAGACGGCGTATGTATAAGTTGGCTGCGGTTATCGCCGCCCCTAAGACGGAGAACCCCTTATGGGGGGTAGCTCACGAGCTAGCTGGCAACACTGAAGGTAAGTTACCGGGACCTATTATTTATGGGATGATTATCATTTAGGGACTCTAATATTCAGCAAAATAAAAATAAAGTTTGAAAAAAATCAGATAAAGATATAATTAATGTTAAAATAAATCATAGAATTAATATAAAATATCGTGAGGCGATTACTTAGTGAAAAAATGATTTAGTGAGCATTTAACCACATCTGATCTATTGCATACTTTATATCAATAAAAATAATTTTAATTACTATATTCACATAAAAATCATGACTATTACGAACTGAAAATTGACTACAATTCTTTAGAAAAATATTAGTAGTAGCCATAATCTATTTTTTTTTTGAGAAAAGTTGGTCTAGCCACACTTTAATTTGCTAATTCGTAGCGCGGTTCTTACGTAGGATGTTCAGACGAAAGAAAAAACAACTAAAGAACCCGCCAACCACTAACATCTATACCATATATTATAATATATAATAATGTAGTAACAATATGTAAATGCCATATATCTAAGAAATGCTACGCACGCCACCGATGTTATGCAGGTAACAGCATCTGCAAGTTATATTATATGTTAAAGTAGAACGTGATTGTGCTTTAAATAGACGCGTAAATATAGGAATATTTATTGCAATTTCCTATTTAATGTAATACGGAATAAATACACATACTATTTTTATAAACAAATGCACCCAACAGTCACATTCATCATTCCGATCTCACATTTAAGATTTATTCAGTTAAAATATTTATAAATAATTATTATGAATTTCTTAAAAACAACGGGTTCTTAAAAATTATCTAAAAAATCCTCTTCCAACTTAAAGGTACAACGTATCTATATGCCCTATTGACTATGGTCTTGAAGATGTTCATGAGTGGCGGTAGTATACTCGTTTGGCCGCTAATATAAAAAAAAATGTCTTCTGTCGTAAGTAAAGAGAATTTATAGAAAAATCAAGATTTGAAAAGATAATTTTTCTATTTTTTTATCAAGTACAATAGTTAAAGCATTACCTATTAATGCTTAATTGTTTGTTATTAGTAACCACGTTGACTCCAATAACCTCATGTAATTAGATAATATTAATGCACGTAACTGGAATAGAAAAAAGCAGAAGTTAGTGCTCTGGGATTGAACCCAAGATCTGCGCATCGTCAATCCGCGGCCCGCCCCAGTGTTAACTTGAAATGAAATCAAATGAAAATATTTATTGAATCCATAAAATGTAATTATTGTCATTATTTAGATAATTTATGTCAAAATTAATAATGTCATTATTTAGATTCAGTCACTGTTTTTCCACTACCACCCGGTTCACGAGGCTTTTATCGCCGGAGAAGAGCGGGCAAGAAACTCTAGCTGTGCTATTTACAAAATAAGTTTTCAATACAGTGATTATACAGGAGTTTCAATTAATACTTGAATGTAATACGCTTGGCAAAACAATAAATACACATCAAGGTGCAAATAATTATATGGCAATCAATGGTTATTGGTTTGTTTAATAAATGGTTTAAACGCTAAAGGTTGTTGTGTAAACGTATTGGCTGGCTATAAATCTTTTTTTTTAATTTTGTAACATTACTCGTAATAGAAGTTATAATTTAATCATAAGTTGAATATTTTCTGTTCTTTATGTTATTTAAGTTTTATTTGGGGTTTTATTGGATATAAATATTTGAGGCAAACACACGAGGTGAAACGTGGATGTTCTAATAGCACCTCTTTCTGCTCTTTTGAGGAAAAGGCGTGAGTTTATGTATAATTAATCAAAGAAATTAATATTTGACTCCCTCTGTGTTATTGACATGTCAGTGATCATACGAGTATAATTATTACATAGTATCATTAATTGAGTCATTATTTATTACACGAAAGAACATTCACCAACGTACTTTTTTTTGGTAATAGTATGATGATATTCTGCTAAAAAAAACGTAAAGCCGTATATTTCTACAACTTTTTCGTTGTGTTATTTTACGGGCCGTTTTTGAAGTGCTAATGGGCCATCTAGTATACTCGTATATTTAATCAATGTTTTCTAAATCATGACATGATTGTTAGGACTTCACGGTTCACAGAACATACATGATACACACCGCGATTAGACTAGTAGTATGCTACTAGACACAGGTAACTAGACACGAGGGTATTATGATACGCATTTATACCATCAATTGATATCTATTTCTACGATTCATTTTAGTATGAATCATAAGGAAAAGACTTATCTATTTGTCAGAAAACGTCAGTGGTATTTATTAAAGGTAGGTTAATAAATAAATAAATACACCCAACAGTCGCATACACAGTCCTTACCCCACACTAAGATCGGGTCTTGTGAGTATCAAGAACTATGAGAGACTTTTCGGTCTCATAAACACCCAGACCCGAAACATATACCTGTGGTTCACACAAATATTTGTTTTCGTGCGGGGATCAAATTCGCGGTCTCTCGTTACACAGCCGGTCTCTAACAAACTGCGCCTCGGAGGCTGTCAAATCAATGTACTGATTTCATGTAAGATTGAAAAATACATTTATTTTATACACACATATAACCTGGCACATGTTCATGATATAGAGTGACTACATGTATTTTGTTTGGATGATTTCATTATTATGTCTAGATACTAGATAACATTATGAATTGAAAACTACATAGGATGCAGTTCGATATTTCATACATTTACAGCAATCATTTCGATGTATGTCTTCGCCGTTTTTTATTCAATGGGCCCTACTCTGTAAATCCGAAACGAAGTTCGAATCTTCGGATGATCCAAGTTTTTGACGATACGAATGTACCTACTCTGTAAATGTTCGAATTCGTATAACGTACATCGTAACCATAAGTCAATAACGACCATAAGTATAGGTATGTAGGTACATTCGTATCGTATATAAACTTCGATTGTCTGAAGATTCGAACTTCGTTTCGGATTTACAAAGTAGGACCCCATTTTTCAGTAAGTTGTTATCCTATTGTTAAGTGTAAAATTAACTGCTATATAAATATTCTCTGAATACCTGTACTGTATCAGATATAAGTCTCATTGCAAGAGTTATTCATTATAGTCTACCACGCTGGTTTAGTGCGTGTTGGCGGACTATTCACACCATATAAATCCTTAAAAATCACTATGGTATGTAGGATTCCTTACGATATTTTCTTTCACTGTTGTAGTTATCATGGTTGGCTACGACCCTGAAAAGTAAGAATTGTGCCTTATTTGAACGCGAAACCAATGGGAACACCGACAGCAGACTTTGACAGCCACCGTGGCGCAGTTGGTTAGACGCTGCCTGTGCACCGAGAGACCGAGGATTGGATCCCACACCGATAAAAATGTTCAAATTCAATTTTAGTTTCTGATACCCGCGACACAAGACTTTAATTGATATTAATGTAGGGTCAGGACTAAGTATGTAACTGTTTACACTGCTGTTTTAAGAGTCAAGTTTTTATAAAGAGAGAGATACAACAATAGATTATTTTTTTGAAAAAAAAAATTGATATCCAAACTGCAGTTAACATACATTTTAAATGTTTGTGTAGGGTTCAATAAAAACTGTGGGGTATGTATTATATTTATACTTAAATCTATTATAAGGTAGTAATCGTACTAATTGTGATTAGTACCTTCTATTTGCTAGTTGCTTATAGAAAATGAGATGGAAAACTTTTATTGTTTTAGTCTCCACTGAATTTGTGTCTGATATGGCGATAAGATAACACACCTGGTAAATTCTGATTATTCTGGTCGCCCCTTTGCCTACCCTTTGAAAAAAGAAGTGAGTTAATATATGTGTTGTGGGTACCAGAAACTACGAGAGACTTTTCGGTCTCACAAATACCCAACAAAACAAATGCCTGTGGATCACACAAACGTTTGTCTCGGTGCGGGGATAGAACCCGCGGCCCTTTGTTTCACAGCTGGCTTCTAACCAACTATACAACAGAGGCTGTCGAAAATTATTAAATATCTGGCAAAATAAATATGAATTGAAATTAAATTATGCATAAACAAATAAGAAAGATTAAGAAAGAAAGCATTAGGTTTCGTAACACAATGAATCGGTGGAGCCAGAGCAGCTAAAAGGTTCCTGTCCTGTTAGATATTAATTTATTCGGTCTAAGGGCCCTACTATATTCATCGAACGAACGAACGAACGAACGAAGGACCCTACTATATTCAACGAAACGAAGTTCGAAACTTCGGACAAACGAAGTTTTTTATACGATACGAATGTATATATATAACGTACACCGTAACTATAAGTCTATGGTTACGACCATAAATCAATAACGACCATAAGTTTTATGTAGGTACATTCGTATCGTATATAAACTTTGATCATCCGAAGTTTCGAACTTCGTTTCGTTGAACATAGTAGGGTCCTTCGTTCGTTCGTTCGTTCGTTCGATGAATATAGTAGGGCCCTAAGATATCAATGATCCCTATTTCTGTGGTTCGGATATAAGTTGAAATATTTCATATTACATAATACATGAATACGTCATAACTATCCTTTTATTTATATTGACTACATTCTGTGTAAAAGAAAGAGACATCGTCATATACTATTCATATTTCCCTGACTTGATAATTTTGTTACAACAGTGTTAAGGTAGAAATCTAATTAAAACACTCACGTAAAAATAATACATTCATAAATTAAATATTTATTTATACTAAATAACATTTTATGCTAAATAGTACAAAGCGGTTGAAATGTGGTTAATCCACATTCGTAGATGGTAAAGGGCAACAACTGTTGTCGCTGGCTTGATTAATTCTGAAGCCGAAATGACATTAATATTTACATTCCAGATTAGTTTTGGAATTTGATAATGTCTGTAACTACGCTTTATACTTTTATATGGGTACGGATATTTTATTATAAAACTGAATTCAGATTTTTATCAGATTTACTTCTGTGCATAAAACGTACACGGTTTACAAAAAAAAAAAACAACAAATAGTAAAATATTGTGACAATCAAATTACGCTACAGCAAAAAATAAACAGAGTGGACGCAAATAAATAAGGCACATTGACTCTTGTAATCAACATTTACATACTGTAATAGGTAGATGTGAGTTACTCTTCACAAATGTGATGAAGCATACGCAGACTCTGCATTTTAGAACTTTTACCTAAATACAATCGTTTTAGGGTGAGTTGCAGGAAATGCCCTGCTAAAGGTAGAGGTAAAGTTAACTTTAGCAGTGTCTTTGACCATAACCCACTGAATTTGACAATCCGTCTGTTGCACCCTTGGTTGCACCACTGTAGGAATTGATAAAGGTAAAGTTAAACGGGTGACCAGGAAAAAGACGTTTCAACACCCCAAAACCCTACAGGGATAATTTTTAATCAGTGGCAACACTTTAATACCAATTTCAATTTTCTTTGAAATTGTGAATCTGTGTCACTTTTTAAATCAAAATTTGTGCTATAGATTTCACAATACTGTTTAAAATAAAGGAATTTGCGAGCGACAATATTTAGATAATGGGAGGTGATCATGCAAATATGATCCCAGTTGTCGCCAATTTTGTATAAAATATTATCAAATGAGTGTAAAAAAATCAGATTAAAATTAATTGTGACCGTTTAAATGGTTCAATAAAGTAAAATACGCGCTCAAATAAAATCCAACTCTGATTCAATTCTTAATCCGTGAACTCAGATGGGCAGCGTTCGAGATACTACATCACGTCTTTTCGTCAAATATTTCTGACTGCCTAAAGACGAAAGTCTTGTCATGTTGTCGTGTTAGTAAGTGATAACTTATGGCACTGAAACGTGGCCTATCACTATGGGCCTTATGAGTCGGCTTAAGATCACCCAACGCGCTAGGGAGAGGGCTATGATCAGCGTTTCGCGTCAGTAATGAGGAAATCCGTAGGAGAACAAGCCTACCGACATAGCCCATAGGATTAGCAGGTTGAAGTAGCAGTGGGCCGGCCTACTGCTACTTTTCATGCTATATGGGAAGCCACATAGCATGAAAAACTGTTGGCTGATGAAAAAAAGGAAACCATGTAATACGGTGATACTATGGCAGTGTGATATTACTGCCATAGACATAACCCAACACACTTTATTAAAGTATCGTCGCTTGAAGAGCTCGATTCCCATAATATATCTCGTAGTAAAGACATTATTTAATTTTAATTCTTCTATAAAAGCACTCTGTCAATATCAAGTAATGGCAGGTTAACAATGTTTTGATAGTTGACATTACAGACATATTATTATATATAGACATGCCTGTACCTTTGGTCTTAACCGCCCGAAACTGTGGAGCTAAAGGTAATGTTATTTGTGACGTCATTTTGTCAAGAGTTAGATTTCTGTAACCCGAAAATGGCTGAACTGTAACTTTGACGGTTGATTTGACGTTTGCTACAGGCAAAGTTACTTTCTGTAACTCAGCCTTAAGGATTTTATCATCCACCGGTAGTCAACCCATTATCGCCCCCATTAAAGCGCCAAGAGTCAAAATGTTAACATAATAATAACATATTTTCTGTTTGTTTTCCGCATTGCAATAACAGCTACCTGAAGAAGGTTAAAATAATATCAACGACGAAAATATTTCATTTACAGCGTGACTTTTAATTTAAAAGCTAATTTATTTGTTAGGAAGTATACGTATTGTTGTGTTATTACTCGTAATAGGCTAAATTGTGTAAATTAGCGGGATTCACGCAATGAATTTATAAGATTACTTACGTAAGTGCAATTATGTTTTGTTTCAGATATAATGTCGACACTGATAAGATATAGCTATGAAGCGATGGAATACGATGGGATTATCAAGGGCTGGCTTGGTCATATACTGTATTTTTTATTATTGAACCCAGTCGACTTAGAGGTAGTGCTGAAAACTTGCATGGAGAAAGATGACCTCCACAGATTTTTAAGGAAAATCATAGGTTACGGCGGTATATTTGCACCAGGTAAAGTGGCACATTTAGTATAATATGTACTTCGTTTTAGCGTATCTTCTTATGATGCTGGTACTTATTGCGGTCTTAGTATTTCCGTATGAGATGGCTTGTTGACTGCTTTGCGTTAGACGCTTCTTTAGTGTAAAGATACTATGGGCAGTGGCCTATTATATTAAGGAAAAAAACTTCTAGTATGAATCAAATGGCCTCTCACTATGGGCCTTATTAGGAAGCTCAAAGTCACTCAACGAGCTATGGAGAGGGCTATGCTCGGGGTTGCCCTACGAGATCGAATCAGAAATGAGGAGATCCGTAGGAGAACTAAAATAACCGACATAGCCCACCGGATTAGCAAGTTGAAGTGGCAATGGGCAGGGCACATAGCGCGGAGATCTGATGACCGATGGGGTCGGAAAGTGCTCGAATGGAGGCCGCGTATCGGAAAGCGCAGCGTAGGACGTCCACCCACAAGATGGTCCGACGACCTGATAAAGGTCGCGGGACGTCGCTGGATGCAGGCTGCCTCCAACAGGTCTCTGTGGAAATCATTGGGGGAGGCCTATGTTCAGCAGTGGACTTCCTTTGGCTGATGGATGATGGATGGATGAATCAAATCCCAGTTTGTGTCATACGATGGTCTTACGTGTTTGCATTGTGACATTATGTAATTGATGTAATTTTGAACAATTTTCCAGCATGATAAGTAAATTTACCCACTTTTTACTTCATCTTGTGTTTCTCATATTTTGTCACTTAGGTATACTTTTGAGGTAAATATATTTTGTGGTAGGCGGCGTTTACATTGCTGCAGAGATGAGCGGAGCTCTGAACTGGAGACAAGCAGAAATCAGTACCTACAGTAGAAGTTTAAAAACAGTTAGGAAAATACCATCGAAATGTAATCAGATGAATTGAAGGCAAGCCGATTTGTGAGGAAACTTCCGCTTTTCTTTATTCCGTTCGAAAAGTCTATCTTTGCTATGACTATTTATTTTGAAACGGAGTAGAGGCGACGTTTGATTTTAATCATTGTGATTGACCAATTCTTACGTAACTCGGCTTGTTCAATATGCACCAATGAAAAGTAACTTTAAACATACGTAATGGTAAAAATAGTCCACCAAACCACACTAGACCAGCGTGGAAGACCTTATGGCCTTATCACTCTCAATCGTATTCTCAATTGTAGGGGAGGCCCGTGCCCTCCAGTGGGATGTATATGGGCTGATATAGTTACAGGTAAAAATTGCGATATTATCAATCTGTAACACTTGTCTTGAGTCATACACGTCGGGGATGTTTTTAGCAAACTGTTTGTTCTTGGACTACATTACGTTACCGCTTAGACACGTGATTAGAATATTAGGTGCTTTAAGTACCATTAAAGCGTTTTTCTCCGCGGTTATTATAGGCCAAAGCAATAACATTAATTCATTGTTGAAATCTAATACAACAATGTAAAATCATTTTCCTTAAACTTCTTATTTTTTTATAAGGCCATTATGTTTTCCTAAAATTGATCGTTATTTTTAGATTAATTTTAGAAATTTTAATTTAATGTATATTTTATGAATGTATTAAATGTCGTGGTCATGGGGTAGAGTATTTTAATACACTTTATAGTATGTATGGCGTATAAAGTGTGATAGGGAGCGACTCTATCACCATATCGGCCTCAAATTCCTGCCTCCTGGCTTATCATGAATAGAAAAATCTAATGTTACTTTGCCCGACCCAGGGTTCGAACCCGAGACCTCGGCTTTGTCACGTACCGTAGTACAACTACGTCAACGAGGCAATACACTTTATAGCGCTTTAGTACAAATTCTTCATATGTACTCATACATACATACATAAACTCACGCCTATATCCCAAGAAGAGGTAGGCAGAGGTGCCAGGACACCCACATTTCGCCTTGTATGTTCCGTCCCACAATGTGATAGGTACTCAACAATTATTTATTCAGCTAGTTATTAAAGTGTTGCATATATTTTGTTAAATATAAAATATGTTTTTAGTGTCAATATGGAGGCGGCGTCGGAAGGTTTTGGTGCCAGCATTCAGTCCGAAGATAGTGGAGAACTTCGTCGAGGTGTTTTCTGAACAGAGTGAAAAGTTGTCCAAATCTCTCAGTACTAGTACGGACAAAGGAAGTTTCGGCATATGGCCTTTTCTGAGCGCGTACACGCTCGATTCAGTATGTGGTATGTGATATTTTGGTATTATAATTTAAATATAAATTAATCTTATCCATTAAGAAGTTTCACATTGTGTTTAACATTAATAGGTAGCTGTAGCCAAATTGATAACTTACGCAGGTGGCTGGAAGTTTTCAAGAAAAACTTGTTTAATATTACCGTATCATTTCCTCTTACAAGTATTTTTTTGTTTTATCCTATCTACGACCAAATGACTTTGACGTCAAATATTGTTAGCTGAGCAAAAACACTTAAGTTTATTGCGTAGATATTTAAGTTTTAAGGGAAGTACGAAGACTTTTTAACAACAACACGTCTTTTAAAAAAAACCTATGCGTTTTGTGTTTTTTTTAAAGTAGCATTACTAATACGTGGTCTCATAAAATATTCACCTTATGTAGTTTACCTTCGTATAAGTGCGCTATTTTTTTCACTCGAAATAACATCAGGTGTTTTATATTCCTCAAGCGTAGATTCAAGATTTGTGCGAGATAGTTACTATTGTCATTTATACGAATGTGACTCAGTAGCCACATGTTATACTGTTTACCTCACTTTAAAACTGTAAATTGAAAGGGAAACTTCCTGTTACTCGTTTTAAATTTTGTATTAGTTTTTGGGTGCCCAATACTCATGTTTCTTGGGAAATTTCTATTACTAGAATTTGTACGATGTAATTAATTTATTATACTTGTGTAGTGGTGCACACTTAAAATATGGTAAATTATAAACATTATTATTTTAAATATTCACTAAATGTTTTCTTTGAGGGGTGCTACCAATACTCCTGACGCTTGGCCCCTTGGTTGGCAAGCGCAAGGTCCACCTTCTCGCACTAATGACGTTGCTGCCTCACATTGGCCTGCCCCATCATCACTATCATTTGTAAAAAATTATATACCTAGTCAGGTCATAAATTTAGTTCACATAACAAAAAAGGTGGTTCATATAGGTTTTACTCTGTGCGTAAAACCGTTGACCAATAGGAGAACCGTTCATTGACAACCAACGTTACTATGACAATTTCGCATTGAAGTTTTCTTGAATTTCCATGACAACAAATAACAATCATTTATGTTTGAAAGTATATATAATTTCTTAAAAAAAAGTTTGTGCGTCATTTTAAATAGACTGGGTATATATTATGTTTACGAGATAATTTGCGCAATATTGATATGTGATAAAAGTGGTTCGTATCATTCTAATGAAATACGCGTCTGCTGTATACATCTTTTTTCGCCTAAACAACTTATTGTTCGAACAAATTAAATTTCACTGGATTTATGTAGATATCCATTCTTAAATTATCGTTATCGATCGTACCGTAATTGAGTAAAAATAAATTCCATAACGATTAAATTATTTTCCTATAAATATTCACAAGCAAAATCTGGAACAATACTGATAGACACTTTTTACAATAATAATTTTATTTTAGTATTTAACAGAATTCATAACACAGAGCTCAAAATATATATGCATACATAGGTGTAAGTAGCATAAATTACAATATACATAGAGGGGGTTCTGATGGAGTGAGAATGGAAAAAAGGGGAAAACACAGAACTTGATACTACGCTGAGGAACTACATATTTAAGATTGCACCATGTCATCACATGATGCTCTCCCAGTGCTAGGAGAGTGGTGCTAATTGTGTCGAACGCCGATAGTTTATTATATCTTGCAGGTGGATTTTGTAAATAACTACGACGATAATATACAACCATTATGCATCGAAGTACGTGGTGGCCTGTTGGTAAACGGACGAGACTCGACTGCCAATATGTTCACTGTGGTCGCGGGTTCGAATCCCAGGGAACACCTCTGACTTTTCGGAGTCATGTGTGTGATAGTCAATCACCACGCACTAAAACGGTGAAGGAAAACATCGTGAGGAAACCTGCATACCATAGCGATTTATGAGAATTTCTATGGTATGTAAGTCCGCCAACCCGCACTAGGCCAGCGTGGTGGACTACATGGCCTAACCACTCTCAATCGTATTCTCGATTGTAGAGTAGACCCGTGCCCTGCAGTGGGACGTATATGGGCTGATACAGGTGCATCAAATGTATATGGGCTGATACACAACTCATATAAAAAGCGGGTGCACTTAAACGATTGATGTTTTTATTGGGTTTGTTGTTTGTATTTCTTTCTATGCACATATAGGGATAAGAACAGCTAGCGCAGTGGACTATAGTATGGCCTAACCACTCTTAATCGTATTCTCGATTGTTGAGGAGGCCGTTGCTCTGCAGTGGGACGTATATGGGCTGATAAAGTGCCCTGCGAATAGGGATAAAGACTGAATTTATATAGATACTTACTAATAAATCGTCTACTAGTACTAGTAAATCGTCTCCAATTATATTCCAATTGTACCCTGATCAGTTGGGAACTAATTCCGATGCTATATTTTGTTAAAAAGCCTGGAGTACTAGGTACATAGAATAATTAATATACAGTTCCGTATGCCATTTTTATAACAAAAAAAATAAATGTAATTGACTCCATTTTATAATCATAATTATACTTATTAAATTACGTGATTTTATATTGCGCCATTATCATTGGGAACGCACGTGAACTGTATTCAACGTACTGCGCGGCAGTACATAGTCGATAGACGCACCACAGCCTAAACAAAAGTTAAACCAAACGAAAATTGATAAAAATATTGTCCTCAAATAAATCCATTGCGCAAGTACGCTTACCGCGACGAAATGATGAGAATGACGGCACGTTGTGCGGTGTATCCGCCCCGCACTTCACCGCACTTGCCCCTCTACACCGACGCATACTGTGACAGCACCAAAGACCAGTCTACCCGTCACCCGGTTGACCCCTTACCGCAGACGCTGGCTGAAGGCCTGGTCTGTCGAAGGATACGCGCGGCACTGCGGTAAGCGGCAACGTCGTGACGTCATACAACGTAGTTCACATAACAAAAAAGGTGGTTCATATAGGTTTTACTCTGTGCGTAAAACCGTTGACCAATAGCAGAACTTTTCATTGACAACCAACGTTACTATGACAATTTCACATTGAAGTTTTCTTGAATTTCCATGACAACAAATAACAATCATTTATGTTCGAAAATATATATAATTTCTTTAAAAAAATGTTTGTGCGTCATTTTAAAAAGACTGGGTATATATGTTTACGAGATGATTTACGCAATATTGATATGTGATAAAAGTGGTTCGTATCATTCTAATGAAATACGCGTCTGCTGTATACATCTTTTTTCGCCTAAACAACTTATTGTTCGATCAAATTAAATTTCACTGGATTTATTTAGATATCCATTCTTAAATTATCGTTATCGATCGTACCGTAATTGGGTAAAAGTAAATTACATAACGGTTAAATTATTTTCCTATAAAATTTTCACAAGCAAAACCTGGAACAATACTGATAGACAATTTTTACAATAATAATTTTATTTTAGTATTTAACAGAATTCATAACACAGAGCTCAAAATATATATGCATAGGTGTAAGTAGCATAAATTACAATAAACATAGAGGTGGTTCTGATGGAGTGAGAATGGAAAAACGGGGCAAACACAGAACTTAATACTACATTGAGGAACTACATATTTAAGATTGCACCATATCGTAACATGATGCTCTCTAGGTGCTAGGAGAGTGGTGCTAATTGTGTCGAATGGCGATAGTTCTCTTGTAGTAGATCTTGCAGGTGGATTTTGTAAATAACTACGACGATAATATACAACCATTATGCATCGAATGTATGTATATGGGCTGATACACAACTCATATAAAAAGCGGGTGCACTTAAACGATTGATGTTTTTATTGGGTTTGTTGTTTGTATTTCTTTCTATGCACATATAGGGATAAGGCCAGCTAGCGCAGTGGACTATAGTATGGCCTAACCACTCTCAATCGTATTCTCGATTGTAGAGGAGACCGGTGCTCTGCAGTGAGACGTATATGGGCTGATAAAGTGCCCTGCGAATACGGATAAAGATAAGGATGAATTTATATAGATACTTACTAATAAATCGTCTCCAATTATACTCCAATTGTACCCTGATCAGTTGGGAACTAATTCCGTTGCTATATATTAAGTACTAGGTACTTAGAACAATTAACATACAGTTCCGTATGCCATTTTTATAACAATAAAATAAATGTAATTGACTCCATTTTATAATCTTATACTTATTACATTCTAATTATTTCTACTTTTTAACTGTATTTTTTTTTACCAACGCAAGGTTTTAAAGTTGTATCCCTACGTGATTTTATATTGCGCCATTGTCATTGGAAACGCACGTGAACTGTATTCAACGTACTGCGCGGCAGTACATAGTCGATGGACGCGCCACAGCCTAAACAAAAGTTAAACCAAACGAAAATTGATAGAAATATTGTTTTCAAATAAATCCATTACGCAAGTACGCTTACCGCGACGAAATGATGAGAATGACGGCACGTTGTGCGGTGTATCCGCCCCGCACTTCACTACACTTGCCCCTCTACACCGACGCATACTGTGACAGTACCAAAGACCAGTCTACCCGTCACCCGGTTGACCCCTTACCGCAGACGCTGGCTGACGCATACTCCGGCGGAACGTCATGTAAATGTCAATGTTTTTCATACAAAACCGAGTTTGACACCGCATTCCGCGCAACGCAACGCTGTGCGTAGCTTCGACAGACCAGGGCTTGACGCATACTGCGGCGGAACGTCATGTCAATGTCAATGTTTTTCATAAGTTTTTCATACAAAACCGAGTTTGACACCGCATTCCGCGCAACGCAACGCTGTGCGTAGCTTCGACAGACCAGGGCTTTAAGCGTTCACTCCATATTTAAAAATGAGTAAAATTTTAAAAAGTATACATTTTTATTTCCATGAACAATTCGAAATTCGAATTCAATAAACTTTTATGTGGCCAGCATTCTAAAAGAAAAGTTTATACCGTGTGACAATACTTATGTGTAACCTGACTGTGTAAATAAATACGCTTATCACTTAAGAATTAATGTAGGTCTTCTCTAAAAACCTTTCAACCATATATTCGGACTCTTGTGCCTCTTGAGAATGAGATAAAAAAAAATAGCTAAAAAACACAACTTTTTTCCCAGAAACCGCAATGGGTGTACAAATCAATGCGCAAGGTAATTCTGACTCATCGTTTTTAAGCAACATGACTACAATATTGAACCTGGTCTGCGAGAGAATATTCCATTTGTGGCTGCAGCCAGACTGGTTGTTCAAGCTGTTTCCACAGTACAAGGAGCACGAGAAATGTACCAAAGAACTACACGACTTTACAGATGATGTGAGTATTGGGACTCATACAGTTTTCTATTTATATTATAGGGGCGAATTCTGGGGGAGGAGGAATAAGAAGTGGGCTACGTCATCAAATAACGAAGCCTATTTCCTTGCCGGAATATCATAATTTGAACCCATTATTCAGGTCAAGAGCATAAACATTTTCCTCAGAGAGAATAAGGTGGAAAGCCCGAGTAGTTTACTTAAATGGGTTGCGAATTGGACCGATCTGAACTCGAATACCAGATTAGGCAATTCGATTTGTATCAGTTGAAAAAAAAATCATTACATATAAGATATTGTTTGCAGGTAATCAGGCGAAAAAGAATTGAATTGAACATTGAACAAAAGAATAAAACGGAAGTCGATCACGAATTTGGTAATTCAATTTGATAATTTATTTACAATTTGCTATAGGTATATGTATGTTTGATATGTTTGGAATTTTATAATATAATCATAATTGGTTCTATATTATTTTCAATAATAACGCAATCACAATTCATATAAAATGAGATTAAAGCTTACAATATAATAACAATTATGATGTGTAAATGTTAAAATAATGAATAAGTAACAACAATTTCCTAATGACAAAATTATATATTTTCAGATTTAGGATCATACCGAAAGAAGACTTTCCTCGACCTCTTGATATCTCTTTCTGGCGGCGAGAAAGGATATACCAACGAGGA
The DNA here is from genome assembly GCA_023078785.2 of Hyles euphorbiae. Lineage (NCBI taxonomy): Eukaryota > Metazoa > Arthropoda > Insecta > Lepidoptera > Sphingidae > Hyles > Hyles euphorbiae. Next base: position 13,468,752 of record CM041050.1, read on the forward strand.
GTTGAGGGAAGAAGTACTCACACTCACTATAGCAGGAACTGATACTTCTGCTGTCGCTTTGGGGTTCACACTCAAGCTACTAGGGAAATATCCAGAAATACAGGAGAAGGTGTACCGGGAGTGAGTCAATTATTTTATTGGCTTTATGACTGTTTGTGGTAGGATATTTATCCGATAGATAAAGCAAAATAAACTAATAGCAGGTAGTATTTGGTCAGATATTGTTGCGCAAGACATAAAGGAAGGTTAAATAAAGGATAGTCTTCATGTAAGTTTTAAATTTTGTAATTGACATGAAGAAGTTAAATGTTATAGTGACAGCTTAAGTTGGGCAGTTGGTAAGATGCCGACTGCGAAATGAAAGGCCTCGGGTTCGATTCCCGCACGAGACAGAAGTTTGTGAAGCCCACAAGTTTTTGTTTGGTCTGTTTGTGAAACCGAAAAGTCCGTCGTAGTTCCTGATATTCATGGTACAAGACTTAATTGATCTTAACGTAGGTTCAGGACCATGTATGTGCCTGTATGGTGTATATATTTATAGTATTGGTTTTAGGCTTGGGAAAATAAAACAAAAAATATATAATTATGAAAAAAATATTTTAATATCGTAGGTTGTGCGATGTCTTTGGTGATTCCGAACGTCCATTGGTGAAAGAAGATCTAACGAAGATAAAGTATCTTGAAAGAGTGGTGAAGGAGTCGCTGAGGCTATTCCCGCCCGTGCCTTTTATCATCAGAAAAGTTTTAGAAGATATCACCTTGCGTAAGTATTTTGTAGTTGCAAAACATATAAAGTCACAAACGTTCAGTTGCTAGACACGTGCTAATTGGGCAACTTGGGTTTTAATTTACCTACTTGATCCAATGTGGTTTACATTATGCATGAAATAGTGTATCAGAATCTACACACAAGGTCATGATATGACAATTATTATATTTTTGAACCATTTAAGGTCTCCAATTTTATAACGATATCTTTAAGATAGTCATGTACACTGTACACTACCAAACGTCTTTTGTTCGAACCCATGGGTAGTCGTAGTCGTTATTAGAAAATGCGTTCTACCAACTGAGCGACAGACCTTTCAATTAATTTCAAATAGCAATACTGCTATAAGTATGTATGTTTTATCTTTAGAAGACTCATGGGACGACTTAGTAATTAAAACAGCTTTTAAAGAATTCAAAAAGTTCTATTTATTTTATTACGAGTCTAATTGCATTCTAGTTCTACGCGAGTCTGACATTCATTACGTAAGAAATATTACAATATAGTATCGCTAGTTGCTAATTAATAAGAATTCGGTTAGATACACTTGATTGATATGTCTTGAAAGTTGATCAAATACAAGTGAATATTAATATGTTTTTTTTTTCATTCTTCCTCAAAATATAGTGTATTATTGTAGGACGTGTATGCATTTGTTCCTACGATACAAATATATTGTACTCAGCTTTTCGCTGTCTTTTGCTGGACGTAGGCCCCCCTAAGTGCGAACCATCGTGGTCTTCAGCAGCTCTTATGAGGATGACAAAAATGTTGAAAAAATATATTTTTATCTTTTTAAATGTTGTTGTAGCATCAGGACGCACGTTGCCCGCGGGCTCGGGTATAGTGGTGTCAATATGGGGTGTCCACCGAGACCCTAAGTATTGGGGTTCGGATGCAGAGCACTTCGACCCCGACAGATTCTTGCCTGAACGGTTTAATTTAGCGCATGGTTGCAGTTATATGCCCTTCAGTAGCGGACCTAGGAATTGCCTTGGTGAGTGATTGGTCATTTAATTAATAAATACATCATATAGTCTTGACCCCGGACTTTGATATAGAATCTTGTAATTTGGATACCAGAGATTTAATCATTTAGCCGGGAATCGATCTTGCGGCATTACAGTGGACATAATACCTTTTTAAAAGTGCTAGAGTTGTTAGTCATCACTCAGCACGTATGGGCAGGCTCGTCCGGGGCGGTACCACTGTCTCACAGGAGATCGACATGAAGCGTCAGTAGTCAGCATGAGTGCTATTGTCGGATGCCCAATATCTCTTCTTTCTACCCATCCTTTTCCTTTCCACTCCCCTCCTGATTTGATGAGCCGGCAACGCATAAATGGCCCAAGCGTTATGAATGTTCATGGGCGGCAGTGATCACCTTAAATATATTACAATGATATTTTATTGATTCCATGTATGTTCTTTTACCTTTACTGTTTTATTTTCTCTGCGTCTGTGGATTATTCTAGGTTTATTTTTTGGTACCACATAAGCAGGCATTAAGAACAGTAAGCACTATTATAGTTTGTACTATAATCCACAATAATTATAAAGATTGTATAATATTATTAGACCAATTTATGGGAACACAGACGCAACTAAACGGCTTGGATATTCAATTATTGATTTAAATATAGACTGATTCATTCTTAATAAACTTGCTGAAAGTCATAAACTTAATATAATTTCCAATGTGCAGACGGTGCAACCTTGATATATCCTCTTCATACTTCGCGACACAGGCTAATTTTTCTCATTGACCTGTCTCTTATAACAACGGAGTAAACAATGAATAGTTCATATAATTACCTTAACCTCTAAGGCAATATCATTTACGATCATATAATTATAACGAACGTGATAGGATTAATTGAAAAACGGGTTTTCTCGCCACTGTATGTACGTCATTATACCTAACAACACTTTAGGTCAACTGATTGATTACTGTGCTTCTTTAAATAGGGGTTTTATTTATAATATTAAGAACAAAAATATTTGTTTTTGCTTATATTCGAGTGACGTATGGTCACTGCGAAGGGCTATTATAGTAATTGCTTTTTATATATTGGCACGAGGATGCTACTGCAGTACAATTTTTTTAAATTGTAAATCAAATGCCATCTAAAGTATCCACGGGCTAGATATTATTACAGATCATCTAAATTATATTGGAGTGTGGTGAAATTTGGAACAAATTACAAATTCAGTTTTAAAAAATAATAATTAACTCATTGTTTGAGATTTGTCTTTAAAGTATAAACAACAACAATTTAATGTCGTAGTTTATTAATATTAATATGTCAAATTAATAAAATATGAAAAGAGATTAACTATTCTTATTTAATTAACAACAACGCATTCGGACGCCAGAATATCGTAGACGATCTATATCTCTCAGCGATCAATACAATTATGCTAGGCTGAGGGGTCGGCCCGGCCTCACACATCGAGAATAGCTCTGATCTCTGAATCTGAATTCATTCCCGTCCGGAATTCAGAACACTCGTCAGTATCATTCTTACATAATATCAATCAGAGAAATTCATAAACTGATAAATTTAGAATCTATGTGGTTTATTGAAATTGTATGGCATTACGGACTTTCTGAATTAATATTCCTATTCCGGATATGTGAGGCCGAGCTTACTCTACGATCCGATACGTAACTCTAGTGTGCGATCATTGGACATAAAACTACAAAAACTACACCACAAATTATTGTTAGAATCTTTTATCGTAAGTCGTAACCACAGGCTATATTCTTTAGATTTTTAGAATTGGAAAACTTACTTCGGACTTCGAACGTCCAAATATTGGAGATTCATTTCGGATCGCAGAGTATACCTCCTGATAGGGAAATACACAGCTTGAATCCGAACCGCGCTACACGACTCATTTGGATATATTACTATCACATAATTTCGTGATAGCGAATGCTGTGTGCCCATCAACATATGATATCTACTGTATTTTTTTTCAGGATACCAATACGCCCTCATGTCCGTAAAAACAGCACTATCGGCTATTTTACGAAGATATGAAGTGGTCGGAGAGGTGGAGGATGGCCCTATTCCCAAAATTAGAGTAAAACTCGATGTCATGATGAAAGCAGTAGATGGATACCAGTTGGCTTTAAAAAGAAGACCTACAAAAGCTGCATAAGTTATATAACACTATTTAATGTAAATATACTACCTCAAATAATTATTCATGTCAATATTTTTTTAAAAATACATTGTTTTTCCAAAAGAAAGTGAAATGTTTAAGATATGTTTTTGAAGGAATAATTAATCCGTGGAGAATAAAAATGTTAAAATTTAATGACTAGATTGGTTTTAAAAAAATGCTTAAATTTTGATACAGTTCTGCTATTGAAATACCTACGTTTTTATTTTAGTTTCAAAATCCGTAACACTGGTCGAATGGGGATCAATATGAGGGATTGTAGCCGGTACTTAATATTTGTGTATTAGGTATAATTTAAAACTTATGTTAATTGCAATTGATTTCTTATTATTTTCTGATCTTCAATCTGTTTTTATCCAGAAGCGTATTGTCATTTATAAATCTTTGCCTTTCATAAATCTTTGGAAGGCATTTTTAATCGACTTTTAAAACGGAGATTATCTATTCGATGTGTATATACATTTTGGCAGAATTGCACAGTGTTTTTATTTCATGTTAGTAAATAAATCAGGGCCAACATTTTCAAAATGTCCTTATTTTCACCGATATTTGAGTTTAGGCTTTTAGACACATTACACATTAAAAATATTATTTATTTATAATCATAATCTTCATAGTATATTATTATGAATATTTTATTTGTAATATTAAAATAATATTATTTGTATTCCCTTTTTTGTTACCATCCTATCTATCGTTTAGCAATAAATGGTTTATTTTGTATGTGTTTATATTAAATGCGATTACCTGTTAGCTAATTATAAATATATTCTAATATACAAATATATATAACCAGAATAAGTATTGTATTTTACTTCATGAATTATGTGGAGGAATAATTAAAATAAATTATCTTGAGATGATTGATACATGTTTTTCCAAAGATTTTATTGATTGTATATTCCTATAAAAATAAAATCTGAATGACGTGATTTTTTGTTTATTTCAATGAATTGCGAGACGACCATGCCGTTCGCCTGATGCCTGATGGTAAGCGATGCAAAGCAAAATCACACAACACCGTGAATTACAAAGCACTCCTTGGTTTTGCACAGCGCTTGCCAATTTGAGACTTTAACTGATACTGTAGATTTATTTTGCCATAGTCTAAACTAAGGTAAGTAATTACCCCTGCTAGAAAACATAAGCCTTTGTTTTTCATGCTGAATGGTTGGTATAGTTATCGCTAATAGCATCCAAAATTTGTTTAGATTAATTCCGTTACAAGATGTGCTATAAGAAGATCCTATCATCCTAATATGAGTGTGTTCGTTGTCTTGTGAGACAAACAATGTCTTTCTGTTTTCTTTCTATATTGAAAACTTTATTGGGATACTAAAATCCAAGACCTTTTTTTAATCCTAGTAATGCGTAAATAAAAGCATGAAACTGGCTACAATAGTTGATATGATGATGATATTTGACGATTTGCGAAAGGTTGCTGGCAGAAAGATGTGACAAACCGAAGACAGGGTGAAATGGCGCAATTTGGAGGAGGCTTATGGACAATAAAAGGCTAGTGAAGAGGATGATGATTATTTTGTAAATATCTAAAGAATGTAAATATATATGTTTAAATGTCCTCAATCAGGTAATTCCCTATTCGCACAGATGTAGTAATTAGTCATTATGACATCATGCAGACATAACACCTGTTTTATAACACTTAATTGTGAGCTCCTGCGGTTGAATTTATTTCCCGTACTATTCCATTGACATATATTCTACCGATAGACAAGACATGTCATAGAAATTATTTGTCCCAGCCACAGAACAATGAGGTACATAGAAGAAACGATAACTACATTTCAACGTACACTCTAATTTTGACAACAAGAAATAATTGTGCTGTGATCTCGTCTGATAGTTATCGATATCGATAGATGAACTTTATTTATAGCAAATTCGTAGGCATGATAAAATAAACTTTAATTTGATATAAAACACATCGGTAGATATTCATACATGAATCATGTAAATGTAAAAAAAACAATACATATTTGATTGCGTTACTCTGCTAGTACGCAAAGCCTCTATAGAGTCAATTTTTGCAAGGAACATGATGAAATCGAAATTTGTGAAGAGTAAGGTGGGAACTTCTTTATTGACACTTAATATTTAATAACGGATTTCTGTCATTTCGCTATTCATTATGTAGGGTACCATTTCACATGTTAGTGAGTACTTCTGACGAAAATTGTAAAATTGGCAAAAAAAATGCGAGTTCTCGATATGCTATTAAATCAAGTGTATAAATGTATGGAGAACCATCTCCTGATCATAAATTTGGGGAAAGGAAGGTAGTGTCTAGAAAGAATTCTGTATTCTGTATTAGCCCATATACGTCCCACTGCAGGGCACGGGCTTCTCTACAATCGAGAATACGATTGAGAATGGTTAGGTCATATAGTCGGAATGTCGAAATGAAAAGTCGGAATACTCACATTCTCTCTCTTCTTTACAATATTTTGTTTAATCCTCTCACTCCATCTTATCTTAAAGAACGCTTTATTTTTCTTCATGACTCACATTTGAGGTCCTTGAGGTCGTCCGAGAATCTTAAGCTGAGAATGCCTGTGCACACCACGACATTTATGGACAAGTCTTTTACTGTCAAAGCAGTTCGATTGTGGAACGCGCTTCCTGTTGTGGTGAGACAGGCGCAATCGCTGTCTTCGTTTAAGAGGCAAGTTAAGGAGCATTACCTCTCACTTTAAATAAACAGATTTTAGTGGATAATGCTATTTCCTACTTCTAAATCATTTAAAATTCGTATTTATTATATATGTATATATATGTATGTAGTATTATATATGTATGTATTTATGCCTTTTATTATGTATGTTATATTGGTGTATTTTTATGTTTATATAGTTTGAGTATTATCTAGTTTCCTCACTTTTATTTATTTATTTTACACTGCCCTCTCTTTCTCCTTCTTTTAAATCCATCCCATGGTTGTCTGTAAGACATTGCTTTAAGCGATAAGACCGCCATTTGTACTTTTTTTTTTTTTTAATTTCTGTGTATTGTATTATTTTTTATGTGTACAATAAAGATTTAAATAAATAAATAAAATAGTCCACCACGCTGGCCTAGTGCGGGTTGTTGGGTAGCTAGAAGGAATGTTTTGAAACAATTAACACTCTCAATTTCCACAATTTCCACTGTCAGTTTTTATATTTTAGTTTCCATCGTACAATTATTAGAGATAAAGCTCGCATTGTGCCCTTGGCAGCGCAATTGGATCAATATTTCAGAAATTACTGCGAAAACAAAGGAAAACACTCATGAAATGGTCTAAAAATCGACTGACAACAAGAAAGTGACGTCACTCGAAATGCAACCAATGGCGTGCGTTTTTAGTCACGTGGTCAAGCTCGGAATTTTATTTAATTTTTAAATGTTTTCTTAAGGCAATCCAACATTGTTTTAAATATTTTATTAGTTAATATGGTTTAAAAAAATATTTACAGTTAGTCTAGTAACAATATGTTTCATATTTTCATCATAGTCAAATACCCTATTATGATATGTGCATTTATTTTAAGTAATCCAACGTATGAAATACATAATATAATTTTACCATTTCTGAATGGAGATGTAATGACGGGACAGCATTATATTTTAGTCTACGCCATTTATGATTTTTGTTAATAAAACAATCACTGGTGAAATGTTTTGAGCAAATACGGTGCTATTTTTTTCAATTGTAAACAGCATCAATTCACTTTTGCTTCATATCTTCATTTGTAGGGAATCTGCATTGAAAAATAATTATAATATGAAACACTAAGATTATATCATATGGCATTTTAGACCACAGGTCTCGCGCAGTGGCCGAGCGCTTTTTACAACTACACTACCGGGTAAGTATTTAAAGTACAAGCCAACTTATGTAACATGGCTAGTAAACTAAAATATACATTATTTATATTATCGATAAAATGTGCACCACATCACTATTGAACATGACTACCAAATTGGTAAAAATGAACAATATTTAAAAATTACTGAATCGAATGGCCTGCGGGTTATTAGAATATGACACCAACATAATAAAGTTTGAGTTTAATTAGATATTTTGCAACCCTGTATAAGTTTTTAGCAAATATTATTTGTTTATTGTCTACTCACAAATGGAAGCTGATGATTTCAGCTTGTTTTTGAGTGCGCGAAGAACGCGATCTGCATCCTGCAATAATGCAAGACATTGGTATTTCGCTTGGCTTGATTGTAAAGTACACAGGCACTGTTTAATTATTAAAATAACACAAAATATTTTAAAAAATCGGGAGACGACTATGTCAAGCGCGCACGAAAGTATAACGTAACTAAATTGTGTTGGCGCGTTGCCGGTTTGTAAAATTTGACATAAATTCACTTTTTAATTCGGCTGCGTAATCATACCCAACATAGCAATTTGACGTTTCATGAGTGAACATGAACCGTCCTTAGCACATACTATTTGTCTCATTCTCTCCTATAATTTGGCCCATTGGAAAAAACAGGATAAGTATATGAGTAATTTTCAGGCTCTTTCTATGCTTTAGTTATTGTTCTGAGGTCCCAGCTCAATAGCGACATCTACTTTATTGACTTGATATCATACAAATTATGGCCAAAGAAAAACGTGTCACGAATAGATAAGACAATTCATATTAATCGTAACTCTTCGTTATATGATGTCTGCATATTAATACCGACAACTAAAATATAATATAAAATAATAGTTAAGAATAAAAAGGAAACAAATAAATAAAACTAATTCTAAATAAAAATAAAATTAATTTAAAATAAATAAATTACATAAATAAATTAATTAAACCAAGAAATTAAAATAAGGAATACTAAGTATAGGAAATATATTGTTTATAGAGATTAAGTTATATGTGTATTGACTTGTCATAAGAGCTTTTAAATTGCCTACGTGACCAATAAATACATTTCATTTCATTTCATTTCAGTTTCTTTTACATAAAATAATATGGTTTCTTTTATTTACCGGATTTATAAACATGGCGCCTGGTGAGCACATTATTTGTGAATAATACACAAGAAAATAAATTATAAATAAATATTTTTTTATGTTCAGGATTTAATTAATAGAAACACTCTAGAAATAAAATATTTTTATTAAATATATACATAGGTAATCAAAAATATGAAATAACAAGCAACAATATCACCTGCCCTACCTGGTACAGACAGATATTTCAATTTCAAATTTTTAATATGAGTTTAGTTAGTTTCTGCCGTTTGGTATTGTAATCGACAGTTTCATCAGTTTTTGCTTCGTGATGCAATCTAATTTTAGTGTACTGATTTATTATTGCTCGAATTAAATGTATTCTGTGATTAAATGTTGATGGCTGATTCAAGGAATGTTGATTTAAATTAAGAAATACTTCTTTCCCAATGAAATGTTTTAGGGTGTTTACGGTAATATAATTAAAGTCATATTTTGAGGCAAGACTTCCACTATTTTGTCGTATTAAATTACGTATGACTTTTTCCGTAGCCAAACATATTAATCGATCGATATTGTCGACTCTGCGCATACAAATACTCGTTAGTCTTTGACATGCATGGCCGCCGGTCATCAACCGCTGTCACATGTCACAATTGTTGATATTAAATTAGATTAAATGTGTTTTTAAAGTCTCCCCTGTCGGGCGACCGTAAGACGGTCGCGCATCCGGAAAATCCAAAGTCCGTCAACTGTCACAATTTTCCGGAAGCCGTAAAGTGGCGTCCAGGTTATACAAAGTTTATATACTCGATAATTACACAGATATTTATGATTTCGATGTTCTTGGGTCGCGGTCGCTCCATTGTGAAAAAATTTATAAAACGTCATTGAAGTCGACAATGCCCGCGAAGTTTGAAATTGTTGTTCATTTCTGAAATAAAATCATTAAACGTGGTGGATTGTTCGTGAAAAGAACAAAATATCATGGAAAAATAAGTAATCTATCATATTTCAGTGTTATACGTGATGTGTGGTGTGTTTTTAAGTTAAAATGTACGTGTCACCGGGCGGCCATTTTGTGTTAAAATTTGAACCGATATATTATGGTGGATATTCCCACATACGTGTATCTAGAATTTGATATATTTGATAACTATCTGTGCCTGCGACTTCGTCCGCTTGGAATTTAACAAAAAAGTTAATTAGTTTATTTCGTTGTTTTTTTTTGTTTTTACATTTTTATTTTTTGTTTGTGCATTTTTATTTTTTGTTTTAGCATTTTTATTTTAATTATCATTAATTTTTAGTTTTTTAAATTGGGTTTATTGAAAAATTGCGCATGCGTGTGAGCTGCTTACTGGACAGCACTTGGGCATTGCAACATTACTTTATTTTTCTAAAATAAAAGGATTTTTCTAAAATAAATGTAGCCTAAGTTACTCCTTATTATATTAGCTACCTGACAGTAACAGTCCCGTCAAAATCGGTTCAGCCATTTCAGGGATTAGCGGGAATAAACAGACAGACAGACAAAAAAATCTAAGATCATTTTCGTTATAGGTATCGTGTATATAACGATATGTAGTCGGTCATTTTTTTTTATTTTCAATTTTGTTTATATGTATAGATTTCAGTGCATTTAGCTTTCTTGTTTTAACCAATTGGGTATTAGGATTAGCACTAACACACACATTTATATGTTATCGGAAATGTATGAAGTCTAGGAATTGTATGACAGCCTCCGTGGCGCAGTTGGTTAGACGCCGCCTGTGAAACGAGAGGCCGCGGGTTCGATCCCCGCACCGAGAGAAATGTTTGTGAGGCCCACAAATATTTCTTTCGGGTCTGGCTGTTTGTGAGACCGAAAAGTCTCTCACGTAGTTCCTGATATCCACGAAACAAGACTCGATCTTAGTGTGGGGTCAGGACTATGTATGTGACTGTTGGGTGTTATTTATTTTATTTTATTATTTATTTGTATACAGCTCCTAGGAAATGTATACTATTCCGAAGCTTTTTAGGAAATGTATAAGAATAATGGTTTCTGTAATAAAACATGTTTTTCAAATGAGAGTAATATTTTTTATCACAAGTAACAATCATAGCGTTAAATTCTATAATACTTAACCTAACTTATTTATTTTTTCTAAGGTATTGCATACAATGACGGATTACATACATTTCCGTTAACATATATATGTATGTATGTATAATCCCTATAATGGTAAGAATCCCCGGGTTGGCCCCGCCTACGACCCCGACGACGACTGGCCCTGGTAACACATAACATACGTACTATGAGGATAGACGAGAAGATTGTCGAACTGTAAGAAGGATTGAGCAGGTTACAGTGGGACATTCTGGGGTTATCGGAAGTTCGAAGTATCAGAGAGGATACGATAACCCTGAAGTCTGGTAACCTGCTCCTCTACCGAGGGGACAACCAACAGTCCCGAGAAGGTGTCGGATCTCTCGTCCACAGGTCTCTCATCAACAACATCGTATCTATCGAAAGTGTATCGAGCAGGGTAGTGTACCTTATACTCAGAATATCAAAAGGGTATTCGTTGAAGGTCATACAGGTATACGCGCCGACCTCGACACACCCAGATGAAGAAGTATAGGAGATGTATGAGGACATAAGTCGGGCCATACATACTTCCAAAACCTACTTCAATGTTGTTATGGGAGACTTCAACGCAAAGTTGGGCAAGAGATGCGATGCAGAGGTGAAAATGGCGCAATTTGGACATGGGTAACGGAACCTCAGGGGTCAAAGGCTGGCTGACTTTCTGGAAAAAGGGAACTCTTTGCGATGAATTCAATTTTCCAGAAGCCGCCTCACAGGAAATGGACCTGGCTGAGTCCTGACGGTTCTACGAGAAACGAGATAGATTTCATCTTGACGACGAATAGACGGATGTTCAGAGATGTTTCTGTGATCTACAGAGTGAAAACCGGTAATGATCACTGAATGGTTAGGGGCACATTGAATATCAACGTCCAATTAGAAAGTCGTCGCTTGATGAAGTCTACGTGCCGACCTTTTTTTTTTTATAATGGCCTGGCATAGTGGCGGCATTGCACCTGATGGTAAGTGCCAATGCCGCCCAGGCAGAGTATCCATTGGCATCGGACGGCAGTCCCATGCCAATGGAAACAATTATGCCGGCCTGATAAGGTGCCTCTTCATACCACACCTTCACACACACCTACTCGCGCCCATATCCAAAACCCCGAGAGTTTTCAACTCGAGTTGACAAATCGCTTTGATTGTTTAAAAGAAAACCTTGCAGTGGACGAGTTAAACAGCGGTTTCGTAGAAGCTGTCCATATAGTGGTATCTAAGTATTTTAGACCTCGCCGTAGAGATAGACCACACAAACTCTCGATCCACACTCTTGATCTCAAGGCCGAACGTCGATCTTTAACGCTGCAGTCCTTTGATCATGCCGAAGTATATCGGCGGCTCAATAGAGGGATCTAGAAGTCCTTGCGATACGATATCCGTGCTCACAATACTGTGAACATTAATTGTGTGGAACGGAAGCCCCAAAGTGTTTGCAAGAGACTTGTCTACTGAGCAAAGCCAGTTGTCTAGGCTGAAAACGGCCGATGGCCGCGTACTATCGACTAGGGCAAAGGTGTTAAGAGAAATCGAGAGGTTCTACGGACAGCTTTACACCTCGGTTGCCGAACCTACTGTTAGCTCGGCCGAAGACCCGAGAGCCGAATTGATCCGACATTTTAGCGATGATATCCCGAATATCAGCCTGTGTGAGATTGAGATGGCCCTCAAGCAACTTAAAAACAACAACGCCGATTGAGGACGGATTCACTTCAGAGCTTCTGAAAGTGGGCGAAACGCCGATACTGAAAGTCCTTCAGAGGCTCTTCAATTCGTTCTTCTTGAAGGCTCAACGCCAGAACCACGCTCCTGCTCCATGCCTCTGGCGTTCAGCCCTCTGTTCTGCAAAAAAGCTGATAATACTTAATAAATAAGTTGGTTTCGAGGGTCATCATAAATCATCGTGAACGCAGGTTTGATGATATATACAAAAAACCAAGGAATATAACTTACCGCTTTGTTTAGCGTTTGTGGACTATGAGAAAGCCTTCGATTCGATCGAGACCTGGGCTGTGCTACAGTCTCTTCAGCAGTGCCACATAAACTATCAGTACATCGAAGTGTTGAGGTGTATATACAACAACGCCACTATGTCGGTCCGAGTACAAGATCAGATCACGCAGACGATTCCACTACATAGAAGCGTAAGACAGGGAGATGACATATCTCCGAAACTGTTCACTGCCGCGCTAAAAAACGGCTTCAAGCTCTTGCAGTAGAAAAGATTTGGCATCAATATTCCCAACAGGTGGGTCTTAAAATTAACATGGATAAAACGAAGATCATGTCGAATATCCATGTTGTGCTCACCCCCATTGGAGTTGGGGGCTCAACTCTCGAAGTTGTAGAGGAATATGTCCATTTGGGATAAGTGATCCGGTTAGGCAGGTCCAACATCGGGACGAAGGTCAATCGTCGAATCCAACTCGGCAATACGGCACCAAGACGTGGCCTCTCACTGTGGGCCTCATTAAAAGGCTTAAAGTCACTCAACGAGCCATGGAGAGGACTAGGCTCGATGTTACCCTACGAGATCGAATTAGAAATAAGGAGATCCGTAGAAGAACAAAGGTTACCGACATAGCCCACAAGATTGGCAAGTTGAAGTGGCAGTGGGGCGGGCGTATAGTTCGTAGAACCGATGGCTGTTTTGGCCGAAAGGTTCTTGAGTGGAGGCCACGTACAGCCAAGTGAAATGTTGGACGCCTGCCTACAAGGTGGACGGACGATCTAGCTAAGGTTGCAGGCAGCTTCCATCAGGTCATTGTGGAGATCCTTGAGGGAGACCTATGTTCAATAGTAGTCTTCCTGTGAGACAGAAGACATTTGTATTAATTATTTATACCACCAGAAAACGAAGATCGGCTTGTTTACCTTCTGTGCCCTAAAGCGGGCTCGAGCCGTATCCGATTTTTGGCCGAATATTCGGCCACTGTCGCTAGCAAGAGTAAGTTGCAGCGCCTATGTGTGGTGTGCAAGGAACGGCAAGGCACACATTATGCCCCGCGTGCAACGTTCCTCTGTGCGTGTTTAGGCGGGGATTTTTCTATATTTTTTTCTATTGTACTGTATATTAAACTTTATTATTAATTTTATTTTAAAATTATAATTGATATTATTTTAAAATTAATATGTATTTCATTACTCGAACGAAGCCATATCCATGTTAGTCTAAACAACGAATTCGATTGTTTCAAAGAAAAGTTGGCATGAAAATTCGCGAATTCCGCCATTTTGAAAAGTGGACAGTCAAGGACATTCGCGATTTTCGCCATTTTAAATGACCGACAGGACAGTGGTTAATATAATAAGTTAAACTCACTGGTGAAAAGTCACACCTTGACTTTTACTTATGTTTTTTGAATTGTTCGAGCAGTATTTTAATGCACACGACGGCATTTTGTCGAATAAAACTTCGCACTGATACGTGTCTAGTTCCAGCAAGCGCTTGACATAGACTAAATGAGTTGGAGCGCCTGGACTCCAACTCGTGTTACAAACTATTTGCTTGAGGTGTCTTCTCTAGTACGTAGTACATTATAACTCAATGTACTATTCACTGTTTTTCTCAATACTATTTGAAAGTGTAATTATGTGTTTGTGTTTGTTTACGATTTCACTTATCAGTGGACAAACACTTAAAACTATAGACAGGAGGTTACATTTAAAAAATATATGTATTATATTAATCTCAATGTCCAATAATAGTTATTAACCTTGTTTTCAATGGAACTTTTTATGTTTTCCTCCTTAGACGCCATTACTTCTATGAGACCTTCAAATGTTAAAAATATATATGTCACCCGGAAATATACCAATGTGAAAATAATGCAAAAAATATAATTTCGTGGTATTACTTAATAAAATTAATATGATATTCCTTGATAAAGTAAAATAAATGATGTATGACATTATTTGGATTGCAGCAGTCACATCAAAAAAATAAAAAAAATATTTTACTTTGTGAAAATTTAATAAAAACTGTCAACTAATTAAAATTAGAAAATTGTGCGCGTAATGTATTGTTTAGAAAACCATGCCAGACGACCTTGGATTGATGGGTTAACTGGTTTAATAGTGTTTGGAGACGGTCAGACGAATTTTGCGGTACCGGGTCATTTTTGATAGCAAAGCAACCATTGAGTGTCCCTGATAAAGTAATGTTTCAAGTAAAGGTTACTTAATTATTTAACTACCCAATGTGGTGACTTGACTATTCCACTTGGAATTTCTGGTGAGTAAATAAGACATCTTAGTAATGAAAGTATAATTTTTGGAGTATTTTTAGAATTCCACCATGGTATCCCCTGCCTGTCGTAAGAGGCGACTAATGGGGGCAATGTCCGGGGCACGCAGCATCAAAAGTGACTACGAGGTGTACATACGTGGAGTGGGCCGTAATGCGGCATCACGTAAGAGCGGTTCTGGCGAGGCTACGGCATTTTGCCTCAGGATCCCGGTACCACTCCGTTGGGGTGAAGGGGATCACCGTGGGGTTTTTGGTTGGCATGCCGATGTATAAATTTGGTAGGGACTCAACGATCACCCGAATGGTAACATCTTTCCCAGGTGGATTAATGTTGAGCCTTGAGACCGGTGAACCCAAGATCACCGCTCCACCTCCTCCCCAGGTAGCGGCAGCGATAAATATATTTTCCCCGCGAAGGAAGTCGTTTTAAAGTATCCTTAATGTATAAAAAAATGTTTTTTCTAAGAGAAAATGATAGGTCTCTTCGGTTGCCACATTCATGTGGGTCGAAACTGAAAATACACAGGCGGTACTCGAAACACTTCGCACATGCCTCAGTAAATATGGCGGGTATAACACCATCGCTTACGCTGGTATCAATGCACTGTTCTGCGCTTATCATATAAGTTCTTGTAATAAGTCTATAAATTGATTTCTACCGTGTATTTAAATCATCATTATCATCATCATCAGCCTGTTGCAGTCTACTGCTAGCCATAGGTCTATACTAAGACACGTCACAGAGCCTGTTCTGCTGCTTTATGCATCCAGTCGCTGCCGGCTCTCTTGTGCAATTTGTCTCGTTATCAGGCCAGGGGTCCGACGCTACGTTTAACAAGACACAGTCTTCACTCCAAAACACGCTTACTCCCCTGGTTATCTGTTCTGCGACGTATGTGGCCAGCCCATTGCATTGTATTTAAATATTTTCTATTAACTTCCTAAAATATACATTACCCTGAAAATTATTCAAAGGCCCATCTAGCAACATCAATTAGTTGCATAAAGTAATATCGTGAAAACTGTCGACGTCTCGGCCTTGCATTTTCATCGTGATCGTGTTGTTAACGTTCATTACTGTTCGAACGGGCTAGATATACCCACATTGTATTATGTACCCTTTATTTATAACAGGGTTAGCCTCGTTTATTAAGATTTTCCCATTAAAACGTAATTGAAGGGTCTGATTTAAATATATAGGCCTGTATAGAAAATCAAATAGTGGTATAAGTTCGTGTAATAGGTTACCAGTTATATGCTCGCTTAGCTTTTTCTACATGTAATAAATAAATACATCCAACAGACATACATAGCTCTGACCTAACAGTAAGATCGAGTCTTGTGTCATAGTTCCTGATCTACGAGATATTTTTCGATCTCACTAACACCCAGGCAGGAAACAAATGCTTGTGAATCACACATTTGATTCGGTGTGGAACATGAGACTTAATTATGTCGTTGAAACATATATTGTAAGGCGTGGAAAGAACATAGAAATGTTAATCTTTGTCTACGGATTTTAGAATCTTTATTTTAATATACAATATTAAGTATGTGTGTTCTTAGTACTTTCAGGTATCATAATATCACAAAATGTAAACAATAATAAATAACATTTCAATGAACTTCAATATAACTTATTCATATTTATGTAATAAAAGTTAGTATTTATTTACTAATAAACAATTTATATATTCCAATAAATAGGTATTGTCGAGGCAAACTCGTCTATAAAACGAAGGACCAATGTAAAAACTTAATCACTATAATTTTAAATTTAATTTATGTCTCGTTTGTTGACGTCGTCATAAAAATATGACTGCACAAAGACAATCAAGAACAATACAAATATTTGCAGTTCAGATTTGTCGTGGCGACATGAAACTTATATATTTATATTCGACCTTCGAACTTTGCCAAGTTCTCAATGATAAACAACCGTCTCTTGTGCCGTAATTGCATTGTGAATAGTTTGAATTCATAGCTATATGAATCAATTTTTATGCAAAATTACTTTTATTTAGTCATAACCTTTCGTGGCATTTGGATAAGAAAAGTTCGCAAGGAAAAATATAATGAAGTAATTTATTTACGGCTTCTATATTCTTCATGGACTTCCGGTTCAGGTGAAGCAAAAGGGGCAAATTATGACTAAATATTTGTACTACGGCATGATTTCAATGGTAAGGTCTCGGGTTCAAATCCCGGGTCGGGCAAAGTGCTATTGGATTTTTCTATTCATTATCAGCCCGGTGAATAAAAATTTGTGCCCAATATGTCGATGTGCTTGCCCCCTATCACATCGTGTGACGGAACACGCTAGGCGAATCGTGGGTATCTTGGTCGAATGTATGTCTACCTCTTCTAGGAAAACGCGTCAGTGTATGCATTTATGTACTTATTTTAAAATTTCATACTTTAACAAATAACAAAATAACAAATTATTCCTTTTTTGGTCTGGTGCAGCCACGGGAGTGATCTGTGGGTGCAGCAAAGTGGTTAAATAGAATCTTGGATAGTATGAGCAGAGCAGTCCAAATGAGCTTCTACTGGGAACAAGCTATTATTTCTAAATAATTGCACATTTTCTTTCCATTTATTTCTGACTAGCGGTCGGACCCGGATCCGCCCAGGTGCGTACACGTTTTAAAATGGCGGTCAAAATATTTAATTCTATCAGTTTAGAATATCGACCAATCGGACCACGAAAAACGAACAAAATTTCCACGTATTTGCTAGAAATATCACTACTGCTTTCCTCCTTTAAGTCATAGCGTGATGATATATAGCCTATTCCCGATAAATGTACTACCCAACACTGAAAGAATCATTCAAATCGGACCAGTAGTTCCAGAGATTAACGCGTTCAAACAAACAAACAAACAAACTCTGCAGCTTTGTAATATTAATAGTATAGAAATAGATTGACCATAAGATGGCACTACAACTGAACATTTTTGAGTTATACCATTTCACAACATACATAATCATATACCATAATACTGTATCGCGTGAGGGTAGGCAGAGACTATAGATCGCCACTTTGCTTGATCCTGACATCTTACTTTCACTTCATCCACTTTCATCCACCTAACGTATTATAATAAGAGAAATTGTAATAAGTTCCAATAACTGGTTCATTTCTATATCCTTGGCATCACGGAGACATTAAAACACATTAAAATTTTATTTTGAGTATGATTTGTACAATTACATAATAGTTCTCTTTTATGTAAAATTATGTATTTCAATATTAATTAATTATTAAAAAGCAAACAAAGACAAACGTGAAAATTATGATCGTAAATTATATAATTGAAATCTTGTAATGAGTTTAGATTTTATTTATCACTAAAAAATATTTCATTATTTTCGATCTAGGCTTATTATACTAAAATGCCTTTAATCAATAAAACGACGGCTGGAATTAGTAATTAATTAGAAAGCATAAGGATTAAAACTTCAAAAAATTCAAATAAGCTTTTTATCTATTTAATAATACAAAAATAATATCAAGTCTAGCGAGGCACATAGATTCTTGCATTTTCGTGTATTTTTTTCGGTATTGGAGTTGTCGTGACCCAAACGCACGCAACTTCCTCCTGTTTTCGAAGCTGTTCAAATATATTTATTGCTTTTAATAATACAACATTGATTGCCATCTAATGACAGTAGCGTATTTGAACAGGGAAGCGATATTTTTTACAGGAATAATCATGCGATGTATTTTTCGAAGGAAAGTTTTAATGAGTAAGGGTGCATTCACACCGCATTTACTTTTTGTGGAGAAATGTTTCCACGTGTTATTCGGCAACATCGGATAATAAAATGATATGTATTGTTAGTACATGTTGCCGTCTTAGTATTTGTTATTTCATAGCTCAGTAGGAATGGGTAGGCTCGTTGGGGTGGTGCTACTGTCTCACAGGATATCGACTTGGACTGTTGCGTTTCGTTCGGAGGATGACGAATATGCCATTTATTTTCCTATTCATTTTCCTTCCCGCTTTGATAACCCGTAACACATCTATGACCCAGGCATTGTCAGTGTTAATGTTATGGAATAAAAAGTAATGTTGCCTAAAATGTGGTAAGAATAGATGAAATTGTTAAATTTTATTCATATCATTTTTATTAATTTATTTTATTAGCAGTAATATTTAACAAATAGTTACAAGTAGCCACATAAGTTACAGGTTGTTACCTGATGTTACCTTGTAGCAAAATGTTGCTGCACAAAAGTTAACTGTGGTGTGGTTGCACCTCTGGAGATACGGATCAAGGAAGGATTATAAAATGGGACTGCCTTGTATAAAAATATCTCTTTCCTGTTTTGTTTAAAGCGTGTACCAAAATAATTATGTTTCTTGCATGCATTTATTTGTAAAATCTTAGACTTTTTGTCCTCCGTGGCACAGTTGGTTAGACGCCGCCTGTGAAACGAGAGGCCGCGGGTTCGATCTCCGCACCGAGAGAAATGTTTGTGCGGCCCACAAATATTTCTTTCGGGTGTGGGTTTTTGTGAGACCGATAAGTCTCTAGTAGTTCCTTTTACTCACGACATAAGACTCTATCTTAGCGTGGGGTTAGGACTATGTATGTGACGGTTGGGTGTTATTATTGTTATTTCTATAATAAATAATTCCCCATGTTATAAATTATTTATTGGGGCCACGACACACGAATTACTCTAGGAGTAATATAATATTATATATCATTGTCAAGCATTCATATTGCATCGGCGTAATAAGTAATAAAATATACCTACGTGTGCTTTCGTGATATAAAAGTTGATAAAAATTATCAAATAGTTTGCATCGGTTCCCAATAAGTTAAAACTTGAAACATTGAATAATATTTAAGACCGACAAATAAACAAAACGTCATGTCATTAGATAAACAAAATGCATTACCATTGTAACGCTTTTTCAGTGCTCGAGTCACGAACGTTTGGCAATAAATCAGCGGGGCCACCATAACCTGATGCGCGCTGAGTGAAAACGCGGAGACAGTGTGGGGCGGGCGGGCGCGAGTGGCACACGGGCCCGATCCGGCCGCGTAACGTGAACGTGTCGCCGACGATACCACTCGGAACAAATGCCGATAGCTGACATGCGATTCCCGCGTACGCTCTGCTGACTCTCTGCTGATGCCTTGCTCCCTTCTCCCGACATGAATGCAGACGGATGAGGTTAGTCGGTGATTCTTTCTTTTATTTATGATTTTTTCTAATGTTGTTTTGTTTTTAGGACATGGAGGGAAGTTATGGTAATGACGATCCGTTCATTTACCGACTCAACGATAATGGATGCGGGCCTAATCTTCTTGTGAAGGTACAGTTTTGTGTTCTCACATTTTGTAGTATAAATATGATATTCTGATACAACTTTTTGTAAACTTGATCATTAATTCATTAAATCATGAATCACTTTTATTTCATATTTGGCTTTTCAATCGTGACCGTTTTCGCTATTAAATTAGAATGTGATTTTAATAATGAAGTATTCAAATTGTTCAATAGTTCAAGAATTGATGACAATATTTGTATCGTACAAAAATAAATAGGAACATACGTCAAAACAAACTGAAGTACGCTTGTAAAGTTATATCTAGTGTATTTCGTAGTTTTAAAGTTGCAGCATAACGGTTTCCTACAATTATATAATATTACAATTGAATGAGTAGGTAAATGATATTCTGTTTACTTATCTTGGTAATTCTAAACGCACAATTATTGACCATTAACTGCAGTGGTAATAATGTTAATTATGGTGCACGTGCCCACCGTTACACTGTACACGTCACGATTCCTTGAAGAATCTTAGGTCTTTCCTTGTGGCATAGTTTAATATGTTTAAATACATAACTATCGTATTATTGATTGAATATATTTAATTGCACAAGTCCGGCAAACAACATACATCTCACCTGATGTTCATTAGTAATCACTCAATCACTGATTACTGTCGTTCATGAAATGCTGTATCTACTTTTGAAGGGTCAGTTCAGATGCGTTGTTAACCTCTTCAAATAAGAGTATAAAGATTAGAAAAAGACGAGAGGACAAAAGAGATATATCCCTTTATAAGGTTCATAAAGTTTATGGCAATCTTATTAACCATATGAAATACAACACCTTCAATTACTATTCTGACGATTAGTAAACGGTCGCTTCTGCAAAGAATTTTAATAAGAATTTGTGAAACAGTGCTTGAGACTGAGATCACAGGTTCTATCCCATTTGTAACTTTCATTCCAACATCGGAACTATCGATATGACTTGACGTTTTCAATTTACTAGATCTGCAGCGTCATAATTATTAGCAATTACATTTGTTCCTTGTCGAGTATCATGAATAATGTGTATCAATAGATACACTGATTGATGGTTTCCGAGTATCGTGCTGTTACTTGCTCAAACGCGCTATTAACGTGTTGGCCGATAATAACATAATTGAATGTCACCTTAGAATTTACATCATATTTATTGCCTTGCAGTTTTCGCACTATTTATTGTATATTCTTGCATATTTTTAGCGCAATTTTTAATTTAATGTTGATTTTCTACTCGCCTAACTTTTTGACCAATTTATTATAACATAATTAGTTCATATGTAATAAGAACTCGATGTGTTTCAAATAATTTGAATAATGCAAAATAATCTTAAGTATTTGTTTAAACAATTTTCGATTTGTGGAATGATTTTTACTTATTGCGTGTTCGATGAGACAATTCGTGACAAAACAGATGTATCGTAGAAATACGGATATTATGAGATATGTTATTTCATCTACGTAGTTTAGCATTACATTGGTACTTCCGAAGGCCCACGACTGCTTTCAATCGAATACTGAGTTCACAATGTTTTTTTTTATTTCTATGAATGGCGAGACGAACATACCATTTGCTTGATGGTAAGCGATACGACCGCCCATGGACAGTAAAAACAAAAAAGCAAAGCAATACTTGCATTCCACTGCGCTCGACATCTTGAGACATATATCCCCTTATGTCTAAAAGTTGCTTTGGTTACAATGTCCTTTAAGCAGGAACACAACAGTGCCTTTATACTGTTGTTTGGTGAGCTAAATAGACGTTGGACGTGGTACCTATCCAAGCGGTCTCTCACATAGGAGAGACCTACCACCACCTTTTTCACGTCATAGCAATTATTAATTATTATGTATGGGTAGGTAGAGATACCGCTAATGACACTCACACTCCGCCAATCTTATGCCTAACGATAATGACATCTATCGTATTTTTAATGAAGGTGTTTTTTTGTTGTTGTTTACTTGTAGGTGTGTGCCGAACGTGGATGGCGCATATACCAGGGCTACAGCGGTGGTGAAGACAAATGGAATCTCTGGTGGAGGTCCAGCGCCTTCCCTGCCGCCTACTACAAAGCACTTGGAGATTGGCAGGTCTTGTTGTGTCCATATCAATAGATTTTATGATCATTTATGTAGCAGTTATACTAAAACTAAGGATGATATTGTCGAAATTGAAGATATTGACCACGGCAGATGACAATTCTTCCATATGTTTTATTGCATATCCGGCAAACTAGCTAGTAGGTCGTCTGATGTTAAGTGATGACTGCCCATTAACATACATAATGCTTGAATCATGGATGTGTTGCCGGCACATCAAATTGCGACGGGAGCGGTAAGGAAAAAGGATGGGAGGAGGGAAGGGTTATTAGACTCTGGCAATCCCACTCACCGAGATAAACGCACCAGCATAGCTGTTGTTTCAAGTCGATCAATCCCACTCACCGAGATAAACGTACCAGCATAGCTGTTGTTTCAAGTCGATCAATCCCACTCACCGAGATAAACGCACCAGCATAGCTGTTGTTTCAAGTCGATCAATCCCACTCACCGAGATAAACGCACCAGCATAGCTGTTGTTTCAAGTCGATCAATCCCACTCACCGAGATAAACGTACCAGCATAGCTGTTGTTTCAAGTCGATCTGTTGTGAGACACACGATCTGTTGTGGTACCACCCCGGACGACATCAATGCAGCAGCAATGCTCAGGGCATTGCTGCTGAGTCATGAATGACAAAAGCGTGGCTCAACCACTTTGAACTTTTTTTTACAACTATTATGCGTTGCTTGCAGTAAGTCAACGAATGTTATAATTTTTTTGCAATTATGACACTTATTTCCAACTTCTTATTTAAAAAATTGCTACGTCTCATGTTTTGTAAGCAAATTAGCTTCCAATTCTTTGATAATAATTTCTTA
Source organism: Hyles euphorbiae (assembly GCA_023078785.2). Classification (NCBI taxonomy): domain Eukaryota; kingdom Metazoa; phylum Arthropoda; class Insecta; order Lepidoptera; family Sphingidae; genus Hyles; species Hyles euphorbiae. Next base: position 13,492,317 of record CM041050.1, read on the forward strand.
TCTGTAAGGCCAACCTACTTTATTAAACCAAAAAGAAATATTTTCTAAAACCGAATCGTGGGCGTCCGCAACGTATTAAACCAACGTGCATTTAAAAATAAAATGACCTTTGCGTTTATAAATGTTCATGAAAGCTCCACCGATATTAACCTCAGAAAAAACGGTTTCAGTTCATGAATCACATACCTAAAGGCGGCTCTATTTGTCGGAAGGACAATCTGTCTCGGCTGCTACGCTGTATGAGGAGGATATATGGCTCTATATATGATTTCAGGTGAGTGTACCCATAGTTAATTGACAATATTACATGTATATGTAAGAAACATACAGGGATAAGCACATTTTTCTTTTGAAAAGCTGTACTGCTTCGTGAACTGAAGGTGTTTACGACAAGTAGCATGTTAATATTGAAATAAAAATCAATTTAAATAGGATTAATTATTGTCAGAATTTACAATTTACTGGATTTTATGGATTAGCAACTTAGATGAAGTATATATAAAAAAACTTAATGGTTTCTTAAATTTACGCGTGAGAAAAGACATTGAAACAAAAATTATTAATATAAGATTTCGAAAGACTAAATAGATATTTCCGTAATTCCAAACGTGAATTGTGTAACTCACACTTTCCTTAATTTTCTAAATTTTAATATACCTACAGATTATAGTTCTGGGAACTTAAATAAAAAAAAAACAAAAGATATTAGGTATAATGGTTTCTCAGATTTACGCGAATGTTACACATTGAAATAAAACTATTTACTATTTATTATTTAGTCCGCCCTGTGACCACGAAAGCTGTAAAGTAATCGAAACATCAGGAACTTTAAAAATGTAAAAATTAAACCAAATCCGCGATAAAATCCGTAAATAATAGTTTTATTTCAATGCGAAGTAGGTAGTTCATAAGCCGGGAAAGGTCAGAAAATATGCCGAGAAGTATTTCAGTGAACTAACTAGTTGATATTTTGGTAAATGTCCCTTCTTGCCCTGAGAGTTATGTAGGAACACTTATCCATTACATTTTCATTGACTTAAATGACATTGATCCTCAAATTTCTTAATATTATAAGAATTACCAATCAATAATCAGAACTTATATTTTCAATATCTCATGCAATTTACAGTTGGTTAATTTTTTGGCCTAAATTAGTCGCAAGTAAGGGTAATTTCCACGTTATCAATCAGGGCTGAAATAGCGCTGTGGGGCCAATGTAAGCCATTTGCCATTCACGAAATGTTTCCGTGATTAAATGCCATTACGTGGTTACATCCGATGGGCAATGAATGCGATGCTATATTAATTATCCGTTCCATATCTATTGTTAATTTATACGAATAATATTGGAATACGAATAATATTGGATTTTTAGGAAATTGTAACAATTCTTTCTTTATTTCGGTAAGATGGGAATTTGAGTGTTTTGGCATGTATAGTAATTATGCAAATAAATTTTCTTTGATGAGCACTTGTTCAATTGACTGATCTCACTATCACAGAATTTGAATGTCTGTCTGTCTGCCTTTTTGAAAATCTTGGTCTGTTTTGTAATACATATACTGAACCTATACTTAAATAATAAACAAGAAATAATATTTTTAACGTCTCCTTGCCGGGACAAGGAAATACATAGAACAAACATAATATCATCGCATTATTATTGTCGATGATAATTATTACTAATCGTAGAATTATTAAACATTGTCTTAATACAAATGTTGGTTTAGCATTCAGCTGCTTTCGCTAAGTAACTACGACTAAACATTTACTGATCTAAAATATTTTCTACTATATTTTCGGTAACACGTCAAAATAAATAGCTCGACATGACAAATCTATCTAGACATTAGGAATGAGGCGTGTACTACGACTTTCCATACTAACTTAATTTGAGGATAATAAGTCACATTAATCTTTATAAATTGTAGTAGACATTGTAAGGTCATGTCAGTTTATGTGATTAGTCTAATATATGTACATAAATATGTTTACTATTGCGTGTCCTGACGAAAAAGTATCAGAAGCATAACCGTAATTATTTAATCAAATTTGTTTAAAATGTGACCAGTCTAGAAGTTTGATGCCTCTATTTGTCATTTGTTTTGTGTTCAATCCATTTGGGAAATTAGAAAGATAATCAAATTGTAGGGCTAATTTTAGATAATTAGAAGTTGATACAGTTTAAACATGGCCGCGTCACCGTCACAGACAATTTTAACGAAAATTACGTTTAATAAAATTGTTTTGGTGACCTTTTTTATACATTTTCGCATAAAAATTACAAAACTATGTTGATTAGAATACTGACGAGTAATTACAATGGTTCAGTGACAAAAATATGCATATCCCATTAAGAAAAGAGGAAAAAAAAATGGCATAAAAACCTATCATTTCGGCTTCTCCCCCAATAATGTATATCCATTTTTACGGATTTAAAACGATAACAGGAGGTGAAAACAATATTTGGGCACGCGAGTCCATGATACCGTGGGGCAGTAAATTCTAATTCCCTGCCGATGTAATTTCACTGTTTTGTTTACCAAACAGATTAGTAAACATTCGTTTGGGACCGTCGTAAAATATGTTATTAGTTTTTAAATTATTCCAAACATTTTTATGTTTGCCATAAATAAATGGCTTTTACATTGGAGATATTTCATACTGACACGACAGAAATGTTTTGAATACGTATTTTAAACGGGATGTTTATTAAAATAAATAAAAATCATCTCCGTAATCTATTACGTCAAAGGCAAGTCCGGCCGGTTTGGGCTGGTGACAGATTTATCCAAGCGATGTGGATGTTTCATGTGCGGCAGGGTCACTAACATCAGATGACCTGTTTGCTTGTTCGCCGGACCTATGGAATAAAAAAATAGCATAATAGATTAGATGTTAAATTTTACTATAGCACAAATCCACGGATCGCATTCAGACTACGTTCTAAATAGATTTTTAATTTCATAGTTACATTATTATACATAGATAACAAAGAAAGCAATTTTTATATGTTAAAAAATGTTACACATATTTTTGTTAGAGAAGTTAAGACACATAGATAACATTGCATCGAAATAATTAAATTGTTAACAGATTCTGCATCGGGTACTAATATTATAAAGGTGAAAGTTTGTCAAGATGTAGGGATGTATGGATGTTTGTTACTCTTTCACACAAAAACGGCTCAACTAATTCTGATAAAATTTGGCATTGTGATAGCTGACACCCTGGATTAAGACATAAGCTGCATTCTATCCCGAAAAAAAATTGTGTTCCTGTAGGATGACTCAGGAATACAAATACAAATACTTGGTACTCTTTCAAATTCGAATGGGGGGCACGGTATAGGAGAGGACAGGATTGCAGGCTTTTGTCATGAATGAGACGGGACATAAACCGGATATAACGGGACGGGAAATATAGTCGACGGGGCGCGGAAATATAGTTAGTACGCGAAATAATATGTTGTTGATGTAGACTGGAGTCAAAAGATATCTGCACCCAGACAAAGCCGGGCCCGACCGCTAGTATAATCTATTTACAAGTAGAGCCTTGCGATAGACCTTTAAAACCATAGCAAAAATGCGTCCGAGATGTAGCCACCTTTCACCCACTACACGGTTAAGTTTATGAATAAGGACGGTAGAATATATGTATCTGTTTGGCAGAACCGCCTATAGAATATCTTAATGACTTTGCTATTACGAAATACGTTCACAATATGCAATAGAAATTAGAGTATTTTGATCTATTATGCTTCATTTAACCTAACGTATGTGGACAATAAATTACCCAAGTCTATTCATCAATCATGAAAGTTAGCTCAGGTCGTGGAATACGTAAACAAATATAAATTGACTGTCGAGCAAAATATCTAGTCTGTTGATTCTCAAGTGCGCACAACGTGCTTGCTGTGTTATAGAAATGTATTTACTTAAGTTTTATAAAATCGTTTATGAAACACATTTTGCCATTTAGAACTAAACAATTTAATTAATTACTTAGATAAATGCCTTTTTTCTACGCACGCTATTATACGAATAAGTTTCGGATCAGACTTTTAAGTTGAGCATTTGTCTGATGTAGGAATCACTTGGCAACAGGATATTGTGATATCGCTCACATTTATCTACACATAGTCTCCTGTTGATTTGTATCTGTTTTATGTCTCTTCCACTGTCTATTCGTCTAATTAATTCTTTGTAATGTGTTAATTTTTAATTACTCTCAGTCGAAGTAATTGTGTGCGTAATAAAGCATACCAACCAATGCTAATTTAAATAATATAAAATAAAATAAAATTGTGAAAGTTGTGGAAGTGCGTGGTGGCCTGTTGGTAAACGGACTAGACGCGACTTCGAATCGCGGGTTCGAATCCCAGGGCACACCTCTGACTTTTCGAAAGTCATGTGTGTATTGATAGTCAATCACCACGCACTAAAACGGTGAAGGAAAACATCGTGAGGAAACCTGCATGCCATGGCGATTCATAAGAATTTCTATGGTATGTAAGTCCGCCAACCCGCACTAGGCCAGCGTGGTGGACTATATGGCCTAACCACTCTCAATCGTACTCTCGATTGTAGAGTAGGCCCGTGCCCTGCAGTGGGACGTAAATGGGCTGATACAGATACAGAAAATAAAATTGTATATATCTGCCTATTTTTTTTAATACCGAGATGAAAAATTAACAGCTATGCTCCTTGTGGTTTTTGCAGACAATTCAAATAGGGGATCCAATGGCGAAAGAAAACTATCGCATGACGAACAACAATAGCTTGATCAATTTTGACACACTGTTTTAGTGCTTCTTTAACCGAAAATTCTTTCGCAGATACCCATGACACAAGATTGGATCTTAGTGTGGAGTCAGGACTTTGTATGTTATAATTGGGTGTATTAATTTTATTTCAACCTCTACGTCAAAGCAGTGCACCTGATGATAAACGCAATTAAAAAACAATGTTAATTGACCCGACAATAATTACCACCTGTACCATAATTATGCCTGCTCAGTATTACGTATAAAAAAATATATATGCCATATCAAAATAGTGACGATGAATGTCGGCGCGTACTAACTTGGGGTTTGGGGTTGTATTGTCGTGCGGCGTTCGCAGTCACAAGTCAATCGCCGCGTCATCGGCTATTTGAATGAGCCACGCGGCTCGCGTGTCACACGGCATCGCCTTGCATTCGCCATTCTTGTACCAATACCCTGAAAAAAAATTGTGACTCGTTTTTTTTTCGGCTTAATATAGAATTGTGAATTTTAGATTAGTTTACGTTCAGGGTTGCAGCGGAGGAATTATTTACTTTGATTGTATTTGGGCATGTTTTTTAATAGGTATTATCCACAGCGTAACTTTCTCGATTAGGTGTATTCTGTTGCTTGTAGTAAAGCCTAGGTGTTACTTTGAATCGATTAGGATATTCAGTCCGTTGACCTAAAGAAACATATCCAGGACATTCCTACGAATATGCACATTTGCGTTACTAATGGGATAGTAATTGAAAAAAAGTAATGCTATTAAATTTGTGTACGTTCCTTTTCAACTCAGCTCACCTCCGTATAATTGCGGTTAGCGAATTAAAAAACTGTACCCATAAAGACTTTAATCTATGTAGCATTAATATACATAGATATACGGAATTATATATTAGGTCGCGTAGTTCCAAGAATCATGTGGACGGCAAAGACCGAGACGAATTGGATGCTATTAGAGAGATTGGTCATATTGATCTTGACAGAGATGTATGGAAAGCGGTAAGAGAGGCCTTTGACCTGCAGTGGGACATTACGGGCTCATATTGATAATTAGCATTGCCATATAGCCTAAAAGTATTAGCCAAATTATTCTGCAACATGCAATAAAATAATGTCACTTATTGATAGGTAGATGACTGCAATTAAATGTAGGTATGGAAATATGTTTTGTTAAAAATATATGATGCACTAAACTTCATTTTCATTACAAAATATCGTTATTACGACCATATGCAATTTAATGAGTATAGCTTTTCAGTATTTTATGTTTATCAAGACTTGTGAATCTAAAAGTAAAATTACGTGGAGTACTAAAATGAGACATGAATTATTCATAGGAATATCGTATCCAACACGGCGACATCTTTGCCACCATTCATGTTTCCAACACATACATAAATGTATACAGTTTGGAAGGCTAAATGTATAATAGAATTTGTTAATATTTATATGAACCTTATCCTTATGTTGACAGCAGATTATTATTACAAAATATATTTGCATTAATGTACAGTCAGCAACATAAGTCGCTACACATTCACTAGATTTGGAATTGTGTTATCATCTAAAATAATAATTATTTTCAATATCGTACGGCACTTTTCGACATAGATGACTTTACTTGGTTATATTTTACGACTACAGAGTAGTACGTACACATTTTAATTCATAAAAAGGTTATCAAAAAATGTGAAGTGTGCAGCGACTTATGTTGCTGACTGTACACGAATCACTTAATTGACAGCCTCTATGGCGCAGTCGGTTAGACGCCGCTTGTGAAACGAGAGGCCGCGGGTTCGATCCCCGCACCGAGAGAAATGTTTGTGCGGCCCACAAATATTTCATTCGGGTCTGGGTGTTTCTGAGACCGAAAAGCCTCTCGTAGTTTCTGATAACCACGACAGAAGACTCGATATTAGTGTGGATCAGGAATATATGTGTGACTGTTGGGTGTTATGAATTTATTTATAGGGATGAAAACTTAGATATTTACCAGCCAAATATATCAGAAAAAGTATAAAACATATTCGCATGACGACAGTTATTATTAATGATAAATTATGGCAAAAACTTATGCCAAGTTCAATAATTCCGTGCAATGCTAAATTACGTTGAACTTGGAATAGTCGTCCGATAAATTCCATTGCCTTGTAGGAAGGTGAAAGTTCATGGTGGTATTAAATTATTTTTGAGAATATTAACGAGCGATACTTGCATAGCAATTACTCCAAGTGGTACCGAATATCGCGTGATGTTTGCACCGATGGATCCCAGCTGTTTCGGCCCGATGTTTTACGTCCATTACTGGTGCCATTGAAAAAACTAATACTTTTAAAATTACGAACTTGCTTGTGTATTCCTGCGGGGTACACGCCACTTTTAATTGTATTGAATGTCAAAGGGTAATACTTAAGTTCAGTTGTAATGTATGATGATTCAACAGTATTATTAAAGGCTAAGGAATTATGGGTAATGTATAGAAGTTTGTAACAAACTTCCAGGATTTCATTTGTTCCAACTAAACATAATAATATTTCATATTCATTTGCATGCTATGCATGTAAATAATGCTGAATTGAGTCAAAAAGTCTGAAATCAGTTTTTTCTTCAGACGATACAGCTCAGAATCATTTGCAATGCGTATAGTTTAAACCTAAATAAAACTGTAAAAAGGAGGAATAAGGTTCCAAGAATATCAAATAAATGAAGTAGTCTAAAGGCGACACTATGCAAAAGATCATTCTGCTTCGTCGCATTCGAAGTATTGCGTGTTGCAAGCGACTGATTCTTCACTTCGTCGTTTGAAATTTTACGCGTCCGAGCACTTGATGGCCCCACATAAAATGTTTTTACGATATACCAGTATTAACCAGTAAATGCTCATAGAAATTGATAAAAGTTTACTGCTTGCGCCATTTTGACAGCACGGGAGCAACATTGGCTTTCATGGTTATTGATGATTTTATATTGAGGAGTTCATGTTGCCGCTCAACACTTGGTTTTTTATGGGTGAAATGGTGAATTTCGTAGTAGTTATATATCTGCCCCAGTGACCAGAAGGTACTGGATCCGCAAAGTATTACATTATTTTTTATTGTTGCGGATGTAGAACAAGCAACTAAAAAACTCGCCGAGTTTCCATGCTTGGTGTTAATTTTTTGCATGGACAGTTTTTAAAGTATTCTGTACTACCTAATGATCATCATCATCAGCCTGTTGCAGTCCCCTGCTGAACATAGGCCTTTCCAAAGGTACATCTAAGAGCTCGGTATGCTGTTTTATACATCCAATCACTGCCGGCACTCTTATGCAAGTCGCCCTGGCATCTAGCTAACCTTTACAAAATTATAATATTATGACTATAATCGTTAGAGTTGATAGATTTTATTGTCCTGCTGTTATTTATTTATGTTATTAATATTTCCAGCCCGCCCTGCTACCACTTGCCGCTGGAGTACGCAAAGTTGGTGTCGGAATGTTCTCGACTGCGGCGTGATGAGGGTTCCGATACCAACAATGTAGTGTGGATTCACAAGCCGGTTGCCCAGAGTCAGGGCAGGGGCATATTCTTGTTCCGGGTACGTGTGTTTGTTTTCGTAATATTTGTATTTTAATCGACTTTGTTTAAACCTTATGACGAACTCGGTAGTCTCCGGTTTGACAAAAATGTAATAAAAGCAGACCTGTATTAGCTATGATTTTGTTATTTTGTGGGGATAAACAGAAAGGGAATGACGCAAAAGAACTTAGAAGCGTGCTTTTTATACCCTGATCTTCAGCGACGTTATGATAAATATGTCCAACTGCACTCAGTTGAAGTGACCTTCCAAAGCGCCAAAAATGAGAGTGTACTTAAGTCTATTTTTTGACTGGTTTTTGCTGGCCCATTTGACTGGAGAAAATTGGTGCCGTGGCAAATCATTTCGGGCACCCTAGTAATTTCAAAATATGCATAGACCTAAAGAAGTAGTACGCATCTAAACAACAAATATCTCAACAATTGCAGAGCGTGTGCGAGATGAGTTGCGGCACGGCGGCGGTGGTGCAGCGGTACATCGAGCGGCCCCTGCTCATCGCGGGCTACAAGTTCGACCTGCGTCTGTACGTGTGCGTGCCCAGCTACAGACCGCTTACCGCCTACATGTATGCAGAGGGACTCGCCAGATTCGGTAATATTTTCTGACCTGGCATTATTGTGACCATGGCAGATAAACATTCGGCTTTATTGATAAATAGTATTCAAGTCGATTTTAGTTATTAAATATTTTGTCCCTTTCGGCGGACTTTTGAATTTAATTTGAGCAAATGAAATGATGAACGAAATGAATGAAGAGGACAAAACATTCCATTACTAAAATAGTTTTGAAACTACCTATGAAATATGAATAACGCCGATTATTTTTATATATAACAAAATAAGCATCAAACTACAATAATGACACTGAGAGCTAGCATTCTACTAAAACTAATCTGCGGTATCCTATTAATAATTTTGAACATCGGAAATAATAATAAACAAATGCAATCTGAAGGCTCAAATTAAATGGTGCTAATCCTGCAATACCAACTTCATTGTATGGTCGACCATAGAAACATTTTTAGCAAACAATGCGATAAAAGACATCGTCTATTTTGATAGATTTTGGCTCTATAATCGTAAATATAGTATTTAAACCACTGTAGATCTTTAGTGATGATATTTCTGCTATTGCAGGTACCGACAAATACAGTTTGTCCGATATACACAACCCCTACAGGCATTTGACAAATTCTTCACTGAACAAGACTGGTCCCAGATACGCCGAATGTAAGGACAGGATTGGAAGCGGTGAGATTCACAAATAACTATTTCTTTTTAAGTCACATGATCCCAATTCCACGAAATAATTTTTTAAAACTTAAAAATGTACTATTTTCTTTATTCAATTTTGCATCAGGTAATCGAAATAATTTGTAGGATTCGGAATTATTTGAAATTAAATTATTGTATGTGTTAATCTTTGCATTTCAAAGATTGATTTTGTGGCAGTTTCAAGTATTCTTACACAGTTTTCGCATTTGATAATGATTTTAACTTGATACCGAGGGATAGACCAAAGAAGCGTTGGCTAGATGTGGTCAAGAAAGATATGAAGGTCGATGGCCTTACTATTGAACCTCCATACGTTCCTAGAAAAAGTTGTGTTGATGGACAATGATGAATCATCATCTCAGCCATAGGAAGTCCACTGCTGAACATAGGCCTACCCCAAATGATGAATGAAATGAACTTTAGGAAATGTTTTTACTTAAATTCCAGGTTGCAAATGGACGTTGAAGCAGGTCCGCCGGGCGCTGGTGGGGCGTTGGGGCGCGGTGGAGTGGCTGGTGTGGCAGCGCATCCGAGCGCTGGTGACTCTAACTCTACTGGCCCAGGCCACTGGGACGCCGCCGGTCAGGAACTGCTTCGAGTTCTACGGGTTCGATGTGCTGCTCGATGATGCTCTCAAACCTTGGTTGTTGGAGGTGAAAGACTCGTTTTTTTTTTAATTGCAATTAATGACGAGACGAGCATGCCGTTTGCCTGATGGTAAGCGATCCGACCGCTCATGAACAGTAGCAAAACCAAACAACGCCATGAATAAAGTAATGCTTGGCATTCCACGCTCTCCATTCTGAGACATAAGATGTTAAGTCTCAATATGTCCAGTAGTTACTCTGGCTACAATATCCTTTAATCCGAATTACAACAGGGCATTTACAATGCTGTTTGGCGGGAAATATGTAGACATTGCGGTGGTACCTACCCAGGCGACCTCTCACATAGAGACATACCATCAGTAAATTCGTCGTTATTTGAATTATAAGTAGTATTTCGACGTTCGCTACTAGCGAGAATGACGAGATGTATAGGTTGCTCATCTGTTGGTAAGATCCACGCTTGCCTATAACGGACAAGACCTTACAAAACTTATTAAGCACCACAGGGCGCTGATGGTGTGGCTGCCTATTGATAACGGAACAGATGAGACTGCCATCATGTTCACGGTGGTAGCGGGTTCAAATCTCAGGATACACCTCTGAGATTTCGGAGTCATGTGTATACTTGATGGTCAATCATAACGCACTATAACGGGGAATGAAAACATTGTGAGGAAAGCTTCATAGCTTAGCAATTTGCATGTATGTAGAAGCCGCAGTAGGTCACCGTGGTGGACTATATGGCCTAACTCCTCTCAATTTCGATTGTAGAGGAGGGCCGTGCTCTGCAGTGGGACGTAAATATATTTGCTTATAATGATAATATTAAATTACTTTGTTTTTTTTTCTTGATTTTATTGCTTTTGCTGAACAGTGAATACCGATTCCGCGGTCTGGGCGACCACACTTAGCTCAGCCGTACAATATAATTATTATTATGAATTATTTATGAACTGCTCTGAATATCAACTCCTGTATGATCACTGTATTGTAAACTTATTTTGAAAAGAGCAACGCTAGAGTTTCTTGCCCTTTCTTCTCTGGCGAACACAGCCTTGTGAACCGGGTGGTAGTGGCAAAAAAAGTGACTGAATCTAAATAGTGTATGACATTTTATGGATTCAATAAATATTTTCATTTCATATAAGGACTGATATAAAATATAGAATAGAACATGTCACTGAACTCCGCTCGTCACTGCAGGTCGTCAGACGTTGTGTCTTATAATAATGCCTTAGTAAGTACTGGGTAAAAGGTACTTCTTATTTTATTATACATAACATTGCCTGTACACTATTGCTTGACGGCAGAAAAAAACAAACCTCTTGCATACGAGGGATATCGATGACCTATTTACTGATAGTTGATCCCAATCGAGAACTATTATTATAATCATAAAAACAAATATTAATTGTACCACTATTGTCACTATTGCAGGTGAATCTATCGCCAGCGCTGGCAGCGGATTGCGAGGCGGACATCACAGTGAAGCAGCCGATGTTGCACGAGTTGTTCGACCTACTCGGGCTGCCGATGAAGCACACAGGACTGTCTCTGCTAAAAGGTCCGCCTGTACCACACATTACCAGGTAATGTCACACACAGCGTTAGTGGAAAAATATGCTGGCTACATTTCTTCCCACCCTTTCATTGTTCCCGAATCTTCACTTCACGTGTAATCTTCGATCAAATGTATACTAAACACAGGGCCCGCAACAAAATCTCACGCCAAAAGAAGCCGAGGTTGCTTATATTATACATTTGAATTTTGAACTACGATATGTAGCAAAAACTCGTAAATTATAATCAACTTCAGGTAACAATACATTATTCCTTAAATTCCTTATTCCTTTAAATTAAGATTTATTATGTTTTTGGACCATACTAAAATCAAATCATGTTCTTATTTAACACACGCGTATTTGTGCTCTTATTTCCCTTGCCATTTTTTAAGCCGTTACTTATAATTTAGTGGTTTTTTTATTGCAGTGAATGACGAGACGAGCATGCCGTTCACCTGATGGTAAGCGATGCGACCGCTCATGAATAGTAGCAAAACCAAACAACACCTTGAATACAAAGCAATGCTTGTCATTCCAATTCGCTCGCCATCCTGAGACATAAGATGTTTAGTCTCAATATGTCCAGTAGTTACTCTGGCTACAATGTCCTTCAATCCGAAACACAACAGTGCATTTAAACTGCTGTTTGACGCGAGAAATAGACATTGCGGTGGTACCCACCCAGGCAGCCTTTCACATATGAGAGACCTACCACCAGTAAAAGTGTATATTTGATCGAAGCGTATAATAAAAACAGCGGTTGTAGATGCAGTGTACTGTGCATGTTGATGTTAGTGTAGTTTAAAATTATTCCTACCGAACTATGGGCTTAACAAAGCCACGGAAAAATATTAGTTTTTCGATATTTTGCTTCATGAATAGTATCCGGCCGTATTCCAATCGGTGCCATGATCCGGGCTTTTGTGACTGATTCATAATCATAAGAATGTATATGAATTACAAATGACTAGTCTTTTGGTTGAATGACAATAAAATATTCGAAATGTTTATATACTGGTACGGCAAAGTTACTGTAATTTATCAGAACACAAGAAAAGCACAGTATTGACAGGTCCAGACGGATATACATACGTTCTGTCAGTGTGAAATTAAAAACAATCTAAACCTCTCCGCTTCCAACTTAAGAGCGTTTATACCTTCCGCGCGCTTTTTGGCTTAAAAACAGGACTTTTCAAACGAGTTAATAGCCACCAATAAACAATTTAAAGGAAAAATAATTAGTACTAATTTTAGAAAAGATTGTCATCTAGGGATTTTGGTGGAAAACTTTATAGATTTGTGGATAATTTGTGAGTACTATAAGGATTACTAAGGATTAGAACACAAGTTTCGTTATTTAGGCTTTAAATGGCAATTTAGAAGCTTAAGATATCCGAAATCACTAAATATAGGATGAAAATAAAAATATTATCAGACTAATAAGACCCTTATGGAGGGATTTTGCTGAGAAAAATAATCATTTTGTGTTTAGTTCCTGAAAAATAAAAATTTAAACAATGCGAAATTATTCAGAAACTCTCGTCAAGAACATATTTTTTTTCACCAACTTATCGTACATAATTTTTTATAGCAATTGCATATTATAACAGAAGAACATCTTATCAATAAATTACGATTTTTATATTTCAACAAAATTAGTTTTCATGTTTTCTACAAATATTTTAAAAACCACTATAAAACACGCTGTCCGACCTGCATCAAATCAGACCGCCGCAAGGCCTTCTAGAGGGAGGACGTATCGCTCGTCGCTCCGGCCTGGCTGCAGTCGATTTTTGCCGTGCTTAGTAAAAATAGCTACTCGCGGACTGCGATTGCCACATCTTAGTACTTTGTAAGTATAAATTATGTTTCAGATAATATAATGGGATGTAATTCCGAGGCTAAATTATGTTATGTATTGTAATATAAAAATAAATATATTTCGTAATTTTAAGGGGTTGTAAGGCCCCTAACTCCATTCATGTGTTCGAACACGAAATGATTAATAAAACGTCCGTAGTGTCTACTGATTGAACACTGATTTGAATGCAACTTAACAATGTAATAATAACGAAAATATGATTAGTATCTAAATTTGTATTGTTCATTGCTTGCACAGTCATATTTTTCTACTTATAATGCAAATAAAATATTTTTGTGATATTATATTACTAATATATAAATCATAAGTTACATTTCAATTGAATATTAGAATTTTGAAAAAGTGCGTGGTCGCCTGTTGGTAAACGGACTAGACGCGACTGCCAACATGTTCACGGTGGTCGCGGGTTCGAATTCCAGGGCACACCTCTGACTTTTCGGAGTCATGTGTGTATTGATAGTCAATCACCACGCACTAAAACGGTGAAGGAAAACATCGTGAGGAAACCTGCATACCATAGCAATTCATAAGAATTTCTTTGGTATGTAAGTCCACCAACCCGCACTAGGCCAGCGTGGTGGACTATATGGCCTAAACACTCTCAATCGTATTCTCGATTGTAGAGTAGGCCCGTGCCCTGCAGTGGGACGTATATGGGCTGATACAGATACAGATTAGAATTTTGAAGCGCACGGATCAAAGTTGATTGAGTTGACTGTATAGCGAGCCGACGCGGCAGCTCTACGCACACAGCTTTGGTCGCTTATGTGTGCGTGAAATTAACAAAGAAATACCTATAGTTGACTTTGCGCGCAAGGTGTAAACGCTCTTAATCGGTACTTTCCCCGCTGCAATGTTTTAATATATAAAAACTATTTGTATTTATAGACTGAATTTATAACTCTCTTCTGCTCTCCAATATCTACTAATCTTCGAACATAAACGTCATAGGTTCTAAAGAATTAATAGGTAAACGGACCAGACGGGGCTGCCAACATTTTCACGGTGGTCGCGGGTTAGAATCTCAGGGCATACCACTGAATTTTCGGAGTTATGTGTGTATTGATAATCAATCATCAGACATTAAAACGGTGAAGGAAATCATCGCGAGGAAACATGAATCTGAATCAGCCCATATACGTCCCACTACAGGGCACGGGCCTCCTCTACAATCGATAGTACGATTGAGAGTGGTTAGGCCATATAGTCCACCACGCTGGCCTAGTGCGGGTTGGCAATTTCTATGGTACGTAATTCCGCCAACCCGCATTAGGCCAGCGTGGTGGACTAATATGGTCTGTCAATCGTACTCTCGATTGTAGAGGAGGCCCGTACTCTGTGAATTATATGGTTTGATACAGATACAGATACAGATTAAGCAGTATTTTTTTGGTTTTTGGTCACCTCACAATACCCCACAGTTGTCGTCTCTGTATTAAACATCCTATGGTTGGTTGTCTGGAAGACATCACCTCGAGCTATAACACCGTCATTGTACTCTTTCCTTTTTGTAAAATTTTGGTTATGTTATTTCTTTTTTGTCTCTGGTGTACAATAAAGCTTGTAAATAAATAAATAAGCAGTATAGTGAGGTATAAAATAGTTGCAGTTCAGAAGACGAGAGCAATGGTCCTCGTGCGCCGCAGCCGCGCGCGCTGACCGCCGCGCCGCGCCGCGCCCCGCGCCGTCGCCGTCGCCGCCTGCTACCCATCACCTGCGTCAATCTGCAGCCACCCACCACCGACAAGTACCTGGTACTACAAGTAATATATCTCAATATCCCACATGTTATAAAGATGATATTTTTTTTATAGAAAGATACAATGTGGACCCTGTTGGGCACGGCAACAATTTACGAAAGAGGAGGAAGCCATAGTATTCATTTTATGTATTAATACTGGCAATATTATATGTTGTAGTATATTGTGTTGGCTAAATAGTTAAGCAGGTAAAATCAGAAGTACCTACACTAAATCGACGAGAATATACGAAGAGGTTGATGAAAGTAGGTGAAGTGAAAATTTTATGTCAGGATTGAGCAATGGCGATCCGTAGTCTCTGCCTAACTCAATGCGATACAGGCATAACTGCATCATGAAGGACATTGTAGCCAGAGCAACTACTGGACATATTGAGACTTAACATCTCATGTCTTAGGATGGCGAGCGCAGTGGAATCTTTCTACTGTTTATGAGCGGTCGTATCTCTTACCATCAGGCGAACGGCTTGCTCGTCTCGCCATACAAAGCAATAAAAAAAAAAAACATGGTCTGTAAACTGTATCATCTCTGTCTGTAACTGATTCTTACCCTAGGTACAAAATTAAGAGATGTGCTTAATAAATAGAGACTTTTTGCAAGCTTAATTGGGTCCTTCGTTTACTTTGGAGGTGGACATCTGAGGCAAAAGTGTAATAAAAAATGAACTACAACAGTTTTATTTACTATTATTATCTATTTTAGGAATAGTGGATTCATATTTTTCATTTTATTTCATTCATTCGTACCAAATATGTATTAGAAGTTTCATCTTGCACCCAGCATTACCAAAGTCCATGAGCAGTGGTGGCCGCTTCGCAGTAGGTCCCTTCAGCTAAATAAAAAACGTTTTAATTAATAACTTCGGTCAATGGGAGTTGGAAAGTCGCGTACCAATTCTAGTGCCAATAATTTAAATATTGATTTAATTAATTCACATTTTACAGCTTCGCCCAATTTTGATAGGGCCACTAAAGAAAAAACTTTAAAAGATCTTTCCTCTACTCCAACCCCTGACTATTCTCAATTTGTCATAAGTCAATTCTTCTGTTGTGATGTTAAGAAGAGCATATTGTCGATTTCCTCCAATGCAGTTGGAAACGACTGCATCAGTCGTGCTATGATATTACCAATCCTGGACGAAATTCTTCCTATACTCTGTCACATTTTTAATTTTTCCGTTTACAATTCCGTCTTCCCATCCCTTTGGAAGGATGCCGAAGTCATACCTCTCCCTAAACGTTCTAGTCCTACATCATTTAATGACTATCGCCCTATCTCCATCCTTCCTTATCTCTCCAAGGTCCTCGAAAATCTTGTTCATAACCAGCTTTGCTCCTTTCTATCCAAGAATAAACTCTTCAATCCTTTCCAGTCTGGATTTCGTCCCGGACATAGCACTACAACTGCATTGGTTCATATCACGGACGACATCAGGGCTGCTATGGAGAACGGCAAGCTGACAGTTCTAGCTCTGCTAGATTTCAGTAATGCCTTCAATACGGTTGACTATGATGTCTTGCTTAGTACACTTCGCTCTATTAACATATCTCCAATGGTAATTGACTGGTTTCGTGGTTACCTGACGGGTCGTCGGCAGCGTATACGTATTGAAGAAGCAGTTTCTTCGTGGTGCGATAATTCTGCTGGCGTTCCTCAGGGCGGCGTTTTATCTCCCTTACTTTTCGCGTTATTTATTAACTCTATCTCAACTGACCTGATTTCTTCCTACCATCTGTACGCAGATGATTTGCAAATTTATTACCACGCACCAGTTGACCGGGTGACAGAGGCCATAGTTTCAATTAACAAAGATCTTGCGCGTATTAACGATTGGAGCAAGATGCATGGTCTGAAAGTTAATCCGACTAAAACTCAAGTCATTATTGTCGGCAGCTCCAGGATGGTTTCCAGGATTGATACCAGCCTGTTACCTCGTGTAGTTTTTGATGACTGCATTATCCCTTACAGCGATAATGTCAAAAACTTGGGTATAATTCTGGATAAAACCTTCTCCTGGGGTCCCCAACTACAAGACCTCAGCCGCAAATTGTTTGCTGCTGCGGGGTCCTTGAGAAGACTACGTAATTTTCTCCCAATTCCCACGAAAGTTGCGCTCGTTCAGTCTCTTCTATTTCCTCTCCTTGATTATGCTGATGCTAGCTACCTCGATCTCACCGAAGCCCAGTATGACAAGCTTGAGTGACTTCAAAACTTTTGTATCCGGTTCATATTTGGACTTCGCAAATATGACCATGTGTCTGAATTTCGTACAAAACTCAAGTGGCTATCAATGCGTCTTCGCCGAAATACTCGTATTCTTTTTCTCTTGTATACCATTCTTTTCCACCCCTCAACTCCCCACTATCTTAAAGAGCGTTTTAAATTTCTTAGCACCACACATGAACGATCATTTAGGTCCTCAGAAAATTTGACACTGGCAATTCCCGAGCATAGTAGTTCTTTTCTTAGTAATTCGTTTACGGTTCATGCTGCTCGCTTGTGGAACGATCTGCCACTAACTATAAGAAAAGCCAAATCTCTAGCCACATTTAAAAAGCATCTTAGATCACATTACTTATCACCTTGATAAAAAAAAAACTCCTATATTAATATTTTATGTATCATATTTATTATAGTTTATGTAGTATATTATTATATTGATATTATAAGTAGTTTATTTATGTTTATTAATTTTTTTTTTTTTCACCTTTAAATTCTGTTTTGTTTCTTTGTACTCTTTTTCCCTATACCGTGACCACCCATTTCTTCCGTGCTTCCATTCATTCCAGTCCATCTTAAGGTTGTCTGGAAGAAATCGCTGATAGCGATAAGACCGCCGCTTGTTACACATATATTAGCGCTTTGTTTTAAAATGTTTTTTAAGTTGTGTGGTGTACAATAAAGTATTAATAAATAATAAATAAACGGCCTTTTTCATACACAGTTGTTAAATTCTATTTTAGTTACCAAATGTTTTGTCCCTTTCGGACCACATTCAAATTCAGTTTGAGCGAAAAAGACAATTAAACAAACATTCAATAACTAAAATAAATTTTTAAACTGTCTATTTATAAAATTATTATTTAATAAGACAAGTATTCGCAAAAATTCAAAATGTGGAGTCTCCCCTTATGTTCTATCTAAAACATAGACCAAATAGGTGTAGCTAGTAGGACGTTTATAATATTACAACTAAAGAAACACATTACCAATACAAAATTGCAGCTCTACCAAATAAAACTACACAAACTAATTGGCAATCCATGAAAAACCAAAAAATACTTGCAGGAAATAACAGAAAAAAACCGAGATTCGAACGGCGGTCGATCGCTCAGGTCGAGCTCGGAACCTGGCACCGACAACACCGAGCCGCAGGTAATGCCATTAACATCGGAATCGCACCCAATGACACTAAATTATACTCGAAGTTAATGTGAATATTGCGGGGATTGTTGTTAATTCCTTTGGGTTTATAAAGACTTGTTAGAGGCTTTAGTTTGATTCGTCAGGACTGTGAGTAGTCTGTGGAAAATTTTGCAAGGTTTTTATTTATATCAAGAAAATTATAACTTCATAGTGTTGATTTGTAGTCGAATATTAACTAAATTTCATGTCTCTTTACGTGTCTTCCGTTGCCTCATATAACATTTTTCCTTTCCTTGTAGATTAACTTTAAGTCATTTCAATAATATACCAACCTACCCATTAAGACTTTCAGTACATAATACATTTATAAAGAAAAATCCTTTGTAATCAGTCGACATCGAGTGTGGCCCCTACGCCGGCGGATGCAACGGACGAGTCGTGGAAGGGCGGATACGCGACCGCTGCTACGCGCCGGCGGATCATGAGCGAGTGCTTGTGGGGGAACGGCGTGCGCTGGGACCGCGCTAAAGGACGCGTGGGCCAGTGGGTGCGGATTTACCCGCACTTTTTCTGTACAGACGATCAAGTGAGCTCACATTCTTAATTAATTACCCACGGTTTAACCTTTATTATTGATTGTGTCTCTATAGATTGTAGTTTATGAACCATTTTAAATCATTTATGGCTTTTGAGTATTTTTGAGTTTTCTACAAACTATAAACAAACCTTCCTATACCACTCCTAAACATCCGGTTTGTTAGTTTCCAACCAAATTTCTAGTAATTATCTCATTCAATAAAATAAAACACACATTTTATGCAAGGTTCCCATGGACGATGCGCGTGAGAGCGTGGCACAAGTATCGAAGTTTGTGCGGGCAGCGCGTGAAGTGAGCCGTGAGAGCGGACGCGACTCACAAGCGCCTCGCGACGCGGCTCGCGACGCTGTCTTCGAGGCCGCACTGCGCAAGAAACTCGAGTACGGACATCAGTTCCAAGTGTGGCACCCACCCTTCTAATGTGATTTGTCTATTTAAGTACATGTACATGCTAAATAAATGCTTGCTCAACTGATGCTTTACGTTTTTTGTTTTCTATTATGGATCACATTAATAGTATAATTTAAGATGTAATCATAGATATTAAAAAAAAATGAATGGATATAATGCTGACAAGAAGCTAATAAGAATGTAAATTCAAATATCTCTATCTCTCTTTCAGTCCATATACGTCCCATAGAGCACGGGCCTCCTCTACAATCGAGGGTACGATTGAGAGTGGTTAGGCCATATTGTCCCCCACGCATGCCTAATGCGGATTGGCGGACTTTACATACCATAGATTATAGATTATAGACCATTTCCTTCACCGTTTTAGTGCGTGGTGATTGACTATCAATACACACATGACTCCGAAAAGTCAGAGGTATGCCCTGGGAATCGAACCCGCGATCACCGTGAACATGTGGGCAGCCGCGTCTGGTCCGTTTACCAACAGGCCACCACACACTAAATGCATTCAAATATAGATGTTGTAAATTATACATATTTGGTACAAATTGTTAAAAATAAAAGATTTTAATAACTAAAACGATGTTTGACCAGTCATCAATTAGTCGTTGGTTAATACGAAGGTTGTGTTAAATGACTAAATTAATTAATTACAGAGTTAGTAAGTAGCATCGACTCATGGGTTATTAATGTATTAATGGCCTAGCGAGTAGAGTTGGATAACGTGGGTTCTGTACATGTATGATCAAGATTAGATTGTATTGAAGAAAACATTTCAATCTGCTTTAGCAGATAAATATAGCGCTTAATACAAAATATTGTTTTAAATTAGCTATTTTACAACTTCGATATAGTTATGCAATTAGGTTATACTCCATATATTGCAGTAGAGGCTGCTTATAAAGCAGATAATATTATTAATTGGTATTATAAAATATGCGAGTCATTATTTTGCCCTCCTTTTACGGGTATCTAAGCAACGGATCGGCATGATTTGTTGCACATAGATACGTAAACATTTGCATACTAAGGTTTGGTTGCATAGTTGCTTTACGTTCCGACCAATTTGTCGAGCTATGGTCGAGCTACTTTTTGTCCTCGACAAAACCAGTTTTCTGTGAATCTCAAACGGAATTGTATCCAGACGAAAACTAGTGTAATTTATTAAAGTATTGGTTTACTCATACTTAATTTAAATACTTTGGATGATAACAGAATGACTTGAAAAATAAACCGTATATTCCAAAAATATATTAAGAATACTTTTTCAAATTTCACTAAACCTACCGATTAGTACAGTAAAGTGGCTATTAAATAGAATTAGACGTAATTAATGAGCACCAATGGGCAAACGTTAATTACACATTCATTAAACGCGGAGCTTCACATTAATCATCGGGAAATTCACAAAAATGGACTCGAACAAAGTGAAACCGTTTGACTCGTTTTCAGCTGTGTACAAAATTTTAATCTGGGCCGGCTATTACAGACTTTTGGGCGAACATAATGCTTGTCTTAAACTGTGTCACAGGCTTTACAGGCCCGTGGCTTTGGCCATAGTAGTTGTTTATAACCTGCAACACATCATTTTTATCTTGAAGGTGAGTTTATTTTTACATACATAAACTCTCGCCTATTTTCCAAAAAGTTGTAGGCAGAGGTTCTCCCAGAACACCTACACTTCACCTTGTGATGTGATGTGATGATGAGGGGGTGAGCCTATTGCGTTATCGGGCACGAATTCTTGACTCTGGGCTGATGATGAATAGAAAAATCCAATATGTCTTTGCCCGAACCGGGACTTGAACCTTAGCTTCGTAATCATACCATAGTGTTGCGCTGTTAACTGCGCCATTGCGATAGTTTAAAACAATGCACATATTTTAAGATACCTATTTATTGGAATAGATATGAAGGCAAAAGCGTACAAAAGAAATTAAGTAAATAGAGGCCTATGTTCAGCAGTGGACTTCCTGTAGCTCAAGAGTAGAAGGAGAGAAGAAATACGTAAGTAAGTAGTTTGGTAGGTCCCTCACATGTGAGAGGTCATCTGGGTAGTTACCAGGGCAATGTCTATTTCTCGCGCCAAACAGCAGTGTTAAAATACTGTTGTGTTTCGGTTTGAAGGATATTGTAGCCAGAGTAACTACTGGACTGTGGACATATTGAGACTTTTATCTACAATTATGAATACAATTATGAATCAGCTGCTCTCAACACTACATGATTCATTTATTTATTTAATTGAAGATCTAGAAAAGAAACTTAAGTTTTGACAGAAGACTTCGTAACTTACTTGTCTCTATAGACTATGCATAGTTTTAATGTTGGTAATGTTGCAGCCGAATAGTGCACCAGATCTGCGCATCGAAGGGTTGATGATAGAAATACCTCTAATAAATTTATTCGCGAAAATACTTACCATGACTTTGTACAGCTCAAGAATCGACAAGATTAATGAACTGCTGGATGGTAAGTACCTATGTGAATTAGAAACGCAGTGTGATCAAGAAAATATCACAAGGTCTACGATGAGTTCCTATATTTTGTAGAAGGGATCGAATATATCATAAATATTAATATATGTAAATATAGAATTTAATACTTTATGGACATCTACAACAACATACAAAGGTAAATATTCTTATTGATATATAGAGACATCCCACAACACAACATCCCACAACAACACAGTAATATTAAAAAATAATAGAAAAACATGATGTTTTCGCGAATAATCCAACCGTTAGCCTTTTAAAACTAATCACATTAGCACGAAAGTTGCGGTAAATTATATAAATTCATAAACAAAAGTGCGACTAATCCCGACATAATTTACCACCGGGCCACCCGCAGCTGTGCACAATGCATGAGTATCATCGAATTGAACAACTGAAATTTGTATTTTATCCATAATTAATTGTCTACTCAATTGGTATAACAATTGGAGCATTAGCGTTAAATAGGATTGGAATGGAATATTTTACTTGTTATTAAATTAAAAAAATGGATTTCGGTACTGCGAGGCCGCGAATCAAGAAACCCTGTAATTTTTTTACCTTGTAAAAAAACATTGTATTTGGTAAAGATAACACCTACTATCAAGGACTTTAAACTGAGTACTAAAATAGTTTCGAAATGCTCTATTGGAGTGTGTTAAGCCAGACGAAAGAAATCCATCAACACCTCTGTAAATTTATGGTGGAGGTCTACATTTAAAAGAAAATAACTTTACTATAAGTAGTGATGATCATGACTCTCTAAACATACGGGTTTCCACAGATCCAATATTTTCCACAAATGGAGAAGAAGATGAACAATATTTACTAAAGAACGTGAATGAAATGCATCGTCTGTCGAAGACTATGAACATCATGGTTACGTTCGCTGCAGGTTCCTGGCCTGTTTCGCATATTGTGCAGAGAATCAGGGACAATAGCACCGTCGTACCTTTTTATGTGCCCTTTCAAAATGACAGTTGGACTGGGTAATTAACAAATTCTTATTGCATAAATAGTTTTTCAGAACAAAAAAAAATTGCTGAATAGGAATATATTCTTGGAGAAGTTCTTAGTTCTCTTGCTTTTTATAAGAAAGTTGACGAAAGAGATGTCGTTACAATTTACTTTAATTTTAAGAGAAAAGTAGACATACTCCTCCATTTTTATTTTAACATGTTCGAAAAAAAAAGTAAGTGACTCTCCTCATGGTGAGTAATTTCCACCATGCATGAACTTCTGCAATAGTTGGATGGCATGTGCGTTAGGAGAGTTCAAAAACGTGACGGGAAACAGGAGAAAATGGACGGAAGGAGAAAAAAGTTATTACGTTCTAACATTCAGCCATGATCAAAAACATTTTTAAAATGTATAGTAGACTTTTTTAAGTGTGATACTGTTTCTTTGCAGATACATAATGTTATGTGTGATGCAAGTCCTCCCCATGCTGTGGATAGGCTACGGCCACATAGCTCTAGACTGTGTCGTTGCAACATACTTCGCGCAAGCTCAAGTTCAGCTGAAGATTATAAAACACAACTTGACACATTTATTTGACGTCAGAGAATCCGAGATGTACAGACATAGACCACTTTACAAAGATAATAGCGAGGAAAATTTGTTCAAACATTTTGTGAACTACGTCAAACGCTACGAAAGGCTTGTCTGGTATTATTTACTTCTAAAATTCGTCTTGATCAAATTTATTTAAGAACATTTGGATTATACGTCCTCGTTATTGACTGCGTCAAACTGTTATGAGCCCAGGATTTTTGAAACCTGGTTTCAGTTTGAGCAAGCCACGATGTTAGAGTTTTCCGTCACCAATAGCAAGGCTTGCAGAGGTGTATTGTAACTTTTCAATTGGATCAAATGAGTAGATGTCTTTAAATGTTATGCCATGTTGAGATGACTCCAGTCAATGACGCCATGAATATAGTAAGAAAGAAAAGATTTGCTACGAATCTTTCAAACTTCTGTCGTAGTATATCACATTCTCAGAGCAAAGTTTGGGATATTAAACGACGGTATAGTTCCAACTTTCTTACGTAGATGGCGCTGTTTGCAATAATAATATCATATTTTTCAGGACCAGGAATTATGTCAACAGATTTTTATATTTATTATCTTTACAATTTTCAGGTATATAAAAGAAGTGAACAGCGTTTTCAATCCATCTATTTCCTTTCAATTTCTTACGTCGTCGGCCACTATATGCATGGTCATTTATAAATTGAGTGAGGTAGGTAAGGCAATGATATTTATACATAGTCCAAACGCCACCACATTTTAATTGCTTTTTGTTTAACACAACACTGCGCGAAGAAATTAATTTTTAGGTACAGGGATCGAATTCGTAACACACTGTTTTATGAAGGCTTTTCGCCCACTCGCTGCATTGCCATTTTTTAAAATCATTTTTGTATTTGTATGCATAATTTAGAGACTTACAGTAGAATCATGTACAGTAGAAAGATGCCTGTCCTACCATCATTAAATTAGAAATTAGTCATTTAAGAATTTCATCAAATTCTTATATGAAGAATAATTGTAAAAATAACACACCTGCCTTTAAGATGGATGTATGGGTTGATTGTTGCGTGATGCTAGTGAGTGACTGAGCTAGTGATAAACAAAGGGAATTAAAGGTCAATGATCCAATTATGAGGGGCTCCTTGTTCAGTAATTAACATAATTTCAAAATACGTCATAGCATCATCATACGGTGCATCTGATGGCAATTGATCACCGCCGCCCATGGACATCTGAAACACCACAGGGCGTAGAGATGCGTTGTCGGCTTTTAAACTACTGCTTTTACCCTTTATTATCATTATTAGCGATGTTAATCACAGATCCTTCTTAAGTCTTTCAATGAAAATTTTTAGAAATGGCGAGTATTCAGTGATATCCTGCGGTCTTTACTCGTCTATCCACCCTTTTATAACCTTCTAGAATCTAGATCAACGTCAGTAATCAGTGTTATTCCATCATCGAAACCAACAAAGTTGCATTCAAAAGAGGCCACTAACAATTTTAACAGGAAAATTGTTTGTAAATTGGTTATTTCTAAAATAGCGTTGTCAATCTTCATCGAGGCATATTGTAAAGTACTTTATATTGCAACGGTTAAAGAGGATATTCGCAATCGGTCCGGCCGCGGTGCGATCAGCTGACAGTCTGAAGAGTCAATTTTCTATTATTATCAGGTTTCCTCTCGTCTCCCACTTGTATGCATCACTTAAAGCGTACAAATTCCTTATATAACCGGCCTTATTTGCTGTTTACGTTACTATGTTATATGCTACAGAATGTTTTTTCTACTTTTGACTGAAATAATGCTAGAAAATTTGTCAATTGAGAAGACATTGAACATATTTTGAGTAGGTGTAAAAGTCGTTTGTACACTACGTATATTAGAGATCAGAAAACGAGTTAGCAAAAATAACAATTTACTTCCATTTATCTACGTCTATACAATCAATGTTAAATTTACAAATAACTTGTGTATACCAATGTTTATACAAATTCAATATAAAATAGCTAACTATAACTTTACTATTCAAAGCTTTTAGGACGAATGTGTCGTCCCTCCCAAAATACAGTGTTCTTATACTATGATTTTGACAGGACATTAGTGTCGCCTCACAGGTCATAAAGAAATATAAGTTATTGCATACAAGCAAAGATTTACAAGTGGCGCACTATTAGAAAATAAGGACCCCATTATGTTCTCGGAACTTAAACATTACTTTCAACAAACAAAAAATAAAAAGGGTACTTCATATTACTTAAGTTGGCAATAAATAAATAACTCTATTGTGGGAATGCTCATTCACAAAAACCATAAATCAGACTAATTGCATAAAACAATCTGTTTGTTATTGTTTATGTTTGTTACTGACAAATGCGTATTGTACATATTGGCTACAGTTGAGGTCCCTGATACTAGTTAACTAGCAATTACATAATGGTATCTAACACGTATAACATGCTACTAAAAGTAATTGATATGTGTATTATGATAATTTAAAAATATTGATGAAGTGTTACTTATACCTTGTTATGTTATTAATTAACTTATGCTATGCTTTATGAAGTATCAGTTTACGAAAAAGCAATTTATTTATCCTTACTAATATTATAAAGGTGAAAGTTTGTATGTATGTATGGATGTTTGTTACTCTTTCATGAAAAAACGGCTCAACAGATTTTGATGAAATTTGGTATAGTGATAGCTGACACCCTGGATTAACACATAGGCTACTTTTTATCCCGAAAAATGTAGTGTTCCCGTGGGATGAGTCAGGAAACCAAATATACATATTTTCTACTCTTTCAAATTCAAATTGTTGGCACGGGATGTCCTCTCCTACGGAAGGGAAATATAGTCGACGGCACGCGGGAAATATAGTTAGTAGACACGCGAAATAATATGTTCTTGATGTGGATTGGACTCAAAAACTATCTGCACCCGGGGCCCGGGCGAAGCCGGGCCCGACAGCTAGTTCTATAATAATCTTAATTTAAATCAGTCGGCTGCCTTGCAATTGTACTACGGTATGATCGCAAAGCTGAGGTCTCGGGTTTGAATCCCGGGTCTAGCAAAGTGATATTCGATTTGTTTATTCAATATCAGCCTAGTGTCAGTCTTACGCCTCCGTCTACCCCATCTGGGAAAAAGGCGTGAGTTTACGTATGAAATTGAATACCATTAAGACACCATACTAGGGTAAGCATTTTAATAAGTTCTTACGGAATCCGTATATTTCTGTAATGTTTTCCTTTTCAGACGGACGTGCTCTCGGTGCAATTTGTATTTTTAATGGCCTTTATTTGTATTTTACTAATTCAAGTGCTACTCTACTGTTACTACGGAAATCTTGTGAGATATGAGGTATTGAATCTTTTCATATTTAAATCTTGTGAGATATGAGGTATTGAATCTTTTCATCTTTAAATCTTGTGAGATATGAGGTATTGAATCTTTTCATCTTTAAATCTTGTGAGATATGAGGTATTGAATCTTTTCATCTTATGTTCCCGACTTCTTCTTCTTATGTTCTTCATTAGCATGAACGAGATTATGCTGGCTTCTTGAAATATAAGAAGTAAGGAACAGGTCACAGGCAACCTCATTTACCAAAATAAGCTCGTCGGTAAATTATGAAACGTAGAATTTCTGTGAACCAGTTAGTCGTTCTGGCCGAGTCAGTCCAATCTGATTAAAATATAATTCTACCGATTCTAACAACTAATATTTTTTACAGAGTGAGTCAATAAACACGTCATTGTACTTAAGTGAGTGGAGGCTGGCGTCTCCACGATTCCGTGGTGCGATGTTGATTGCGATGTCGCGCTGGTCGCGGCCTTTAGCGATGCAAGTGGCCGGAATAATACCCCTGGCTCTCGACTCTTTCATCGCTGTAAGTCTTGTTTTGTGTTGTAGAATTTATTTATTGTACTTAAAATAGGTACTAATTGCCGACGATTTTACTATGTCAATTATTTTTTCAGATAATAAAATTCTCGTATACTTTGTACACCGTGCTGTCTACGAAACACGTAATAAATGAAACTAACTAACTGCAATTTTGAAGAAATTCAGAAGGAAACACAAGAAGCAAATAAGAAGTATCTATGTTATACCTACACTTCATTAGAAAACGGCACATTCTTTGTAGTATTAAAAATAAACTGTTGAAAATAAATAATTTACGGATTATATTAATTAGTCTCATAACTCATTCACGTTTTTGCTTGGAATAGAATATTCGGTACCGACAAGATTACGACCACCGCTTAAAATGGTAGACCTACCAGGATCATAAATGTGGTACACCGATTCGAGTTTGACCGATTTAGAGAATGCCGGCAAAATTGTGACGACAGCCTCTACCCGCCATTGAACATCGGCGGATACCCTATCTAGATTGTTCTTCACTTTTCATCAGTTGGATTGCATTTTCTTTTACGTGCCTGAATAATTTATTGTTTTTATTAACCGTATTTCATTTAAATAAACCAAAAACAAAACTGTAAAATGTTATTGCAGTCTTATTCCCTTTTAGAACAAAACGGCTGGGAACAGCACATAAATCACAGGCGCAATGAAGTGAGGGAGTGCAATAAGTTCACAAACAGGGAATCACATCGTTAACAATACAGAGAGGAATTTTGGATTTCACAGGGCGCCGGCAGTCAAATGATATGTTGCGCGCTCGTTACTGACCGCACCGTCCACCGCGCCTGCTCCTACGATATACACGCACTTCGTGAACTCGTATAATTATATCCACTTGAAAAGCTTGGGAATAATTGAAAATTTAAATACTTTTTAAAATTAAAATTATATTTTGGTGGCAAAGAAGTGACAGTATAATAAGAAGAGTCAACGGGAGATCAATGCATAAAATATATTTAGAAATCTTCAGGGGTATGCGTTACTCAAACTGGTAACTGAAAGGTGTATTTGATTGTAGCGAATGAAAATAGACTAGTGCAATGTTTGTAAGCAAAAAAAATCATCCATAGGTAAAGCAGTCTTTAAGAAAAGTATGTTTTACACATCTAAAAGCAATATTTTTGAGTTGTTTATATAGATGGCATCAACTTGGAGACATGAACCCTGACGGTTTTCAGTAGTTTTACTATGTGGAGTTCGTAGACAGAAATGTCCTGTCAGTCCGATGCCCCTAACTGTCTAAGTTTACCACAATTATATTAAACATTAATTTATATAAGAGAACAATCCTAATAATGCATTTTAAATCTATGTCAATTTGGTGAACTTAACTTTTGAATCAGACGGCGAGCCCCGGCTCCCCAGAAGCCAGTCTTTTGAATAGCCGAAACCTATCCCAAAATGGCTGCATTAATTGCGCAGTGAGCACAATAAGCTAAAAATCGCGCCATTTGTGTTGAAGCAGAAAAAATCAACTTACAGCGTGATAGTTTCGGCAGCAGTGAAATTTCCATTTGGCTGCGACCATTTAAGACCGTTGAATGGGGCCCATTGTGCCGGATCCATTGTGTTTTTGTATTGACCCACACGACTCATGCAGGCAACGGCTGCGCAGTTCATGGATTTCAATTACTGTACTGACATTGTAACTGGAACGGCCGGATTAGTTATTTTAATAGAGACCATTCTGATGCACGAATTGCTGTGATTAGCTTTTAGTGTTCGCCGTTTGAGTTGCCTGCAAGCGATTTTTTTTTCAATTATTTCTAAGGCTTCGTATCGGTTGAGTGATTTTTATATTTTACCAATTGAAACCAGTATTATTTGTAGATTGCGTAAGCCTTTATTCCACAGAGTAGGCCGTTACCTACAGTATGTCTAGTCTACTCTAGATCTTTATTTGTTTCAGACATAGGTATATCACTTCCAGCTTCACTGTAACTTAATTAACATAAAACTTTTCATTAATTAAAGAAATATTTAATTTTTCGTCAAAGTTACAAAAAAAAATTGAAAGATACATGAATAAAAACATCAAATGTTTATCTTTAATAACGAACTCTTTTTTTAACACAGTACAACAACACTTATTAGTGTCGTTATTCGCGGCATGTTTGTATACAACATTAAGGCGGTATAGTATCGGCGACATGAGCACGTGTAATATGTGGGCGGTAAATCTGTAGCGTCTGAGAGGCCGGCTTAGATTAAGGCGCGTTATTGAGCCGTACATCTTGCGGTGGCACCGCGCCCGCTGCCCGCTGCTCCGGCGACTCAGTGTACACATTATTGCACTTACTACACTAGTTACTGGACTTGGATTGTCTTGAATTACTAAGAGACAATGTGTAGAATCACGACAAATAATCGACTATCTGTGGAGCGCCATTTCACCCTTATATTACATTGAGTCTTGAGATGCATCATGCAGCGTTTTGATATATTAATATGTAAATTTATTTAACAAAGTATGAGACCCGACTGTGTCAATATTTGCCGTCTTCATTAAATTCAATAAAGAACTGAAAATATAGAAACATATTTTTTTTATTGCAATCCATGGTGAGGCGAGCTTGCCGTTCGCCTGATGGTGGCCGTTACGACGGCTCATGGACGGCTCCTGGATGTAAAACTAAACAACACCTTGAATAACAAAGAAATGCTTGGCATCCTGGGACATAAGATGTTAAGTCTCAAAAGGTCTAGTAGTTATTTTGGCTACAATACCTTCAAACCGAAATACAACAGTGCATTTTACACCGATGTTTGAAATAGACATTGCGGTGGTATCTACACAGGCGACCTATTTTGGTTTTGAATTATCTTTGTTGACAGGATGCACAAAAGGGAACACGCTCACTTCTTACTATTTTGTTGGTGATATAAGTAGAGCAACAAAATCTAGTTGTGAGCAGATAATGTCACCGATGGGGTTTATTTTCTTTCGCAGTCAGGTAAAACAGGAATTGTTAACTTTATATAAATACATTTGATTCAAGTTTATGTTATAATTGAATGTTATTTTTCATAGTAGCGTCGCTCATTTTTGACAAAAATATTCGGTTTAGAACTGCTCTACCTCTATCTTTCCTTTAAAAAGGGTTACGGTATGTGATGTTTAACACACTCAGTATATGTTTTACTTAATGTTTTGTAAACGATGATGACTTCTGGTCATTGAGATAATATACTAGAGATAATATACTACACTGCAAACAACATTTTTGTAACAAAATGAACGGTACATTCTATTTCTGTCTCTGTCACACCTACGAAGTAACACATCTTCCCTCTCGCTTCAATGTGTACCCGTGTGCACGCACCATACGCAGAGATTTTGTTCCCGGTGTCCGCTCTAGTATAATACCTCAATGCTTCTGGTGTAATGTTTCTGGAAAAAGGACTAAAAGAAAGTTGTTCGCAAGAATTTTGATGAAGTCGTCCCAAGATTTAAAGATTAAACCTTGATCAAGAGGTATAAGTAAAATTAAACATTTGTAGGCTACAAAGACGTTACAGATCTTCATTTTCAGCTACAAAAGGTAGAACTCCTCCATAAATTATTGAGAGCGGCCTTCATTCAGACTTTCTTCGAACTTGATCACGTTGACATCCCAAATAGTGTCTACATTTAAATATTATTTAATATTATTAATAAGGTTGGCTGCCACAGTGTAGTAGTTTTACTAAAGTATGCTGAAGTTTCAAGTTCGAATCTCCGATCGGGCAAATTTATTACATTATCTGTCAGGAATTAGTGCCCAATATGGTGGTAGACTCGCCCCCTATTACATCAAGTGATGGATGGCACATGGTGAAATTTAGGTGTCGTGGTAGCCCCTCTGCCTACTCTTTCTAGGTAAAAGGCGGGAGTTTATGTACGTATTTATTCACCAAGTTTAGAAATCTAGCCTCGAAACAATAAAGCGGCTATGAATAAGCAATGAAAATACCGAGTTACATTATTAACTCATGGAATGATTCCGACGCCCTCTGGCTGCAGTGACATTCCGTTCGTCAATGCGCAGAGGGCCATAGTGGCCTATTTGCTGAATAAGTGATTAGAATTTGACAAAACAGTTTGTCAAATATGCAAAGAACCCCGGGGACACGTACGGCTAAGCTCACTATCTGTACTGTCACTTCACATTTTGAATTTCCATTTCAAACTAACTCGTGCAATTTGCAACACATCAACATAGCTCGGAGTTTCAATATCATGCCATTAGTACTTATATGCGTATTTTGCATAATATATTTGGACAAACGTAGAGTTGTATTGTGAGTTAATCATCCCCGTATATTGAATAACAAAATGCGCGAGTTAATAATGTTATATGTTAAAACATATTTAATGTTTTGGTAATATTAATTTGAATCACTTATTGAAATCAAAAACCATTTACATTGGTTCTTTATTAATCCGTAAACATTAATAATTATTATGGTTCAATAGACGTCCATTGAGTTAAATTTATTTGCATTTTGAGGATGTCATGGCGATTTTTTATAATATAGAGCCCAACTAACTTTGTACACATATTTGTCTCTATTGGATGCAAGCTTATTACTCTTCGCTTCGTAGCGCTACCATAGCCAATCCCAACCAAATTGAGATAAGGAAAATTGTGTTATAATTATGCAAAAAGTCTTAGCATAGATAAAAAAGCAGCTAACCTGGCGGCAAGTGCGTACACACCCGTGAAATTATTAATTCCGTATTCCATAATAACCGTGCGACACATTGGCGACCGCGACAATTGAATGAGCGGCGACCGGACGACGCGTTCGGCCGAGCAATCCATTATGCAGATTGCCGCTCCGATTGCGGCATTGTCGTCGGCTCGCTACGGCAGAATTACGTACTCCGGCCGACCGCTTCTGGCAGCGGTTGTGTGCACGCCTGTACGACGTGCGCACGCGCCCCGCGATGTTGCACCGTTGGATTAACCATTGATTGATGACCCGCGCCCGGACAAATGCTGATTTGTCTGTTTTGTGCGCCACTATTATGATGGTCGGTTAGTGTCACTGGCTGTTAAAACGACACGCAATTGTTTTGGACTTGCTTTCGCCCAATATTTAATATGTATTGAACTATGTTCAGCATCTATTTAAAAAATTATGTGCGCATTTTATTTAACCTATATTTCCAGCTCATATTCGAAATCTGATAAAGTATTACAGAAGAGATTTATTACTGAAAGCGCTGATTAAAGATTACAAATTGCTAACAAACTAGATGAATTTACATTCTCTATAACGCGCCGATTAACTCAAAATTGCATCTTATAAACGTTGCAGTAGGATATCCGAACCCATATTACTTAATTGCAGCGTCCGCACAGTTCGCACGGTACAAGCTCGACTACGAGCCTCAGCAATATCAATAATAACCCTCCATTACGAATAATAACCCTGAGAAATATGAAATTCATTAAATTAACAACGTTCATTTTGCACAGTATAAAGGTAAAAGTTGTAGCGAAACTTTAAAACTTTTAATAGGTAACATCACACGGTACATTATTACGAGCGCGCGTGTTTATTGAAATATGATGGGGATCAATAAATGCCGTAATGGCCAGTAATCTCCGCTGTTAAAATGGAAGTTGAGCGGGGTCTGGGTCTGGGTCTGGGGTCTGGGGTCCGGGGTCCGGGGCTGGGGTCCGGCGGTGATCGCGGGGAGTGTTCGCCCAATCCCCGCGGATTTAGTTTACCCGCCACTCTGGTCCCGCTTCATCCCGCCGACGTTGGAAGTCATGAATACATAATTATTTCTCGGCTATTAATATTTTTACCCGCCCCCGTGGCGTTGATTGCCTTTTGAATTTATTACTAACTCGACGATAGGCCATTTTCGTATTTATTAAGACCACCTGCCATGCCCGCAGAACGCACCTCTGAGTGAGTTATGAGCAAAGGATTTCGCTAATAGAATATTTTATTTGGCTGTTGTGAGAGTTTCGTTTTGGAAAACTGCGATGTGAATTTGTACCATTTGGCCAAAAGTCTGCCTCTTAATACAGCTGAGCGTTTAATTAGAATTGAATCGTCAAGTCGTATATGATTGGGAATTCACAATTAAGCTCGAGGCCCTCATGAATTCTTAGTAGGCTTATTTAGTAGCGAGTTATGAAATGGCCACGAGATTGCATGCACGATATATGGAAAGATTTATTTGCATTTTGATTTGTTATTTCACTTCTCTTTGTTCAGAGTATCAGAGCTAAGTAATTAGACAAATACAGAGTCGTACATTTCGAGTTTCGTTTTGTTCTCCGTCTGCCCGTGAGAATATGATACATGGTGAACCTACCGGCGGCATTTATGTTGCATCTGCCTGTAGTTCGCATTGTTTATTAATACTAAAAATAAAAAGACTTAAAATTTTACTACCGGCCAACAATAACAGTTGAAATAAGATAGTAGCAGTCAATAATATTCACATAAATGGGATTAAAGGCGAAAACAAGATAAATACAACATCCAAAAACCCAGACTCAAAACATAACCATCGCGATGCGGTGCGCACTTCGCACGTGTGTCGCCTCGTTTCACATCCGGATTCTTAACCGATTACTCTACAGAGGCTAACAAATAATGTGCTATTAGAAAATCCATAATCCTTTAAGTGTGCAGGGGCGTCCCTTCAATTGAGATTTTATTTCATACTGTTATTTTGTGAGATAGCACCACCTTCGTTGGGCTGCCTAAGGTAAAGCAACAGTGACTCAGCCATTCAATATAGATATTTAAATCAGTCCGACATTTACCATGTACTAAACAAGCACTGAACAATTGCAACAATTTCAATCGACATTCTTCATCAAACAGGGGACCTTAAGTCACACACAAGTTATAAACATGTTATACCTACGTATGCGTATAGAGCAGTTTGAAATTAGCAAAACAAGTTGCGCTCCGAACGAGACGGTAAGCTGGCAATATCAATTTTCACTTGGGAAACTACTAATATTTGGTGTATTGGTTCTGATTGCAAAGTGTTGGCCGATAGGCAGACAACACGGCCGTGTGTATGCAAATGTTTGTGGATTGCTCTCATTAACGAAATGAGGTCGCTTATGTGAAACTGTAAGTGTTTGCCGTTTTCATACTCAAAGGTTTTGGTTAATTTAATGCTTTATGGTAATGCATTGTTATTGGTGATTGTATGAGATGATTTTTCTATCGTATGCTCTTTTTTAATTTATTGGTTTGTTTAGGGCAGTGATTCTCAACCTTTTTTTTGTTGCGGCACATATTTAACAATTTCAAAATTTGGCGGCACACATTTAACGATGTCAAAATTTGGCGGCACACAAAGAAAAAGATAAAAGTTATTTACTTACTACAACACACTGCATAAATAGTTTATGCCAAAATATTTAAATATACGAAATAAACTAATATATACTACAATAATAACTAAACGTTTATTAAGGGATTAATTACAAGCTAATAATAAAAATATTTTTAATGCGAAATTTGAGCTTGATTTTTTTGGTAATTTGATTTATATTTGGTCGTAAAAATGACAATGCTACTCTCATATCGTAAAGAAAAGGTGCAGTAACTACTATGCAACACCTTGTGAATCCCAACTATCACTAAAACAACACGTTTTGTACGCAGAAGTGGCAAGTGTGCGCCGACTTGAGACATATTCCTATTGCTATGCACGCCGCTTCATCATAATTTGGCACTAAGAAAAAACGCGTTGCAAAGCAAATAATAAAATAATTAACTTTTATGTGGACTTAAATATATATTCATGTTAAAAATATTTTTCTTTTTAAATGATATAATTTAATAATATTAACATTATTATATACTAGCTGTCGGGCCCGGCTTCGCCCGGGTGCAGATAGTTTTTGAGTCCAATCCACATCAAGAACATATTATTTCGCGTGTCTACTAACTATATTTCCCGCGTGCCGTCGACTATATTTCCCTTCCGTAGGAGAGGACATCCCGTGCCAACAATTTGAATTTGAAAGAGTAGAAAATATGTATATTTGGTTTCCTGACTCATCCCACGGGAACACTACATTTTTCGGGATAAAAAGTAGCCTATGTGTTAATCCAGGGTGTCAGCTATCACTATACCAAATTTCATCAAAATCTGTTGAGCCGTTTTTTCATGAAAGAGTAACAAACATCCATACATACATACAAACTTTCACATAAATATATATTCATGTTAAAAATATTTTTCTTTTTAAATGATATAATTTAATAATATTAACATTATTATATATGTGCAAAATTTGGCGGCACACTTTTGAAATTTGGCGGCACACAAAAGTGCCGCGGCACAGTGGTTGAGAATCACTGGTTTAGGGAAATATTGGAATGGAAGGCAAGAGATCAAGGGGCAGGTACCCAAAGCTCGGGACGGATCAGTTTCGCCACACTCAACATGAATTTGGCTGAAGCGGTTCACGCCAAAAATCGTACCTGATTGCACATATTCGTACGCTAACGATTGTTTCCCTGATGACTGAACTGAACTAGTAATAGAACCTACGTCTTCAAAGCAGTCTCTGTAAAACCCGTTAACAACTGAATGGTCGTGATTTTTCTATTAAAACACTGTTTTATAATTAACAAAGGGAGGTTAGTTAAATTCTAGCAAAAAATTACAACGCTTCTCTGTACAGCCGGTATTTTTAATTAAGTGCCACTTTATTTGTTCACTCGTAATTTGCTTAGCGGTAACTAGGAAATGTTATTCTGCTTTTCATTAATATAATATTGATTCTGCGTTATATTGCTTGAATAAATGCAACATTGGTGAAATAGCAACGTCTATGAACTGATAACCGTGTATTTAGTTTCAATTGAACGCAAGCTTTAGATATCTTGTCAGTAATTATCTAAATTCTGCAACATTGCATGAAGGAAGCCCCAAACTCCGTGCTATAGAAATTCTAGGAAGCAATAGTAACTTCCGACTTAGGGGTGATTTACTTTGAATGTTTACGATACCTACTTGGATCGAAGGTTTGTTATTCGCATCCCAAAATGAGTGAGAGAAGACAAAATAAAGGTAGGTGGAAAGGGGTTTTCGGCATCTGGGTTTTATTAATCTCACTCATAAACGACTCATGACAGCAAAACATTGCTTTAATTTATTTGAAAACTAAATAGCTTATACAAATACATATTATAATGATTTTTTTTAAATAAATTTCTAAAGCCCTCATTTTTTAAATTTAAATAAACGTCTAAATTAAATAAGAGAGTTTAACGACATTACAAAAAAATACAAGAAGGACTACAATCTCATATTGTTAAAGATTATAAAAAAGCATAATAACAATTAAAGAGTATTTACAAAATCTTATTTGCTTTACGTCAGTTCTCCATGCCAGTTGTAGCACCACGGTCGAGCCAGCTTATACCCATTACAGTCCAGAGGAACTACAATGTACAATACTAATAGATTAATTTCAATTGATACTAGATAAACATGGCGCATTGATCACTGTTTTGCAATATAAAAAAGTTTTCTCTTTTGTGTAAAACAAATTAGAATATCAAACATAAACACCACATTGTTGGTGTGTATTGTACACCCATCACAACCCGTTGGTGCTGTTAAAATCATACGTAGTTGGAGCACTCGTAAGCCTCTTGATATACCTGTTCTCGCTGTTTCATGTTTAATTAGGCGCGAACAAATACGCGCGCTGAACAAATGGCCCCCGGTGTACGATCCTTTGTCCTTTGTGATGAATTTCACAACTTTCTTAAGCCACCAACGAGAGACTTTGCAACCGCACCTCGAAATGGTTTATTTTAATAATTCAATGTACAAGGTGCGTCTTTGTGTTCGCAGGCTCGGATATAATCTGCTTAACGTATAATTGTTGCGGAAAATTTTCTATCAATGGTTAGTATCAAAATTGTTTTTTGATGACAGAATGCCGCCTAAGATGTGGGATTTCTGATAATCATCATCATCTCAGCTACAGGAAGTCCACTGCTGAACATAGGCCTCTCCCAAGGATCTTCACATTGACTTGGAAGCGGCCTGCATCCAGCGATTTCCAGCAACCTTAGCGAATTTGTTATTTGTCATCATTTCTGACAATGCGGGTTTAATAACCTTCGATATGTATAAACGCATGGCATATTGATATAATTGCCTGGAAGTGAGTGTTCGTGCAATTGCTTGTATTTATAAACGTTCCCACAATACAGGGATCATCGCAATACAATAGTATGAGCAAGCAATAGAGATGCTGGGTAGGAAGTTCCCTGACCGAAACGAGGTGACACTGAGGTATTAAAAATCTACCAAAACATATTGTAAATGCATAATTAATTATTCTTGTAAATGAATGATTGATGATTGTATACAATTTAATGAATACAGAACTTCATAAATAAAATTGTTTCCAATGAGTTTCTGAATTCCCGATGAACGTTGTTTATTCTAGAATCTAGGCTGAAACGAACGAATTGGTTATAATCTGAAACTCCAACTCGTAGTTCTGTAGTTATATTTATTGTTCAAGAAATGAAACTACAAAACAAAACAGCCTGTAGGTAAATACTCGGATTCTCATACTATTCCCACTTTCAAAACAAATGTTGGCGTTTCAGATTTTATTTAATGCTTTGCTTATTTAGGTCGAGACTTATTCAGCCAAATGGTGGTTCTTAAAGTTGGGCGAGTAAATATTTAAGAGCGACCTTCAAACGGCCCTTGTAATTTATTCGCAATTTTAAAGCTTAAGAATCCAGTAGCTATGTAAAGGTTGAGATACGATTTATAATAAAATACTTACCGTTAATATGTTGCTTAGGAATAATGATATTTAGAATCTAGGTAACGTTCGAATGTCACCCGAGGTGAGCACTGAAACTCAACGTTGGGTTGTGGTTCACACCACAGCTCAACATTATGCTGAGGGGTCACCTACATGTCACAACCACGATGTGCTATCTAGACGTACGTAGTAGATGATACCCGTTCTTTCTTGTTATTTTCTTTTTCTTATCTGATGAGACAAACTTATTTTTCTTTATTTCGTTATGGAAAGCCGACAAAAACTCCTTCATTGTTAAGGAATTTCGTGATGGAACATTGGATTTCCATTTTGGTATAATAATGTGCAAAAAATACAAAAGGCGGTATGCATCTAATAAACCAATCAGATACGTTTGTTTGATTTGTCGATGGATTCTGTATCAGCCGCGAAGATCATACAAAATTTAATACACCAAACAATATCAAGAAACGAAATCCTTGATCGTTCAAACTGATTAATGTTTGGTTAAAATCTTAGTAGGTTAAGGCAAAACCCTTTTTTATTCCTAATTTTGGTATTAAAAATATCTAAGATACTTTCGTAATAATTACGTGTTTATTCGCTGAAGAAATAGGAAGAAACGAACCGTCTGCATTTGTAGAATGCTGGCTTGGATGGTGTACACCCATTCTGTGGTCAGGAGGCGTCAAACTCAGCTACGAAATCCCCTGAATTATTTAAAAGGCGCCTAGAGAGTAGCCAACGGCCAGGAGTAGACGGGTCTTTGGAGTAGTTGGTTACACTGCGTGTGACGTAGCACGTTAATCTGTAGATGCCGTTAATAAGCTGACTTAAAAATATGACGAGAAAATTGAAAATTCTAATACCTAGACTAATACAATCTACCCGACCATAAATAATGTTCATTACTCAAAAATGAAACTTATCCATATGAATTTTGACCCATGTTCATTTTACTTATGAATAATATCTGCAGGTTGGTAATTGTCTGTAATGTTCCCTCCAGCCGGCGCGCAGTTTCCTATTGAATCGTCCACAAAGAGTGGTTTGCCTACGTAAGATAAGCATGTTCTATTTGTATAGGACTCTCTCTATTCCTGTTTTATTATTATTCCATTTGAAAACGTTCTGATAGGCGGACTTAACTAGTTTAGTTTGGCCAGGTCTGGTCGGCCGCTGTTGCCCCTAGGCTGTACACCTCTCCTACCAAACGCTTTGTGAATTTAACTTACGTTTCAAAAGTAAACTCAGTTAATTGAAATATATATTTGAAATAACATGTTTAGCCGCAAGTTGGCAACATTGTTGTTTTAATGCGTAACCACTGATTTCAGCAATGTACCGCGTTGTAATTGGAATTGTTATTTAATGAGCATTTTCATTTTCGTATGTGCGAGTTGCTTTATTAATATTCTGTAATGTTGCTTTTGAACACGAGGAAATGTAGCCATGTGTGGGTTTAGTGGAATATGTTACTGCACCGAGCGGGTGGATAAGCAGCAATATGAATAAATAATGCAATTTGTATGATAAAAAAATAACTTTAAACATAAATGGAGCTTATTAAATACAATGCGCTAAACTACACACTGAGTTCTGTGTAGATTTTTTTCATAAGACCATTTGAGTGATATTGGATGTTTTTGTTCATTAGCAGCCCAGCCCGGTGTCATGAAATTGTTCTCGATATGGTGATAGACTAGCCCCCTATCACGTCGTGGGACGGAACATTCAAGGTGAAGTGTGGGTGTCCTGGCACCCCTGCCTATTCTGCATAGTCTGCCAGACTATAAGATGCGAGGACAGTTCATATTCGCAATAAGGTGTTGAACTGGTGATCTAGTATCGCAAAAAACTTGTATGAACTGTTGTGTCCCGTTTTACAGCTTATGAAGAGAATAGCCTGATGGATATTGCGGCTGGGCAGCCACCGAGCTCCTATTTACTCATTTAAAATGCGGTATACAGGCTTTTAATGTGAACTCACAGCGACGCGCGACACAGAAACATTAAGTTATACATTCGCATGTCAATAAGTGCAACAATGTCGCTGGAAGTTACACATGACGCACAATGAACCTGTACGTAAAAAAATATCAAAAGGCAGAGAAACAGCATTCATATTTTGCCATTGTTCAACGTATCCGTTTTAATTTTCGGCTGCAAATGAACGAGTTAACAGCGGTCCGATCTACTTCCGGTGCTGTTTACTCGAGGCAAATAAACTGGCCCGACCAATTCCGTCCATTGTTAGAAATATCCCGATTGTTTACCACAAAGAGTTCACTCTGTTGAATTGCTAACAATGAATGTGCTAATAAGTGGAGCTTTCTGTTGCCGTTTTAAATATTCCGCGACTTTGATTGTATCGATCAAATCTGCGTATTTGCGGTTATCTTTTTCACCGGCTCTAAAAAAGCTGTGTGTTCGGTCTGTGTATGTTTTCCTATTATGTTTGAATGCATAATTTCATAGTCATGGATGGATTAATGTTGCAATATTATGCTTCGATAACGTGATGTATTAAGAAACTATTCGTAAACATCAGAAACTTGCAAGTTACAAGCTATGCCATCTGATTCCTGTCTTCGTAGGCTTGGTATTCACGAGAAATCAGGTGTATCTTATTGATACATCGGGGCTTTCAGTCTATCTGTGGGTTGAATTTATTATTTATTGGAGCGGAAAATCGCAGGTCTTCAAAGATTCTCGCGTAATGAACAATTCCAAAAACGTTTTACAAATTTCATAGTAACTGCCTTTCTTGCCATCCGCATTATTGTTATAATTGGGGAACGTACTATCTTGTATGTATCAGCTTGTAAAGATTATATGTCCAGCAGAATAAAGTACCTGTCGTAGTAACATGGTCTCAATGTTCTGAAGGAACGAAGCCAACAAAGAAGATGCAAAAGAAAAAAAAAGTGATAAATATCTTTAAAATATTTGGTGTGAAACATAAAGAATAGGTAAATTCCTTCTCCATTCATAATATGTATTATAAGTCTATTTCATCGATCCTTCCACATACAAAACTCTTTGTTACAACACGAGCATGCAGATATTGGATACATTCCGCAAAACATACAGATTTATGAAATTGTAACCTTTTCAATCGGAGCCGCTGCATTGCAATATTGACTTTCTAAACGTATTGTTGCTTTTACCGTTACACAGAACTTGTGAAAAAAAAATATTTTTTTGTATTGCCGGATTCTAGTTCGTCAAAATGTTGCCCAATAAAACTGCACGCGTTGCAAATATTTTGCAATAGTCGAGTGGCCCTGTGCGTTTTGTTATTCGCAGTTTTGTTTATCGTAACTCATATTGCAACACTTGATTGAAGGTGCTTTATGGAATTCCGACGGATGTGTAGTACACTTTGTTATTGAGTTGGTAACAGCGCTCGAATAGTCTATGGCATGTTTGGTTCACGATTGCAAAATTGCAAAGAATATAAATGAAACTGATGGTGTGTGTTTCCTAAGTTTTAGATTTTGAACGGTGACTAGAGAAGTTCTTAAGCAATATTAAGCATTTGACTTGGTTCTGAGTTTTTAAATGACAAATGAATAATTTAAAACGAACAGATCAGTAAGATTTTTTACATATGTACACATATAAACATACGCGTTTATCCTCGAGGGGATTGAGGTATTATTAGTTTCACCCAAAGTATTTTTCGATACCAGTATATAGGTATATAAATTTAGTAATACTAAATCATTGAGGCATTTTTTTTTATGGCCGCTATATTTTCAGCTCGCAGTCAGGAATTTGTGCCTGACTGACGATAGGCTCGCTCCTTATCACATCGTGAAACGGAACACAGAAGATGAAACGTTGGTAGTCCTGCTAGCACGTCTGCCTACCCCTTCTAGGAAGAGAGCGTGATGTATGTATGTATATCTTTCGGCAACAATACACAATACTTTACATAATATTGTTAATTCGGTCCCTAATAAAGCTATTAATCAAAATTCTTAGCGTAATCAATTAACTGTCTTTACGAAGCACTAGACGCGATGAGTCTATAGTTAATTATGGTAATTATCACATACATACATTATTCAAGCACGCTGGGTAATTTGCAACGGGATGACATTGATATTACTGCGACATTCAAATAATTGTAGCACTTTGATTCAATGAGGATGGGATATATAATATGTAGTCTAGATAATTACGTCAGCTTACCTTAGATTGATTTCCGATGACTAGTTGCAGCAAGATTCACAATTTATGTAATATGTGTGTTACTATATATATCTTTTTTTAGCTAAAATATACTGTTTCAACCAATTCTTATATTATATAGTTTAAATTAAGTACTGCCACTGTGCCACAAAAAACCCATGTGAAGCGAATATACTCGCTTTTAACTCTGTCGTATTTTCTCGGTGATTAAGATGTTGATGGACACCCAACACCCTTTCATCTGCCATCTATTCCTCTCCTACTTTTTCTTTCTATTTCCTCCCCTTTCTGGAAAGTTTGGCACCTGAGATTCAAGTTATGTATATGTGCTTCAATAGCATTAATCACTTACGCACCTAAAAACGATAACATTCATAATAGAAGCTAATGTCACTAAATAAATAAATAGCGATCACGAATAACAAGTCGGTAATAACAATAAGTTATATATACTTAAATATACTACATTTTGCGATTGTGAGTCACAAAGCCAATCGGCTAATATTTTTATCTCGTGTAATATATGAAAGAGTGAGATATTTTACGAATCCTTTAAGAAGAAAATGAACAGTCAATGTAGTGTGTGTAATTTTAGATGTGAAAAATGCTTATAATATATGGTAATTTTATGTTTACATATTCTGTGGGAGGCAATTAGCATTAGTAGAAATATAGAGCATAGACTTCAAAAATAATAGGGTGGCGCTGTTAATTCGATAAAGCAATAATTCCCATTACCAGTCACTAATATATTGATGAATCTTGTTTGGCGTCGCTTATAAGCAGCGTCGAATATAGAAGCTTCAATTAGCTGTCATAACATATTCACAAGCCGAGCGAAGCATCTGATCGGTACTTGCACTTGATATTGCACTCTAAGAGGATTACTTTGCAAGTTACAAGGTTGTTTGCAACACGT
Source organism: Hyles euphorbiae (assembly GCA_023078785.2). Taxonomy (NCBI): domain Eukaryota; kingdom Metazoa; phylum Arthropoda; class Insecta; order Lepidoptera; family Sphingidae; genus Hyles; species Hyles euphorbiae. Next base: position 13,535,989 of record CM041050.1, read on the forward strand.
TTATTTTGTAAGTTAATGTTTTGGTAGATTAATTTCTGTTTGAGGGTTTCACCACGTAATTAACGGTTTGTTTTAATATTAGCTTCTTGTACTACTTGGAAAAAGGTAGGCGTCTCCTTTTGGTAAATAAAATTATTGTTGCCTAAAGGTCTAATTCAATCTTAAGTTGGAAGAAAACGTTGTCACTGCACAATTAAAATATCTTAATCTCGTTACTCATGGTACATAAAATATGCATGGGATAGTTAATTACTATACGTTAGACCACGGCCTAATCTATAAGCCACAGATTAACAGCTTTCTATTTCAAGATACTTGGAAGCACCGAATGTTCGTCCAATTACCGCGTACTTATAGGCGAAATATCTGCATCGATACAAATAGTATTATTTATCAAACCAACCATTACGGCAATAAAGTGCTTCGGATTTATTTGTGGTAATATTAAAAGCTTTCAAATACACGCGTTTTACGAGGTGGTTGAAATTTAAAACGCGTACGGAACGGAGCGCCTCCAGCTTCCCTAAATGCTTTACGTTGTATTTTATTGGGCCAGTCTAGTCGCCACTCGCCACTTACTTTATTGCTACAACGGATTTATGTACCATTTTAATGGAACGCTTCTTGAATATTGTTATGATTCTAATCAAAATCATTTCAGTTATGTTTTAGTGATACAATTATAACGAAGTTCAATATGGCGTCTGTTTATTGTCTGTTCCATTGTATTGATGTGACTCTATAGAGTACAGTTTATAATGATGATCAATGAGAAATGAGTGAGACAATGTAACAGAGACTGCGAAACTGCCGGTACGAATTAGTTTTGATTACAATTATATAGCCTGGAATCAACAAGCCCATAAAAGTCGTCCTAAGCTTTACAATAAAACCTTACCTTAAAATAGTGCAAATATCAAACAACTACAAAGCCAATGCTCTGTACCAACAAAATTACTAACACAGAACTTGTTAATTTACCGTTACAAAGCCGACAACAAACTGTAAAGCTTTACATAATCAGTATTTTATCAATGTAACATCAGGTACGTACGTCCAACAGCCATTAGCTTTGCCAAAAGGTTTAGTCGGGATGAGCTGAGTTTTGGAAGAAACAATTAGCGCTTATGAATCTTTAAGTAGCAAAGGCTTAGTTAAGCTTACAGAGGTACCTTTCAGCTCACGTCTCAGCTTAGTGTTTGTAATATCTAGATGACTTGCTACGAGATGCTTATTGCTTAACACAGTCAAGCCACGCTGTGCATATGTTAGATGTTTATGTTAATTGTTAACGCTACGAGCATCTGAAACTCTGTATTCATGGGAGGATGTTATGAAAATTACACCTGGAAACCGTGCTTATTAAATATTACTGAAAGAGGAAATTTATGTTTAAGCCCTGATCTATAATTTTGGATGCAACTGTTTTGATCTCAATGATTATTTTTATAATTTTCCGGTAAGATCATACTTTACTTTCTCACAATTGGACTAGGCATGCGATTTTCTGGCCTTTTGGTTATTACTAAAACCAAATTTTAATAGGTGATACTTGGAATCGTAACAGAAAAAATGCAGAATTCCGCAGAGATTCTCCAAAGAAAGAGCCAACTTTTAGATATATAATACTTAAGATGATATGCTCTAATGAGGAAGAAAAATGAAAGAAGAGCTTGTTACAGCTGCGATAGCTTGCAATGGAAGGCAATTTGTATGTGTCTGTGGTAAGCTTGCTGCTATTATTAAGGCTTAATATGGTATGAAATATAAAAATATTATTGGCATAATATGCAATTCTCAAGAGAATTTTAAGCTGGCGTAATTAAATTATTGGTTCCTATAAATGTTTAAGATGACTGAGATGTTCAGATAGAGTCCATTAAGAGACAACTGAGAATTATTAAAAAATTGCTACTATTTCAAAATTTAAAATGAATATCCTATTAAATGTATTGTTTCATTATTCTCTAATAACGAATATTCTATACAATGTAAAACATCTGTATAATGAAAAGCTTAAATAAACAGCGAGATAAGTTCACAGACTTTGTTCAAACAAAACGATAACTGAACATAAATATGAAAGGTAAAGCAAAAATAAGCTCATTAAGTGTTCAAAATGAAAAAGAACGATTGAATAATGAACAAACGCAATTTGTTGACAAAGCGGATAAGTTGTGAGACCGCGCCGCGGTAAATAAACATGGGGCCGCCCGCAAGCCTCTTATCCGCCGATTGAAAAGTTTCAGTGGCCGAACTGTGCCCATTATCACGAATTCTCGATTATGTGACACGTGTGATTGTAATTACTACTATTTATTTATAGCGAAGTTTGTTCCTATCCAAAAAACAATGTAAAGTAAAACAATTTCCTATCGCATCTTCCTTGGAGGGTGAGGCTGCCTGTGGTTTAACAATCTTCGCTTCTTCCTTCCTTTCTTTTGCCCTTGCGGTTTTCAAAGTGTTTCGTAATTTATCAACTCGCCCATGTTATTTGTTGTATATATAATATTTGATTAACTATTTGTCACGTTGGCATACTCTCCAATTGAGAAACTAGAAGGATAGTCTCTAGTAGTAAGGACTGTCTCGGTAGTGCCTTGTAATTACAACGCTGAGGTCTGGCGTTCGAATCTCGGATCAGGCAAAATTATATTAGAATTTTCAATAAGTTATACGTCCGGATCAGGGATTTGTGCCCGATATGACTATAGGCTCGCCCCCTATAACGTCGTGGGGCGGAACTCGCGGGGCGAAATATGAATGTCCTGGTAGCTAATCTGCTAACACTTTCTGACAAAAAAGTTTATGTTAGTTATGTTTGTCTAAGAAGATACATAAAACTAGTTTAGTGACAAAACGGAGTCCTGTCTGCTTCCAAAGCAATTTATTAATTTTTAGTAAATTGTTTCTGTTAAAAATGTGGGTACTCATGATTCATAGAATAAATTTGGTAAAACAAAACAACTCAAGCTGTCATCGACTAGCATAACAATCCTCCAGATATACAAAAATCAGACCGTACTGCATTAGTTTTGCAATATCTAATTTACGGATTTTGTAGCGGATTTGGTTTATTTTTTACATTTTTTTTACATATCTATTGCTTTGCATCTTTCGTTGTCATGCCGTGTCATGGCCTGACACGTTGGACTGAGCGAGCGGGCGGAAAATGTAATGTCAACCAAATCTGCAATAAAATTCGTACAAAAATATTTCAATACCTCTCTGTTTTACAAATGAAAGCCCTATTTAAACCATTACAAATCCGCCGTAAATTATATTTGAATATCCTGTTTCAATATAGCGATTTAAAGCTAAAAGGAGGAATTTTCTGAGGAGGTTGCATCAGTGTTTCTCGCTAACAAGGCTAACAAGACGAACCATTAGTAAAACCGAGCGGCGCCGTGGCAGACGGTGGCTTCGGAACACGGAAGTCGGTCGTCGTTCGTCGGTCGTCGGTCGGGGCAATCGAGTCGACCATTTAGCGTGCAACCGCTGAGCACTAGGCTCCTATAAAAACGCTATTTGTATGTAGAGATAATGTAGTTGCAATTCAACGTGATTTGGTTTAGGATAATTAGACTTTAATTAGTAATTTTATTTAGGGTTCAGGTTGAAATAAAACTATTATTTACGGATTCTATTGCGGATTTGGTTTAATTTTTAAATTTTTTGAGTTCCCGACGTTTCGATTACTTTACAGCTTTCGTGGTCACGGGGCGGACTGAGGTATTTGTCATCCGCTCAGTGACTGTTACAATTTAACACAATTTAACGAAACGTCGGAAACTCAAAAAATGTAAAAATTAAACCAAATCCGTGATAGAATCCGTAAATAATAGTTTCATTTCAATGTGTGTAACATTCCCGTAAATCTAAGAAACTATTAGGGTTCAGGTAAATAATCAATGTGGAGAACCTTGAGGTTATATATTAGGTTATATCCTTGAGGTTATATCCTTGCCTATGTTTAGTAGTGGACTTCTTATGGCTGAACAAAGAGGGAGAGAGAAAGATAATTGTGTTACAGCGTTTATTGTTTTGCAATTAACAAGATGAGTTTTATAGGGTTCTAGTTTTAGTTTAAAAAATAAACTTATTGATACCTACATACATACATAAACTCACGCCTATATCCCAAGAAGGGGTAGGCAGAGGTGCCAGGACATCCACATTTCGCCTTGTATGTTTCGTCCCACAATGTGATAGGTGGCGAGCCTATCGCCAGATCGGGCACAAACTCCTGACTCTGGATTGATAATGGATAGAAAAATCCAATATCACTTTGCCCAGCCCGGGATTCGAACCCGAGACCTCAGCTTTGTAACCGTACCTTAGTACAACTACGCCACCGAGGCAGTATTGATAACTAAGGACGCAAAAAAAAAGAAATTCTGGCTTTTTGCAACTGCACTTCGTAATTGTATATAAGTTAAAGGTACAGAGACCCTAACAGCGCTTGTTATATTTAATTCTGCAAGGTCGAGCCATACTCAAATCTTTTGCGAAAAGGGAGTTAAAAAAACATATTATAGGCGGGCTGGTGACTGTTAGTGCAGTTGTGATCATAATTATTGTGGTATTTTAGATGAAGAAATTTTTTGAGAGTACTCTCCTCGAGGTAGGCAGAAACACTGCGGAGGTCCATGAGCAGCGGTAGCCGCTTACCATCAGGCCGGCCGCAGGGTTCATCTGCCTACATGGCAATAAAAAAATCGATCTAAAGTAATATTCTAAAAGCGATTAAAGCTTGTAATAGTGTCCTGAAAAATCCAACGACGTGGGGAACCGTGATGAATGTAGCGTCTCATTTAAATATTAGATTTAAAGCGCGGGTGCTCTGCGCCCGACGCTAAGATAGATTAGCTACTTATCACTTACGGAACCGAAGCAAATCGCGACAAAAACTACTACAGAAAATTACTGACTCACCTGCGCTTCTATTGAGAATATTCCTCCCGAAGGTAAAACACATAGTCGTGTTGGAAAGGTTTCAGCTAATAGCTGTATTAAATGTATACTGGAATTGAAAAATATTGTTTATAAGAAAGAATTATAAAATACCAATGTTCTCACAGCACACATTGTAAATATTTGAAATGTAAATTTGAGTCATATCAGAATTGTGTCGTTGTTGTATTAAAGGATCTTACGAGGAGATTTCTCACGACACGTTTACGATAGACGTTCGTACTTGAAGCCCTGTAAAGATTGACACAACATGCCCGTCGCCGCTCGTAAAAGCGTCTCTAAGACAAAACTTTACTCATATCAAAACATGTTACGACTAGCCCACGTTATAAATTTCCTAGCAAAGCTATTAAGAATCAAAAGGAAACGAATATTGGTCTGTATAATTTATGAAAAACTATTGCCCTACATTACGAAGTATCCTGATTCATGGGTGCTTTTAAAACCATAAATTTCACACGAGATATAGGTACAACAGAATGGCGGTGTTAGTTATTTATTTATTTATTATTTTATTTATTATTAGTTATTTATTTTATTTATTAATAAAGTGCGTGGTGGCCTGTTGGTAAACGGACTAGACGCGACTGCCAACATGTTCACGGTGGTCGCGGGTTTGAATCCCAGGGCACACCTCTGACTTTTCGGAGTCATGTGTGTATTGATAGTCAATCACCACGCACTAAAACGGTGAAGGAAAACATCGTGAGGAAACCTGCATACCATAGCGATTTATATAAATTTCTATGGTATGTAAGTCTGCCAACCCGCACTAGGCCAGCGTGGTGGACTATATGGCCTAACCACTCTCAATCGTGCTTACGATTGTAGAGTAGGCCCGTGCCCTGCAGTGGGACGTATATGGGCTGATACAGATACAGATTTATTTATTTATTTATTTCAACAGTACAATATCTTACAGGTAAAAACCTAATGCGACATTGACGCTTTAACTTATTTTGCTATTTAATCCTAAGTATTAATATAATATATCAAAAATAATAATAAGCTTATATTTTACAATTATTAACTAATCACTTGTAGCTAATTATACATAATAGAACCTTTGTGATTTCACTCAAAGCGCCTGAGAATATGTCTACTCTGTCATGAGTTTCATTAATGATTTTGTATAGTATAGAACAATAATAGCAATACAGTTGTTCCAGCCTGTATTGCTAATATTGTTCTCGGGCTGAGTCCCTAAGAAATTCTAGGCCAGGATTCCGATGTAAATCTATCTGTTACCTAAACTGCATTATGGGTGACACAGGATATCCCTAAGCGAGAAGCACCCTGAGTTACTTTTATCTGACTCCCCGATGCATACAAGACCAGTCTTAATCCCTTATTGGAGACCCGAGCGACCGCAATGACTTCTCTTGGTGTCTTTTAATGACAGATAGAGGACATCGTGCCGAGAATTTTACGCCCACAATAATACATTATTTTTTTTAATTTTACCGGAGGACGAAGCAACCAATTACGTCACAAATGAGTTGGAATACCTACATTATACTGATTAAACGAGGTATTAACATTGATACGAGTGGGAGACATAGCCAATGGTTGTGAATTGATTATGGTGGGATAACAAGTAATTTAATTATCAAAGGGATCGGCTGCTCACAAACTTGAGGACCTAATTGTCATAGATAAATGAAATCTTTGGAGCTCTATATAAATAAAAATGACTATTTTGCTGTTGGTAGGTTTCTTATATTATGAGAATGGAATGCCTAGCATTGCTTTGTAAGTCGTGGTATTATTTGGTTTAGTTTCAATCCATGGGCGCTAATATCACTAACGATCAGGCGAGTGCAATGTTCCTCTCGTCGTTAATAGCAATAAAAAAACATATTTTGTATTACTAAGTAATATCAGACCATCTTACATAACTGCCCTTTCACATAAGAGCTCGCATTGGATCCATAATCTAGATCAACTAGCTAGTTATAGATTAAGATCTCCGGTCCATAACTTACGCTGCACCTGTTATAATACGTGGTTACTTCCAAAGAACGGAGGTGTTTGAAGCTAGCGGTTCGCTTCGGTGGGCTGCGTGATCTGTCAATGTCGACCGGCTCATTGTTATCCCGAGGAAATAAAGCGCAGACTGCACTGCACTCCGCACCCCGCACCCCGCTCTCGACTCGCCTCGCAACGGACTTTGGAAAACTTTTATAAAATATTAGCTAAGCTGGACAGGTGGGTATTAAGCGTCGCGACTCGAATTATTAAACCTTATCTCGATTAACAGATGCTGGTTGGTTTGGTTAAATGGTTGGTTCATATTGCTGTTGACGTCATCGCAATACTTTGAGCTTCTGGTTTATGAGGTCTTTTAAGCAAACGGATGGAGGTGGCAATTGTAAATGGTTATTTTTCAAGGTTGCGGAAACAGTAAATATTACATGTTTTTATTGATGTAATAGTTATCGTAAAATATTTCTTACATTTTAATATTTGGTATTATTTTCGTTTCTGTTTTCATTATTTTATGTAAAAGGCTCTGTTAACACCTCTGTATACTTAATACTACCTCGGAAATTCCTATTTATATAAACGTGTCTATATGTACGTATCATAAATTAAAATGAAATACAAAGGTTACGTATTAGGTACCTCCCAAAGCATTCATTTTTCTACAAAGGCTTCATGTATGACAATGTTCAGTGACAAAAAAAGGAGTCATATCAAAGCAGTTCATAACAATCTGTTACAATTTTAAGCTAAAAACTTTGGTTTTATTGTCGAAGTTAGTAATTCAATGAGTGAGCATATTGAGAAAATTCACATAAGCGCCATCTACATCATTCAGCAAGAACTTTTAAATTAGAAAACACAACTCATAAGTTTCTCAACATTTTTCACTAGATGACGCTACTTACATTTTAAACGAATAGAAAAGTTTACGCTCACGTAAGTTTTAATTTTTATTCGAGTTTTTTTTTCAAATATGTAAATGTTTTATAGCAAATAAGCCTACAAAAGCTTGCGACTCTCAAAAGTTTTTAAATATATTTTAGTCTAGATCAATGTAGAGATATAATAATATATTTACCAGATTCCTAATAACTATGATTATTTAATACAGATCAATAAAATTATAATTATCTACAATTATAGATCAACTATATATATTTTTTCATGCTGTGCTCAAAATATAAGGGACAGTTTTCTCTTTTCACATTTTATTATATTGCACATGTTAATGATATTAAACAAAACATATCTCAAATAAAGCGTTAAACAGAAAAAAAAACTAATATTTTAACAACAGAATCACAGCCAGGCACTCCAAAAATACATAGATTATCCTTTTTTTATTTAACTATTACAATGAAAGTTAAGATCGTCCTAGTGAATTATGACGATACATTGACTCTAAGGCACAGACTGTACTGTATCGGCCAAGTTTGCGGCAGTTTATGAATTCACGCATTACGCGTGGAATAATGCGAGTGCGTTGGAAGCATGAACAAGGAATGCCTCTGTGTATTCTTGTTGCACATTAACTATTTATGGATAATTTATGTCGAGCATTTGTTTTTAGAATCTGCGGTAAAGATAATAAACCATCGGCGTGTGTACAGTATTCATTGTTTTTAAATTCTGCTGTTATTTATATGAAACTTGATAATATGATAATTTACGTGATATAAAAACAAATTTATCGTTCACTTGAAGCCTCATGGCAAAAAGTAAAATACTGTGATGTATGATAGACTCGCACCTTGTTTTTTTTTATTTAAGTAAAGGAAAAGTTTTGCTATTTTCGAAATGCCAGAGTTTTAGACTATGGAATCAAACCCAAGAACTTACCATTCACAGTAATTGGCATACTCTGCATTGTGACCAATTACAAGACTTGGTAATAACAGGTGTTGGTTAGCAATGCATAATGCTACAGTATGCTGACCCAATTGCCAAGCTATGATTTTTTCTCTTTGTTAAAAACGCCTACCCCTCTTCTATGCTAGGCTTATTTACGTGCCGCAGCGGTTTGAAACGTCGCGTCGCGTCGCGGGCGGGATATGAGCGCGCGCACTTTGTACCGACCCAATCCCCCGTCTTCATTATTTATTCTGTGTCACAGACACTTAATTCCCCTGCTACTATCTGTTTTCCAGATGCATGCACCGTGTGACTCTATGAAGACTGTCAAATGGAATTCATAATGAGTGATGTAGCACAGTGTCAGAAACTTGACACGGAAAACTGTGTGTGTCTGGCGCAAAAACGGCCACAATGCTGTTATTACGTCACGTCAAGACGGCAATTCGTTAGTAAATCTGACGTCTGCGTTACTTGATGAAGTGTTTTGACAGCAATTAAAATTAATTAGTCTATCTGTCGCGATATTTTATAGGATAAGAATAATTAAAGTTTTATGCATTGTGATACCTATAATATTTTGTGAAATTATCAAATTAATCATATTATATATTAGCCGTCTTTACGTCAGTTTAAAACTATTTAGAAGGACTGAAGAATATACTTTTTTGTTAAATAACACGAAGCCAGTAAGACACAGGAAGGAAAATGCGATACTGTCTTAAGAGGTTAAACTCTAATTCAAAAGCAAGTTATAAAAATAAGACAATAACACAAAAACCCACTGCAAATCCAATGAAGCGCTTATTTTATTACTTTTCTTTCGGAATAAACGAGAGTATGCAATAAATAAACAAACATTTTTATAGCAAGAAATTGTGAAAGTTTAAAACAAATATAATCCACGAAATAATATTAGGGTGACATTTTACGATGCCATTACCTCAGAATCCAGTTTGATATAACAATTACCGGAGTTCTATTCAATTCGCCGTAACTTCATGCCTATTAAAAGTTTTCTTTGAGAATTTAACAACATTGCTTCAAACAATAAGCATTGTACGGCTAATGTTACCGAGATTATTATAATTACCTAATTTGGATTTAATTTATGATTTAATATTGTATCAACTTTGTTAAGGGATGAATTATCTGGATTTTGGTTAAACTTACCACGAAGGGTAATGTAGCTATTGTTTTATATTTGATGTTTTACATTTCTGAGTAACACGGAGTAGTTTGCTAAACTTAGGTTTGCAAAATTGTGTTGAATATTGGGCGTATAAAATTACAACGCAGTCGAAGTTTAAATAAGAAATGAGTTTCAATTATTAATTGGATTTATTATTACTATATCTAATTATACCCAAACTATTAGTTCGTGGGGTTCGAAAATAATCTATATTAGCTAGTAGGTCTACTAGTCTAAATTTCAATGAGATGTATTACCCTTTGATCGTAGTTAATGATATTACATGTCAGTGATCTGAACCCGATCTCCTAATGAAACCTTATGTTAGCAAATTATAGACTCATTGTTAAATAAATATTACTCTCCCGTGAATGTAGATTATTGGGCCTTAGTGACACCAAGGCCATTGATACTATTTTATAGGAATATGGACGATTCTGCTCCCTCTCACACTGCAACCCCTTACAGCCTGGTTTAGCAGTGGAATGAACATCCAGTATGGAAGCATGGTAAATGTGATCAAATGAAATTATTCCGTAAGACATCATATACCAGAAGTATCAAATAGGAAACAATAAGGCCATATTTTAATAAAATTATATTCTCTTTGTACTAATCTAACAAATCATATATAAAACATTCGTAATAAAACTTGAAACGACATACAGTCACAAAAACATTAATTCGTGTAAAAAAGATAAGAAGGTAGTTTGTACCCTTGGAGGCAGCGCGCCGCATCTGCCGCGTATCGCAGATGACAAATGACACGCGACCAGCGGCCCGCCCCGGAATGTCGCCAATTCGTGTTTACATTTGTTGACCTGCGCGCCCGTCATACTATGTGAGCTATTATTCTTTAATGTCAGTTTAAACTTTGCCTTTGTATGGTACAACTATAGGTAGGAGGTTGTTTGAAGTTTTCAGGGTGGTTGGAATTTCAGTTTTTAAAATGACGGTAGTTTTATTATTTTAAATTGTGTTATGTTCAAGTGTTTCGTGTTGATGTTGTAGGAGTGTATGTGTTGTGAATCGTGAGTCAATGGAATTACTTCCCATTTCAGATCAGGCATCTTTGGGTGAGTTTTTCAGTTTAGCATAATCTAATAAATAACTAATAAGTATAAGTTTATTCCTATCACTTGTTGGGATAAAAATAATTTCGAAGAAATGGGAGTGGCACTGTTGACACTGCTCTCTCTAGAACTCAAATGTGTACGTTTTTATAAATGAATTGATAATTTATTAACATATACTTGCATTTTAAATACTTTCAATGATATACGTAGAACAAGCATTTACACTTTGAATAACAAGAATAAAAAATTGTCATACAAGGGTTTTTATTTAAAGCGTACGACACAGAGATGAGTAAAATTTAACCATTGTGCCTCCGACTTTTGCAGTGGGACAAATGTTTGAGTAATCGCTTAATATTCTTGGAGTATTTTTTCTAGAACAGTCTAAAATAAAGTGTGAGATGTACATTATTGTTGCGTTTGCTTCCGTATTTTATTTTTATTCCACGTTAACAAAGCAGGAGGTTCCCAAGCGAAATGTTTTTGTGTGTATGTTACGTGATATTTTTTCGACAATTGTGAAAAGATTTTCATGATACTTTCTGCATTGGTTTTAGTATGGCTGCAAGGTTGCTACTTTTTATTTTATTGGTGCAGGATCACGGACTTTAAAGATGCAGCAAAGATTTCCTCAAAATGAAGCAGTATTTCAGGTATTGTACAGTTAATTATATTTGAAAACAGGCTACCTAGCTGTAGCCAAAAACTTGCTAAATACAACTGGATCGCATCGGAACTTCACAGATGTATAGTTTAAGCCCCGACAATAGTTACTTATGTGGCCTAATGCGTGAAATTTTCAAAGTCAAAAGGATTTAGATACTCCAAGTCCATATTTTGGCATGCATATTTGCAAGAATGGACATAATATCTACCACTGAACATCACACATGACACAAACCACGAAAACGTTCCGCTGCACAATTTTACAAGGAATATACCGGCACTTGCGAGTGGATACGTAGACGGGCAGTTCGCCCGCCATTTGTCATAGGAGGAAGTATGACGGATTTCAATTACCCCTCCCTCGGTGACGAGCTGCGGACACAGCGGCCGACAGAAAAGCTCCCGTCTTATATTATTTTGTAATACGTGCACATGACACTTCATTACAGCAGATGTTAAGGCAATGCGGTGGTGGTTATGAACAGTGCGTATGGGAAAAAATTATAAGCAGAAAATCATGTTATACAACCACTGTGTAGCTATCATCTTAACACCTATTACTGCACCCAATATATGTAAATTAATGGCCATACATATTCTTAAAATAATCTTTAGTCAAGCATTTTGTGGGGCTACAATTTAAATAATATATTTTAGTTAAGCCTAAAGTCAATTTAATCTTTCAATGCATACATCTATTGACATATAAAATGTTATTATATTTTAACAATTGTGCGAATAGCAGTTAGCCGTAATCTTGCGCTTGATCCAAAAAAGATATTGAGTTGTCTGTGTTTCATCAAAGACTAAAATAGGTATAGCTCCAACTAGTATGTATGAAAAGTTCAATATCTCAGTCGCTGCAATCATTGGTCAAATTGAAGCATTAAAGTCATCCACGAATGTCCATTAACTAAATATGATTGTATGTTTTTGCGGAGCTGATATCCTAGTGCAGGTTCCATATCGATGTAAGCACACAACACCTAGTAAAAAGCACATTAGTCGCTCCCAAATACCAACGTTTGATGGTGGAACGCAAAAACTGCCGACGGGACTGTTGCAAAATTTCGACGATGCGATGTGCTCCCGATATTTGGTTTTCTATTTCTGCAATATTTATGATTTATTTGATGTCATTTCTTAAGGTTTTATAAAGTATTATTGATGTCATATTAAAATTGCAAAGTATGTTGATAGCTTATGGCTTGGAAATAAATTTATCACTGTCGATATTGATCTTATCAGCGACATAATTTACGGTATATTATGTCAATGACAACAGTTTGCACAATGATGGACATAATTTATTAATTTATAAATATTAAACTATTTGATTCATGTTTTAAGACCTTGAGTATACTGAATTATTTTTATAGCTTTAATTTAACGACATATTCCTCTTGGAACATGTATTTTTTTAACAAGAAGTATTCAACTATTATTCTAAAGAATTTGTTAAGACCCAATATTTTTTTTATGGAATTCGGCATCACAAAAATCCATCCCAGTTTTATTGAAATCGTTTTCCGAACCAATGCAGTGTAGATCTTTCGCATAAGAGCGACAACGACAGCCGCGCCATTGTGCGGCGTCTGATGAAAAATGAAATGAATAGTGCCATTTTCAAGCTCCTTACAGTGGGTGACATGGTCTAACGATTGTCGCCGCTGTTCAACCATTCGACCTTATTTTATAAAACACTTTTCTTTTTGTCTGCTTTTATTCTATTGTAATTGGGTTCGTTCTTGTTGCATATGGATTTGGTTTATGAATTTCATGTCACGCAAAAAAAACACGTCTTTGTTTCTGAAGGAGTAGGCAGAGGTGCTACCAGAATAACGTTTTGCCTAGTTTGTTCCACCCCATGATATGATAGAGATGAGCCTATAACTTTACGCTGATAATGAATAAAAAATGCGATACGACATTGCCTGTCCCGGTATTCGCACCTGAGACTTCAGATTTGTTATTCGACATAATTTGAGAAAGTGTATTACAAAGTAAAACTCCAACCAAAATGCTTAAAGCCCGCAAACTACGTCTCATAATTACTATTGAATCTAATATTTTGATCAGATTTGATCGAGGTCGAAATTTCTGTCTGGTATGACCCTATCACATTCAAGACGGAAACATCTCCCCAAATATGTCACTAGAGCCTCTTCTGCCTACCTCGCTGGGGTCATATACATACATTAGTTGACGATGTACATATAACTGAAGAACATGTGGTATCACTAGTTATTGCGTAATTGACAACCTACAATAACTGTATAAATAATATACAAATATAAGTTTTTTATTCCCTCATTTCATACAATGAGACACGAAGAGAATATCTGCGGCTCACGATAGCCATCAAGTTATTTCGTTACAGAAGCGAACTTTTAATTACTTTCAAAACAAAAACGACAAGCCCGCCAAGTTTATGTAATTCGCCAACTTCAAAAACACTTGTACATTATCATTTAAGCTGTGGGAAACAGATCTGTCTCGCCGCTGTTACTTATTTATTGCTTTACTTTAAATGTCATGTTCAATGAATTATCGTTTTCAAAACGTCCTAATATCTCATGTTGGGTATTAAAGGTACTGTACTGTATCACCCCATCTACACAGCCCGTCCTACTGCACGGCATGGGCCTCCTCTACAATAGAAAGTAAGATTGAGAGCGGTTAGGACATATAGTCCACCACGCTGGCCTAGTGGGGGTTGACGGACTTTGCATTCCATAGAAATTCTTACAAATGGTAGGCATATTTCTTCAAGATTTTTTTCATCACCGTCATAGTGCGTGGCAATTGACTATCAATACACACATGACTCCGAAAAGACAGAGGTGTGCCCTGGGATTCAATATTAAAGGTAATAATTACGTGAATTCCTCTGCGATGCGAAGGAAGATGTGGCTCTGCGTTAGATTTGGAAGATTTAATCTAGGAGACAGGAATAATTTCTCTTCGCCTCCGGCAAGTTTTAGGAAGCGGAAAAACGCGTTGCTTAGTTACGAAACAATTATTGTTGGTAAATTGAAACAATATTTGGTGGTAGAATAATCATGTTCATACGAATAGCTTTGTTTTTACATAACATAACATGTGAGGCCAGCATGAGTAGATTACCTTAATAGTTTACACCCAACTCAGCAGCCGTCAGCGTGCTGCATTTCTCTCACCAAACATCAGTATGGATGCACTGTTGAGTTTCGGTTTGAAGGATATTTTAGCCAGAGTAATTTACACTGATGTTTGGCGGGAGAAATAGACATTGCGGTTGCCAATAGTAGGCCACTGTGTAAATCTTAAATTCAATCATCAATCCGTAACTTTAAATGAAAATTCTCAGACATCAAAGTATAATTTCTTTATAGGGCATACGTGATTTCACTCACAAGGAAGCGTATTTAATTCATTATGATCTTTAGAGTTAGTGTATAGTTTCTGTTCACTTAGAGTGCTTATGGCGTAGCAAATCCTGTGTATCCGCGCTCACATGTTATTTGTAGTGCTCGCCAACTGTACGTGCTGGCTGAGCGTAATACGTGGGCGTCGGGTTTATTGTGCAATTATACTGATTTTTTATGCAGTTTAATGGAGACTGCCTCGGTGGCTCAAATGTGTTACACTACGTTAACAAAGGTCAGGCTTCAGGTTCGAACCCCGAGTCGAGAATTATCGAATTGTCGAATATTGGATCTCTCTATTCATTATCAGCCCGAAATCAAGAATGTGTTCCCGATATGGCGATAGACTCACCCCTATCACATCGTGGAACAGAAGTAACTAGGTGAAACGTGGGTTTTTGAGTAGCACCTCTGTTTACTCCTTCTGGAAGAAAGGTGTGAGTTTATAAATGAATGTTTAATACATAAGCTTTTAAAGAAGGTTCAAAATACTAATTGTAATAGCACAGTAATAAAATACACTGTTTGCTTATAGTTTTGTAATCCCAAAATCTGCATGTAGTACGAAATGATGCAAAGAATTCCAAATGTCGATATTCATTCTGTGCCACACTGATTTCACTACGATCGAATCGGTCGAAAAACTATTATGAGGTTAACCGTGTTGTTGTTGCAATTCGTATAGTTAGAAATATTTTACAGGTCCAAATTCTCTTCAAGTTGACAGTTAAGCACGGCATGTCACTGCATTTTCCTCTTCATCGTGATACATTACGTTTGGCAAAATAAATAGGCAAAGCAGTGGTACTGCGAGCTAGATATACAGACAACCTCATGCAAAAAGCAAATTTAACAATACCTATTAATCCATTAGCCTCACGTATAAATAAACGTAAATATTGAACAAGCATGTCCTACAAAACCGTACCAGTTTGATCTGTTTCACATTTACTTATAATTATATCCTATTATTACAAAGAAATAAAGAGTAATTTCTTGCTGGCTTAAAATTATTATCCACACTTTTAGATATTTTTTTATTGTATGAGCCTAGAGCCTACAGCTCCGTAGAAAATTAGTCTATTAATTGTTACTCAGGGACCACTATTCAGTAGTAAACTCCTGGAAAGTCTAAAATAGATATTGCGGGTATCAATAACTTGTGACTAGGATATTTCCATGCCACGTAATGGAGCGAAGTAAACAGTACGATCTGACAATTATTTGAAAACCGTTCTATATCTGTAACTGAAATAGCTTTCGGCGAAATATGGGTGCAGATGGACGTGTATGACCTCAATGGACTGATTGAAAACGTCGTATATCAAAGTTACAGTATATACTAGGAATAGGTATTGAGGGATAAATATAGACCTAGTTCTATAAAGTAGTATTTACAGCATTTAAAAACTAAATAAAATATATAAACTCATATGCCAATATATATCTAGAATATAATGTGCAAATATTTGTATGAGATTTTTCTTCGTAACACTGTAATAAGTCTTTCATTTTGCATATTAATATACAATATAGTAGTAAATTAACGTAGAAAAGTTTAAAAAAGGTATAATGTTATTAATTTTATTATGAGTATGACAGTAAGGCCCAATTGAACAAACCAACTTTGCCAATAACTCTGGCTTTCGAAATGTCAATCCCATATATTAGCAATATCAAATACGTCTCAAATGTATGGCGATGGTATCGTCAAAATTAAAGTTTTCATCAAAGTTAGTTCATGCTACTGAGGCTAAGTATTAACGTGTTATTAGATCTATGCTATTTCCAGTCTTGAGTTTAACTATTATGTCAAGTTTATTTCATTTACCTGAGTTATTAACGGGCCATTTTATTAATTTATTTTGTAAAACAATTTTCTGGTAATCATTTTTACACAAATGTGACTCGCTTCCTATCTAGGCTGTGGAATACTATTGAGTATTGGTGAAACAGGATACGCTTCAATCAACATTCTGCATATACCTTTTGGAGATCACAGATACTAGTGAATGTATGAATACGTTTTATCATCATTCAGGCAAAGTCCGTACATACATAAGCTCAAGCCTTTTCCTATAAGAGGCAGTGCTACCAGAACACCCACATTTCGCTTTGTGTGTTCCGTCTCGCGATGAGATAGGAGACGAGTCTATGTACATCGGGCAGAAATTCCAGATTTCGGGCTGATATTGAATGGAAAAATTTAATATCACTTTGCCCGATCCGGGATTCTAACTTGAGACTTCAGCTTTGCAATCATACTGTGGTACAACTGTGCCACCAAGACAGTCAAAGAAGAGGCATTCAGAGAAAGTCCACTACTGAAGATAAGCTGAAGGACGCCTACATTAAATTTACTTACGTGTAGCCTCAACAAAATACTGCTTGTAATCTGTACATCAATACGCCGAAATTCATTTTGTTACAACTTATATTATTGGCATGAAAGCTTCCACTTATCTGATACGTATGAAATATGAGTGTCGGAAAGAATCAGTAAATCTGAACAGATTTATGGAGATTACATGTGTCTTGAATGTAGACGAATAGTTCCTAGGACACATACATCATGTATCAATGTGAGGATTTATACGCTTATCTCATACCTATTGAAATGGATTTTATTCTACAAAATTGTCTGAAATTTAATAATTTCAAATTTATAAATCTATCTGATATTTTATTAATGCCTGAGACTGATTTTTTTCCATATTACCGAAACGTATGCATGCGTACCAACCCGCACTAGGCCGGCGTGGTGGACTGTATGGCCTAACCACTTTCAATCGTACTTTCGATTGTAGAGGAGGCCCGTGCCCTGCAGTGGGACGTATGTATATGGGCTGATACAGACAGATGCATGCGTAACACTCTACAAATTTATTTTGATATTGATTTGACCCCTCTCAACGGTACTCTCGATTCTAAAGGGGCGCCGTGTCCGGCAGCAGGGCGTAGATGGGATGATAGATCTAAAAAAATATGCTTGTATCACAAGCTGGGAATATTTTTGAAACCAAACCTTTTTTAATTCTGAATTTTCTACCTAAATTCCATCTTAAGCTTTGCTTTTCTTTTGAACATATAACACAAAGACAGGTTTACGAGGACAAAACTACAGTACTATTCAAACTTTCATCCAGAGTATATCAAGACTACTAACGAAAACGAAGGCGGATGGTAGTTTTAGTGCCTAAAAACACAATGCACGAAAAAAAAAACGCAAATACATGCGACAATGTTTTTATGGTATTTTATATATCCTCGTATTTGGATGCTAAATCCATACTTTTTGCTAAAATAATAATTTAAACACTTGCAAAAAGGTAAAGGTAAAGGTTGTACCTTGAAAAAAGGGTCCACTAAGGGGGACACAATTATTTTACAAAACAAATCTTTACAACCAAATACGATGATAGGAGAAAAAATCGAATTTATTGCAAACATTTTTGTCTGAAGTCACTAAAACTATGAAACGGGTTCGTTTTACTAGTCTTGATACACCCTATATACATATAACAAAACCGGCAGTGTAAACCAACAAATATAATAAACTAGTAGGCACACAATAACACAGTGTTAGTGTCGCCGTACAGGGATCCGTCGGGCGAGAGGAAAGCAGGGATTAGCTACCAATTACAC
Organism: Hyles euphorbiae; assembly: GCA_023078785.2. NCBI lineage: Eukaryota > Metazoa > Arthropoda > Insecta > Lepidoptera > Sphingidae > Hyles > Hyles euphorbiae. The sequence continues at coordinate 13,554,786 of CM041050.1, forward strand.
CCCTCAGCTGACTCTGCCCACGTGACACGCCATCTGACTTATACTGTGGTAAACGTGTCGTGAATATAACTAGTTATTTTTCACTGGTAAATATATCTTGAGTTATGCTGTTCGGATGTTGTTGGTGCAATCTTTTTTTGATGGTTGAGTTTGTGAATTGAATCTTATTTAGTGGAGGATGGAAATGTGGAGAGTGAGTTTGAATGTTCTCTTAGGAAATTGTAGGTTCTAAGAATTTTTACAAATCATTTTAAGACTGTACTCTATTACAGTAGCAGCACATTATATACTTACAAACTTCAGGCCTAATAAAAAACTGAGTGTTTTTTTTAACTTAGTCATGTGGTTATTTTGCTTGCTTACTATACAGTATACTACACTTTAATTGATTCGTTTTTGCTATACATACGAGTACCTGCAAAACATTTTGGTACTTAATCAATAAGTGTTTCCAGTTAAATAATAAAATTAAGATTAATATTTTACTTGGAAAGTAAACACTATTCTTCAAAATAGCACAGCTTTATAGAAAACTCATATCTGTAGTTAAATATGACATTTCCATGGTCACTGAAAAGAGTGCTAATTAGGCCGACACAAATAGAAATGGTACTGCTCTGAAGAAAGCCATTCAAAATACGAGCCTCTTTAAAAATGTGCCCGTTGCTATGTTTTATGATACATTTATATAATGGAAACATAAATAGGAATGTAATTAACTAATTAAAGCCCTTGGTTAAGAAATACTGAGGTCTAACATTTCTACATATCTATTGCCTCAAGTTATTGAGACCAATATAAGGGATCATCAAAATTAGCACTGTTTTTTTGCGGCTACTGTGCTAGGATGTCAACTCGAATGTTGAATAACAAAGGTTGGAAATTCATTACGATTATTTATATTTAGTAAACCATACACAAAATTAAATCTAATTAAATCTACTTGGTCACATCATAAGGAAACCACAGGAGTACGTCGGTAATGTGTGCCTGAGCCTCAATTTTCCCGGACCTCAACCGAGGGGTATACCAAAGAAGCTCTGGCTAAATGTCATCAAGGAAGGAGATTACTATTAAAGATACCGAAGATCGGGCCAAATGGAGAAGAATTTGCCGGAAGGCGGATCCTGGCACCGGCCGGAATAACGCCACGAAGAAGAAGAAGAAACAAAATTAAGTCTACAAAATTCGCACGCCACAGAAAATATCCAAGACCGCTACAAAATGTATCATAAAAATCTCCAGTGACATAATTATAAATGTAAACATAAAGTAATTAAGGCAGAAAATATATGAACGACGTATTCACGGCGAGTAAAATAGCTTTAGAACGCAGCGAAGTAGGTTTCTAATTGCAAGCTAATCCAAGCTCATGTAAGCCGCACTCGGGCCGGCGCACAGAACGAGCTGGAATAAAATTATGCGGCTCGAAATAAAATATTAATATAGGCTTCGTGGAAACTACGAACTTGCTGTTTCTATTTCGATGTACGAAATATTTATGTACTTTCGACAGCCTCCGTGGCGTAGTTGGTTGGACAGCAAGTGAAACGTAATGCCGTGGGTTCGATCCCCACCCAAATATTTGTGTGATCCACGGGTATTTGTTACGGGTCTGGGTGAGACCGAATAGTCTCCCGTAGTTACTGAATCAAGACAAGACTCGGTCTTAGTGTGGGGTCAGGCCTATGCATGTGAATATCGGGTGGTTAAATCCAATATTATTTTATTTAAATTAAATACCTACTGAAGCGTAGTAATGAAGCTGAGTTATTGGAATTTGATCGGAATTTTAACTCACATATATCAGTTTCATTAAGACCACGTAGCAAATTCAGGGAAGTATTACTTGGTAAATTGGTTTATTAGTTTAAGTTAAATTCTACATTTGGCACTGGTAATAGCTGCCTAGCTTACAATGTTTATGATATAAATGCTAAGTCAAACATTGATCTAGTTGCAACGTAATTGTGTAGTGAATCATGATATCCTGAATCGACCCCAGTCGGGCTATAATGTTAATATCTTAAATAAATATTACATTTGCAATGTTGAATTTCTGCTAATATAAAATAATTCTCAAAATTCATACAAAAATAAATATATCAAAAGATCCAATTCCTTAAAACATAATAAAACTAAAACACGATCCGCAACCGCAGTTCATATTTTAAAATATTGCGAACAACAATAATTCGTTCTGCATTATTCCCATTGTGCTCAAAGGAAATTGTACAACAAATCTTAGAGCTCTAGTACGGTGGCCGGCAGATTTGTCTCAACATCGGACGGGGCTTTTGTGCGCATCTTAGAGAGCTGTAATCACAACCGGCCAAGGCGCAGCATCCGACCAACATCCACGTATTTCGGTATTATTGCGGACTGAATGCTGGCGCCGTCTAGTTATTCAGGACTACAGCAAACATCTTCGTTGGCTTTAATCCAGGGGACCATCGCGTTGGCTTATGGACGCTGGATGCGGCTTCTGATAACTGTGCAATATTATTTTCTTATGTTATGAAGGGATAGTTATAAATGTACCGGACTGACAAATTACTGAGGCTGCCAGATCGAGTATATCAATTATGTTTTAATTTATCGATATTACATGTGCAATCGTAATCTTAGTTTTTAATTATCAGCAAATTAAATAAAATGAAATGAAATTTTATACCACATATTATTATTAACACTAGTTTTAAAAGTAACCAGCTAAGCCACATAAACCACAACTGGTAGAACATCTTTGATTTTATAAATACATGCTTTTTTCCCGTGTTCCGAATTTGTATTCGTTCTATTGATCTTACTTCCTTGTTGTATGGCTATCTTGCAATTAGTTTCTGCTCAAAGCACGTCCGCCACAGACCGAAGTCTATGATCTGAGCTAAACCAACGGAAAACTGATTTTCCGCTATAAGTAAATCACCGACAAAGTAAAGGAATCACTCGTAACTCCTACCGTCAGATATTGGAATGTTTCGAGTAATATTTGCCGGCTGCGATACGTATAACAGTACGGTGGTTCAGTACAAATTATTGCTTTGAATTTAATTCGGATATTCTGTCAACGGTCTCGATTTCTCTTCAGGAATATTGGATTTTCAAAACTCCATGTTTTATTTTTCATCAATTTCGCGCTAGTGGATCTTTTCAGCTTTTTTCTTTGTTCTTCATAGATTTGGTCATCTACGAACTTTCACCCTGTTATACAAATTAATCTTTTACATAGAAAACAACTGATACACAATGAAGTGAACGCATAGTATCGTGAGATAATTGATCGCGGGTACGATTTCTGTTTATAAGTTTCGTGTAATGAATTAGAAGTTAAAAAATAATGCTTATTAATATTACTAGCGGCTCAACCCGGCTTCGCCCGGGTGCAGATATTTTTTGACTCCAGTCCACATCAGATACATTATAACTCGCGTGCTAATTATTTTATATACACCGTTTATCCCACCCTATAATAAAAAAAAACAGCAAATTTACATATTTGAATTCATTGTTCACCCCAAGGGAACACTACATTGAAATAAAACTATTATTTACGGATTTTATCGCGGATTTGGTTTAATTTCTACATTTTTGACTTCTCGACGTTTCGATTACTTTACAGCTTTTGTTTTGTTTTAATCCCGGGTATAGGATATCTCCTAAAATTTCATAAAAAATGGACCAGCCGTTTGAGCGTGAAGAAATAACAAACACACAAACACATTTATAATGTTAGTAGGATGACCTTTGTATATAAAAATACGAACGATTATAGTAGCAATATTCAGGGTTTTATGTATTTTATTAATTATAGTCTTCACCTTCAATCTTAAGACAAGTTTACGATTCACAGGCTTTCCACAAAAATATAATATTATGTTGATCTACATTAAGGTGTAAGATATTCTGGTAAAGAATTATCAGCGACATATACTTGTATATATGTGTAAAATATATATGCATGCATAAGTAACTTTGAAGTCTGTGATATATGCTTTGGTATTGAACCCGCAACCTCTGTCTAAGTAGTTCAAGTCCTAAAGAGGCAACACTAATTTATGTTTATTTAATTATAGAGTAAATTTAGAACTTGAAATAGCAGTTACATTTAGATGTAATTGATCTACAATTTTCTTGAAGTACTCAAAGAAATCTAAGTAAGGTTTATTGGACGTTAAAAAGGTATTATTAATTTGATTCGAACATTAAAAGCCTATTTCCAACAAATGATTCCCAAAATGAATAGAACCCCTCTCCTCGGTTCACAGATAAACGGAATTCACTTCATTAAAGTAATGAAATTTTGTAAATTTGGCCTAAAATTAACTGTCTGTTAAAGCTTCCTTTAATACATGGGGTTTCGCAAAGAAATCGGAGTCTTGCTTTTCTTATAGATGTCGTTGTATGGAGGCGGACTTTTATTTTTGTTATAAGTACAATCACAGCGTATAAGATGATACTGGTATGTATCTAATCTTGTTAATTGGTTTATCGACAATATATATAACTATCTGGGAATGGAGGGATCATGATCTCTGATCCCATCTAGGTAATTTGATGAAAAACAAACAATTACAGTCCAAATATATTACAGAAAACATATGGCCTGGATATTTTTTTTGTTACAATACTCTTTTTTTTGTCGCATAATGCTTTGGAAATAGCATTGATTTATAGACTAAAAGTGTAAATAATTAAGAAATATATCTTAAGCCATGAAAGGCATGGCATGTGCCTTTATACATTAAATGTTTTTTATGTGTTTTAACTTGGTGCGATTTGGCGAACACATGTTTTTTTATATGTAAGAAGCTATCTTTGTCTATATTTTCTTACCCTGGGCAAAAATATTTTTCGGACCATAAAAACAATTGAAAACAAGTTACCTTCGTATAGGTACGTACACAAGAATTTGAAATTCTTTGTTCGTGTACAATACAATAAAAAACGGACTATATTTATTAAAATAGAGTTTTCCACTTATTTACTTTTAGCAAGCTTAGCACTAAATCCTTCAAGTTTTTACAAAAAATATTTAATTCGGAAAAACCGTCTCCACGTGCTCTCGCACGAAGGTCGGCACAGTAGCCCAGCGACCGCCATTCATAAGGCATCTCCAGAGAAATCACGAGAGGTTATTCTGCTCCCGGCTCGCGCACCTGAATACATAGGGCCGTAAGGCACATTACCCGACACAACGCTGTATGTAACGTGGATTTTATATCTGTGCGTCTGCGTCTACTGCGCCAAATATTTTCACTATTCTCACCTTTAAAATTGGTGTTTTAATACGGATCCCTCGGAATTAGGTTTTGGTTGTGTTGCGTCGGTAGACTCAATTAGGTGTTGGATATTATTTGTAATATTTAGGATGAGTAAGTTTGTCATTTTAATTTCTATATGAATTTTCGTATGGACGGTTACATATTAACAAATAACAAAAAAATAAAAACAGTAAAAAATAGTTTGTTTTGTAAGTTGTTGTTGTTAATTTTCTGTTTAATCATAGTTTATTACCTAGACTTAAGCTTTATCTCACATAAAGGTCAAGGAGTGAGTCCATAAGTATACGTGGATGCATAAACATAGTAATAATTTGGTTAATCTGTAAATTAATTATAGAACCAAAAGCCAATGTGATCGATGAATTCAAATCTACCACGTTGGTTTTAGTTTGTTTCTATTAAACCATCTTCCTAAATTCATAAACTTAAATCTAGTTCAGTAGTGAAAAATAAACGTGAAATCTCTACGCGTTTTAAAACCCGGACATTGAAATGCCTTAGTGTACCTAAAGCGGATTTCCATTTCATTACAAAAGTTTTACCCAACTGACTTTGTTATTGCTGTTCCATACATTCTCTCTTATACTTTATTCAATTACGTTATTCAAATGGCACACTCGGTGTTCATGTATGCAGTTATTGTGATAGCTTTGTATAGGTTTGAATACAGTCTCGAGAATGTTCTTACTGATGGTTAGGGTTTAAGGCCCTTTTAATATAAGAAAATGAAAAGTCTGTATGGCCTTGTATGGCCTCATTTGTCCAGTGATAACATTCAAAAACTGTTAGGAGATCAGCTCAATTATTAGAGTATGCAGGAAAATTTCTGACAGTTGTGCGATTGGTACTGCAATTTTCACGTTTAATAAAATCTGAAAATGTTGATTACAGGCCGAAGGATTGCATGAAATCATAGGCCATTACTGCAGTTTAAAAAAATGTATAGCTCTACCCTACGTAAATGTAAAACAAAGATGGAATAAAAAATGTGCCATATGTGACTGATCATGTCAAACAATTCAATTAAGATTCCGATCGCGAAAGCAAATAAAAAAGGGCGTGATTTAAATAAGAAATGGTTGAAATTATCCATAGCATTAGACTTCGAGTTAATTTTATCAGATCTGACACCCTCGTACATCAGTGCGCTCACATATGCAAATACAATTGGGAGGTAATCTCGTAAGGAAACGCATCAACTTAATGGGGGGAAAAATTTCATCGTTACGTTTGCGACCCCCCAGTAATATATTAGAAACGTGGAATGTTTTGTAACAAGTTAACATATTTCATGAATTTTATATTTGACACTTGTGTGCAGCATTGTACTTAGTGTAATTAGGTCGTATCACTTATATGTGAGTTATAAAAAAATCGGAAGCTTATTGACAATATTGGATGCACGGAGGAGTGAAATTTGGCATAGTAAAATATTTTATTAAGACACAGTACCTAAAATGCTTATATTTATGTATAATTGTAAGAAACACATTAATTTAAATTATACAAACATTTATTAATAGTCTTTTTGCGATTGTTGTAAAACAAAACAAAATAGTTTGCCGTTTGGTTACTGGTAAAGTTATACACGGTAAAAGCAAATCTAAAGTAATTAAAATCTTTAAGCAAAGAAAAATTACCGTCGATAATTGCATTAACATATTCTTGCATTGTTTACATTACGTACTTACCTGACTTGACTGCCTCGGTGGCGTAGTTGTACTAAGGTACGGTTACAAAGCTGAGGTCTCGGGTTCGAATCCCGGGTTGGGCAAAGTGATATTGGATTTTTCTATTCATTATCAGCCCAGAGTCAGGAATTTGTGCCCGATATGGCGATAGGCTCGCCACCTATCACATTGTGGGACGGAACATACAAGGCGAAATGTGGGTGTCCTGGCACCTCTGCCTACCCCTTCTGGGATATAGGCGTGAGTTTATGTATGTATGTACGTACTTACCTATTCTTTGACATTGATATTTGGTCAACCCACAATGGGCAGCGTTCACAATGGCGCATTGTGATCGGGGTATAGCTGGAGGCGCGCTTGCCTATTCAGTAGCGCAACGTTTCGACCACACTTGTGTTCTCTAGTTTAATTGTATGCATTCGAGAAAACTATTTGCTATTTAGATTTTCGTTTAGCTAGAGGAAACTATCGAGGAATGGATTGGTTCATTGGATTTTAACAGCGAAGATTAAATATTGTTGGTGGAATGATGATCGTATTGCTCCCGGAAAGTGAGTCAGATTTTGGTGCAGCGTTTGGTCTACGTTTTTATATTCGATTTGGAACAGTCCAGCAAGTGCATCAATCGAGGGAAAATAATTACCGCTCGTTTTACATATCTAAATTGCATTGCACTTGTACTCATCAGAATAGGTATGACTAATAATATAGTTGATAGGGTTGTCAATAGACCAAGACATCAAACCCAAAAGGTGTTCCAAACTTTAAAAAGTATTTCACATCGACATTTTTATACCAAAACAAAGGTACGTAGTCTCGCCACTCGAAAGGTTGTCCCTCAACCCTACTGAATAACGCACGAAGCTCTGACGACCGTTTGAATGGCAGTATGACCATTCTTAAACTCGGGTACAAGAAATCACACCCGAGGCGCGCGCCTCTACGATCACCGAACCGTTTGATTTCCCGGTGATCCCTCCGAATAGTCGTTGTTTGACTTTAAATAATTTACGCCAATGTTTGCGCAAACTTGTGTGGACTTAATTGGAATATTGGCGTGTGTTTGTCAGCGTTCTGTGCGTCGAAGGAATATACGAGTATGTGTATTTAATAATACATATACATGTAAATGTATTGAAGATATTGACGCATTGCTTATATGGTTTTGAGACAAAGTAACCTATAATTTTGATTATAGGGACAGTTCCTAAGACGTCCTTATAAGAATTAACAGATATGACAAACGTCATGGGCGTAGCCAGGGTGGGGCAGTGTGGGGCGCTTGCCCCACCCTGGCTTTGACTTGTAAGGTACCTAACCAACTCTAAAAACATAAATTATCTAGGTAAAGTACTAGGCAGGTGAGCAATAACAAAGTATTTAGGATAATTCGAATTATAAACACAAATACAGGGTGTTATAGAAGAATACCGTGGGTACAATTTGCTAATTACATATGATTTAAGGCTGCTGCCCCACGCTGATCCCACTGCTGGCTACGATCATGACAAACGTAGAAAGTTAAAAGCAAACAAAACGTCTTTTTTCACAAAACCTCTGCCTTTTTAAGTTCCAAAGCGTTTTGTTATCCAAAGGACAATAACTTTTTAAATTGTGTAACAACAAACCGAATTAATTATTTTCCCAGACCGCATCCAAAAATCCTTTAATAATTAGGCAAAATTCCAAAACAAATGTGAGTAAGTAATTAGGTATTTCTTTGTGTGCGAGACTCATGTGTCCGGGACTCAATTGGCTTTGTCCCATGAATACTTTATAAAGATCCCGGCTTCCAAAACAAATGGAACACCGCCGGCCATTTAGTTTTAAATATTTATTACCACTTCATCTAATTGTGATTTACTTATGGTACATTTGTTTGATTAACAACTTGCCAATTTAACTATTTACAATGGTTTTAGATTTACGGGAATGTTACACATTCAAATAAACCTATTATTTACGGATTTCATTGCTGATTTGGTTTAATTTTTAATACGCTTTTATTGGCTTCAGACGTAGGTATGTTAGTACGTAACGGAATCTTTGAACATGATTTTCACCACCTTTAAAACGTCGAATTGACTCGAAGTTCTGCATACTTATCCAGGACCGATGACAATACAATAATAAAAAAAAATATTTTTTGAAAAAAAAAAAAGAAATGGATATTTTGCACACCGCTAACTTCCTCTGGAAATACAGCCGTAGATGGATGTTTTTAGTCAAAACAATTAAATAATCGTCGGGAAGTTAAACAATTAAATAATAGTTTAAAAAACTAAAAAAACACGCTTTAATAAGATATCCAACTAAAAAAGTAATAATAATTGATGAATGAATTTAAGATAAGAAAATGGAGTAAAATACATACATTTTATTGTTACAAAGCGTGGGGTGCGGGAGGATAAGTAAAGGTTGTAAACACCCCATTGGATATCTTATTAAAGCGTGTATTTTTAGTTTTTTAACCTATTATTTAATTGTTTAACTTCCCGACGTTTCGATTACTTTACAGCTAAGACACAGCCCCTTGACCTGACCGGAAATAATAGTTTTATTTTAACCATTTACTTTATTGTTGAAGTGTAGTGGAGTTTTTGGGGTGAAATTTGTGGCTTGCATGGGGATAGTTGTTTTCCCTATTAAATCTAAGTAAAGAAATATGATCGGTGAATTGTGGGTGAATTCATGGCACCTCTGTTCATACCATCGGGGGTACCGGCGTGAGCTTACGAGTGTAAACAGCCTATATTTACAATGACTAAAAAACATTAGTATATCATATTTTGTATCTTATTTGCTAATTGATTCCATATTTTGGTAATCATCAAAGTACCACCGAGAAAGTACATACCATTCATAAAATATATTTAATCACACACATACCTACTCGTAATATCTTTAAATAAACAATATCTTAAATGAAATTCATTTAGCATTATATTTGAAAATAACAATCACATTGCATCCAAAGTTCTTTCTTACCGTGCATTAAAGCAAAAGGCTTATATTAGCAAGCGAAATGCATTCCATTAAATATAGTGTTGTGTAAACACTAAGCTTGTAAAAGTGGTAAATATTCAACAGTTGCGTAGAAACCAAAGCGGAAAGTTATAATCCCGGCCGCAGACCTACGCTTCGAAATATCGGTGAACATTGTGATTGGAAAAAACTGAAAAAAACCTAATTAAAAGTTTTATTACATTTTTCATAAAGTTTTCCCATCAAACGTTTTGTACTGCCCTGTGATTCCTTGTTTGTCGGTTGATAAATAGGATATTATCCTAGGCATTTTAGAGGAAACCGTGTGACTATGGCCATACGGTATCCTAGGCATTTTAGAGGAATTAATGACCAAGTGAAATCTAAAAACAACCAATTGATTTTATGAATGTTACAAATCAAATTACAATGTTTCGGATTTTGAATTTCTTCCTATACTTCTGATATGAGATCTTGCTTCCTGCCTTATCTTGCTTCATGGTATAAGGTCCATTCCTACAGATTTTCCTAACACGCAGATTACAGTACACTGCGATTACCTGAAAATTCAAGAATGGCCCAATTTAATAAGAAATTTGGACAACATAATGCACAATGATCATATTTCAAAAGACGCAAACATAGCGCAGTTATCAATACATAGCGCCTCTTCAAATCTCGAGCATTATTCGATGATATTACTCGTGAAATTGGTAGCACAAGCGTGCTTTGTGACGTCATCTCATTCCGAACAACAAATGGTTCGAAGGCATCGGAGGCGATACTTATCGTTCCACAACAATGTACGAATAATATTCACATATTTTTGCGCTAGATTCAATCTTGAGGATGATTTCTAAGTATATGGATTAGTTATTTGCCTTATACATCAGGTATAAGGGGACTAGCCCATACTTTATACTATTATACCAAAACAAATAAGCGTCAAACCTACATCAAAATCATATTAATATTAGTACTTTTTTCTTTAAAAAACTAAATTTTTATCATATCCACAGATCATATCAATATATTTGTTTTTAAATATTGTTTAATATACAGGGTATATCAAGACTGCTACCGAAAACGAAGCCGGGTGGTAGTTTAAGCGACTTCAGACACAATGCAACAGAAAAAGTTGCAAAAAAAAGCGACATTGTTTTTGTAATTTATTTTTCCTATGACCATATTTAGGTAGTAAATACATTTTCTCTTAAAATAATAATGTATACCCTTTTATTTATAAATAATCTAAGGTATAAAAGTGTTTAAATTATTATTTTAGCAAAAACTATGGATTTACCACCTAAAATGACGATATTTAAAAAATCATAAAAAATAATTGTCGCGCTTCTTTTCTAAATTTTTGGTTGCATTGTGTTTGTAGTCACTAAAAATACCAACCGGCTTCGTTTTCGGTAGCAGTCTTGAGATACCCGGTATATAACACAGGAATTAAAAAAAATCAGTAATACATACACATTCATACAACAGTAGAATGAGAATCTAATTCATCTGTAAAGACGGTAAGTAAAAATACATGTCATATCCGAAAGTCATATATTTAACCCAAGCCTATGCGTTTTCTTGCGACCCTGATGTCATGACCTATAAAGTTCCAATAATAATATACTTGTAATACCCGTAGATATCTACTTTGGTTATGTTCTCAAAGGAGAATGCAGTGATTGCAATGATATTTCCTTAGCATTTCCAACGTATGATAAGAAAGGAATCGGTAGCTAATCTGATCCAAGATAACTTATGTACAAGGCATGAAAAAGGCTTGTTTTTTATAGAAACGAACTACAGGACGTTTATATTCGCGCCGGCTTACGTAATTTGCGATGTACCTTATAATTATATTTTTGAACCATCACGCCAAGTAAATATTTTTTCATTTACCTAACGCTATACACATTCCAACTGACGAGATATTACTGAAACCTTTCGTCTACAAGTATGCTACAAATGTCCTACCAACTGCAAAGATTATGTAAAACAATAGATAATATTTACATTCACTAATTACAACTTCAAATTATCGAGAAAAATCTAAAATAAAAATGTAATGTGATGTGAAACACTACACAGTTTAGTCGACCGTCTTAAATAAACAATCTTCAATTTTATTTCGTACTGTATTGCTTCAGGATACGCTAACATTTACAAAATACAATCTATTTTATCGCGAGTACATGTGGTTATTGCAACATACTCAGTTTTATTGATTCTAAACACATATTCCGGGAATATTCGAGTATTACGTCACAACACAGCACACTGCTACAAAGTCCTCATGACAGTCGTAAACATCCACCTCTCCTTGCCAACTCAATATTAATCGATGATAATTAGTCCCTCCGCGCGTTCAGAAACAATACTTTTTTTTCACTATTCATAAGAAACCAAATCAATCTTGCTTATTTAGAAATTTTATATTAAATATTTGTAAAAATAGGAAGTTATGACAAAAAATTGTCGCGACTTTAGTTGGTATAACAAAACGCACGACGCCTGGAATTTCCTAATGTGCCGTATACAATACATACTGGCATGAGACACGCCACGCGAAAAAGGACGCAACTTATCATATTGCTGGCTCAATATTACAAGGTTCTATGTGAAATTCCATTCATTCTGGGGAAATGAGTTTAAAAAATTGCATGTCGTCAAAAATGTATAAAGACTAGTTTTACTAGTTTTCACTGGACATAACTATTAAGTTCAATTCAAAATGCTATCTGAACAAAAAATATAAACTATCCTTATTGCTCAAATTGAGATATTAGCCAATTTAAATTAACATAGAACTTTGCAACTCCCAAAACAACCCATTTGTTTGCATACAAGCACATAGAACTTTGTTTTACTGAAACAATCATAGTCTATGTTTTCATTCTACCACTTTTAATAATTTTCTTGTTTCTGAATTTTCGTTAAAACATGTGAAATAAATAAAAGATATACATAAATAACGAAATATAAACTATAATGCATTTTTTGTCGTTTATACTTATTTAAATATTGCCTCAAAGTATTCTTTGTTTACTGTGGGATTCCATCTATACATAGATTGTATGTTTTATATTTTAGTTTTATTAACTACTGGCTTGTTTAGTAATTTTATTGAACTTATGGTATAAATATTTGTGGTTCTTCTGGTTTGGTGCGGTTTTAAATTAACGAATTGATTTTTTATATGCTGCTTCGAACCAAGCCTTACTTAATTTCTGTCACTTTACTAAAAGGAATAGTGGAATATTTTAAGCGAGATGCGGCTTCTTGAAAATTAAAAAATCTTCACCGTTTAATTGAATGACATAGTATGGATTGTTGGATTTTATTTGCGTCAATAATCTGATGAGAAATAAAGGAGCATAAAATTCAACCTTAGACGGTACCCGATCAATGCAACTATGAACATTATCAATTTCCTGAACACAGGAATGTCCGGGAGTAGAAAACTTAATGGTTATTTACTCCTATAAAAAAAGTTATTTATTTCTGCTTTGGGACAGGATTATACATTTTCTAAATCAAATTTAAAATATAATTAGTGTTTAGTGTCTAAATCAAGGGAAAACTTAAACATTTTATAATTTCTGTCTAGTTATCTAGATAAACCAACTGCGGAAATAACTTTGTAATCCTATATGAATGTATAGGATTACAAAGTTACATTTCCAGTTAATGAATTATTGTAACCGTATATAATGGAATAATAGTAGTAGATAGGTATATATGAGGCATAATAGGAAGGGGATATAGTGAGGGAAAGGGTGTATTCAGCCCATGAAACTGTACAACATTCCTCTAGAAAAATTTGCAAATAAATAGACAAAATAACTCGAAATTATCAATAACCATGAAAGATAAAACTCTAATTATCAAACCCGCTATATTTTTAATAAATTGACACCTACAAAAATAAAAAATACCATAAGACAGAGGGTTTAAGAAAAATCGTTATTGATATTTTAGAAGTAGAAAGTACCGAAAAGGAAAATAGTAGGACTCTACAAAAACACGTGAGATCCCATTAAAACCATTCTGTAAAAAAAAACCAAGCCTCGCATCTCAGTTTTTCTACCTCAAAAAGTTGAGATCCATGTAAGTAATACCAAGTCGGTTAATTTACTTAGTCCTTGCTTAAGGGACCTTCTGTATAAAGTTATTACGTAAGTTATTATCATATCAATATTAAAAATCCTTTACGTTTTAAATAAAAAGATCGAGATACATTATGTTTTCATGCGATGACAACTGCGATGCGAGACTTGGTATTTTTTACAGGATGTTTTTGATGGGATCCTTCCTACAATAATGAATTATGCCTTTCCTCGAGTATGCAACTCGAGGAAAGGCATTAATTTGATTTCGAAATATGTTCTTATCTTCTTCCGTAGTAGCACGTTTTACGTGTTTGCCTTGTTTACTATGGCCGGGAGTATTTGAGATAATGTTTTTGGTTTTGTGAAGATTATAAATGGGTTTTGACTTATTGACAGTGTATCACAAAAGATACTTTTGCGAACTCTAATTTTCTGTGTTTTAACGTTAAAATAAAAGTAAAAGCTAGCTTTCTTCTTAGAGTTTTCATCAGTTCTGCCCTTGCGCCTCCTTTCAGGTAGTAAGCAGTAGTAGTATTATCGAGAAGAAACATTCTTTTTCCTTCACGAGTCATTTTATAATAATCTGAGAAAATTGAAAGCCTTTCATACTCCATAAACCATGTTTTCGGTTCCAGGTGCTAAAAAAATTATTATAAAGGTCTATGTGCAACATAGAACCTTGTAATATTATTTTTTCTTTCGAAAGTAACATAGGACTAAGTTTGATTTACTATTATGCCGTCGATATTGCCGCCACATACATATCTGTTGGTGTAAATGATAGCCAAATAGATATAGAAACATGCTGTATACTTAATTCAATAAGCGCCAAAAATGTAACATAGAACCTTGTAATATTGGGCCAGCGATATTATGCAATTCTTATACAATTGTTTTGGAAAAGAAAAATGGAAATATTTTTTGTTAGTACAACGTTATATTAATTGATGGTACTCAGAATATTTCGAATGTTATTTGACGATATGCCATCGAAGATATTTTCCCAAAAATAATGTAAAAAAAGGTTTCCTATTGAAAGTTTCGTAGAAAGTAGATTGTCCGACTTGGCATCAAAATTAAATTCTAACTAACCTACGCTACCATTAAGTTAAACTGTTGAAAATAATAATTACACTATTTAACACATAAAATCCTTAAATATTAAATACGTTATGTTTTATTCGGTTCAATGAATTCAGTACACCCTAAAGTAGTTTATGTGTGTTCCATAGATTATAATATATTGATTGAAACCGTGGTTTTGTATACAGATATTAAGCGTTTACAGTATACAAAGGGATAAACCGCGCACAGCCATCTTGTTCAACCATCTTAGAACTGACCGCACCTGACATTGCTTGCCCGCAGTCACCGCAGCCTGCGCTTTAGTAACTAACTTACAAAGCGGTCCTAATCAAGCATCTATAAAACTATACGAGATATGTATTGCTTGCTATATATTGAATTGTTCTACAGGATTGGCTAACTACATACATGGATGTTATAGCTCCAATCCCATTATATTATATGTATTGTATAGTGAGACTGCCCCGATGGCGTAGTTGTACTACGGGACGATTATAACGCTGAGATCTCGGGTTCGAATCCTGTGTCGGTTAAAATGATCTTGAATATTTCTATTTATTATCAGTCCGGAGTCGGTTTATTTGTTACCGATATGGCGATAAGCTCGGCCCTTATCACATTGTAGGATGGAATTCACTAGGCGTCTGTTTACTACTTCTAGGAAAAAGTCGTGAGTGCTCCGAAAAGTCACAGGTTTGCTCTGGGATTAGAACTTGCGACCGCCGTGATCGGTTGGCAGTTACGTCAGGTCCGTTTAACTTCAGGCCACCACGCACTTAGTATAACTATTTTAATATAATTTAATAAATAATTCTACTCTCCCAGCTTTGTACACTCCCTTATCCATTTGATTCCCAAAGCTTAAAACAAAAGAAAAATATCCACTTACAACCTTTTTCACTCGGGCAGCGGGGTTATTTATATGTCAGTGATGGGATGAATTTAAATGTAACGAAATATTTGCGCGGACGCGGACGGGTCGTGGCGGCCGATGCCAATGGTTTGTTTATGCACTTAATCAAGCTATTAAATAGCCTATGGAATTAGGTTTTAGTAACGTGTGTTTCAACAGATTATAACAGTGTATTTTGGTTTATTTGGTACACAAATATTTAGTTGAGAATAGAGGTTGATTGAATTTAGAATGCTTTGGATTATATTCGTTTCCGTTGGATTAAGATTAAAGACTGTTTGATATATTTTATACGAAATGGATTAACAAACATCGATACAGTGTGCTTGATTATATTTTATTTTCACTTCGCTAGTAATATACCTTCTTTATACATTATGATCTTCAGTTTTTACATAACGTGAACAACGCTACGATATTTTATAATAATAAATAATCATGTGAAAGGAATGATCAAAATAAATCATTAATACTTGGTAACACGTACCAATATGTACCACTGGCCATTATTTCACTAGTAATAAATTCAAGTCCTATTATTTGCATTATGCATTTGTCACATAATACGAATATCCTCAATTCCTCATAGTCTACTCACAAATTATCTTATCACAAGTTATTGTTTATTTTATGACACGAACAATAAAAATTAACAAAACAACAAGGAAACATTTCAATTAAACTTATGTCTGTTGTGCGCAGTCGGGGTACAAATGGAATTATAAGCCCGTCTTACACCCGCGGTTACCTCCGCTCAGACGCCGCGTTCGGATACGTGCCGCGGTTATACAAATTTCTATTTTATTATTTACATTCTATGGCGCAATGTTTAGGGTAGAAATAATGCAGTATGGCTTGTATCTTAAGAAGTGATATCTTAAAAATGTACTATTTTAAAGTTATATTTTAAAATTATTTTTCTTTCTTTTGTTATGGTGGAGCTACTCTGTTGTCAGTTATGACTCAGCACGAATGGGTAGGCTCGTCCGGGGTGGTATCAATGTCTCACAGATTGATTTGAAGCGACAGCTTTGTTGTCCCTTTCCGTTCGATGAGTGAGATTGCCGGATGCCCAGCACCCATTTCCCGCTTCCCTTGCTTCCTGCTCCCCTCCCGAATTAATGATTGGCAGGACCTAAGCTATAAAAAAAATGTGTGCAATGTTTTGTATTTGTAGTTAAAGTTAAATCTATAGAAAGGAACTGTATGAAAGGTTAACGTAACCGAAAAAGATTCCCTTCAAGGAATTTATTAATTAGTTCAGTCTGAAAATAATTATGTTAATATTGACTGCCATAATTTTAAGAAGCAAGTACTTAATTAAACTACAAAATGTTATATATAGTTAACTAGCTTTTTCCCGCGACTTCGTCTGCGTGTTTATGTTATCATAATACGGACGTAAAAGCAATACATTATCTGAAAATGTCATCCCTTATTTCACCCCCTTAGTGCTATTTTTCTAAAAGTAGTTCACGCCATTATTTTTCGTTTAAAATAAGACGTGAAATACGAATTTTGATATCAATAACTTCAGTGTTTCTATTTTGCATACAACACTTCAACCCCTATTTTAACTCATTTAGGGTTAATTATGGAAAAAAATATGCAGTTACTCTTGTTCCCAGATGAGTAAGCTAAGTGTCAAGTTTAATATTTGCAATTTCAACGGTTACAATTTTCCATACAACAGTTTTTAAACCTTTTCATTCACTTAGGGGTTGAATTTCCAAAAAATATTTCTTAGTGCTACTCTACATCATAATAGGAACCCTTGTGCAAAATTTCACCTTTTTAACTCCAGTAGTTCCGGCTGTGCGTTGATCCGATAGTTCGGTTCTACAAAAATTCAACCCTTATTTATACCCATTTAGGGTTAATTTTAGAATAAATAAGTCTGTCTGTATCAGCCCATATACGTCCCACTGCAGGGCACGGGCCTACTCTACAATCGAGAATACGATTGAGAGTGGTTAGGCCATATAGTCCACCACGCTGGCCTAGTGCGGGTTGGCGGACTTACATACCATAGAAATTCTTATAAATCACTATGGTCTGCAGGTTTCCTCACGATATTTTCCTTCACCGTTTTAGTGCGTGGTGATTGATTATCAATACACACATGACTCCGAAAAGTCAGAGGTGTGCCCTGGGATTCGAACCCACGACCACCGTGAACATGTGGGCAGTCGCGTCTAGTCCGTTTACCAACAGGCCACCACGCACTTATTCATAAGTACTTAATGCAATTTTCAAATGTCAATATGAGCTGACTTAAAAAGTTATTGATAATCAAAAATCATTAATCAGCTATTTAACAGCTCAGTAAATTTAAAATAGACGAGACTTTTGTTTCTGCAAATTTTAAGCAGATAAATGGCGGGTATTTGTCAGCTGGACTTTTGATATTACTGTCAAGTTAATAAAATCAGATTTTTCTATGAAATGGCAATATTAGTTAAAATATTTACTGAAGAGCCTATACTTAGTATTTAAATCAATAATTGTACAAAATCAATCAGATGTATTATTAGAATAAATAAGTATACAGTTATATTTGTTTTTGATAGGCTAACTAACTTGCAAAGTTTGAGAATTATAGCTTTAACGGTTTAGATTTTCCATACAACAGTTTTTAACCCTTTTCACTCCCTTAGGGGTTGAAAAATTCTTTCTTAGTGCTACTCTACATTATAATAGGTACCTTTGTACAAAATTTCACCTTTCTAACTCCAGTAGTTCCGGCTGTGTGTTGATCCGATAGTTCGGTTCAGCAAAATTTCAACCCTTATTTTTACCCCTTTAAGGTTGATTTTAGAAAAACTAAGTATCCAGTTATATTAGTCTTAAATTGGCTAACTAAACTGCAAAGTTGGAGAATTGTAACTCTAACGGTTTCGATTTTCCATATAACAGTTTTTTACCCTTTTCACCCCCTTAGGGGTTGAATTTCCAAAAATCCCTTAGTGCTACCCTACGTCACAATAGAAATCGTTGTGTAAAATTTCACGTTTCTAGCCCCAGTAGTTTTGGCTGTGCGTTGATTAGACAGTCATTAAATCTCCCTTGTCTCGCAACACCTAAACCCTTATTTTAACCCTTTAGGGTTGATTTTAGACAAACAAAGTATGCAGTTAGTTTTCTTTTTAAATGATTAACTAAAGTGCCGAGTTTGACAATTGTAACTCTAACGGTTTCGATTTTCCATACAACAGTTTTTAACCCTTTTCATCCCCTTAGGGGATGAATTTCCAAAAATCCCTTCTTAGTGCTACCCTACGTCACAATAGGAATTCCTGTGTGAAATTTCAAGTTTCTAGCTCCAGTAGTTTCGGCTGTGCGTTGATACGTCAGTCAGTCAGTCAGTCAGTCAGTCAGTCAGTCAGTCAGTCAGTCGGTCAGTCAGTCAGGTTCCTCTTTTATATATATAGATATAAAGTTAAGCCACCATGTGTCCATGTTCATTCGTCTTCACTTGATCACCTTTCACTAGATTTTAATGCAATTTAATGAAGATATTCTAAATGTGTCATATTCTCGCATAAGTATCATAGTTTGAAATCATCAACCATGCAATAGGCGAATCTTCCAAAGCCCAGAGTAATAAACCTCAACGTCTGAGGTGTATTGAGATGAATCGAACTTGACTAAAGAAAGACATACTTAAAGGATTTATAAGAAGGCGCAATATAGTTATTCTCACTCTTTGACCCAAAAAACAAAAGCTCTGTAAAATTATGTCACCACGACACCCACATACTAAAGAATAGACCAGATAATCGGCATGTGTTGCGCTCTATCTAATTTATTTATTCGTGATTTTTCATGCATGCATTTTTGGATCTATTCATTAGGCAAATTAAATTTTAGCGTTTATTATTTTTGTGGTCAGGCCAGCGTGGTGGACTATATGGCCTAACCACTCTCAATCGTATTCTCGATTGTAGAGTAGGCCCGTGCCCTGTAGTGGGACGTATATAGGCTGATACAGATACAGATTATTTTTATGTTATGAAGATTAACAGACACTTTATGTTGCTATAGAGCTACAGGTCAAGCGCGATTGATCAGAGTGACATCAGCACACACGAAAAACCAACATGAAGACATACTTTCCTGTCAAAGTTCTTTTACAAAATAGAATATTACGAGAAGTAATGGTTTTACCTCCGCCTCTACTTCGCTATTTGCCTCTTTATAGCCATAGTTTGGTGATGTAACTAAGATTCTGTAGATTTTTGAGACATTCATGGATGGATGTTATCTGTTTTGTTCAGGACTTTCTTTTAGGACCCGTTTAGTGAAAAACTAAAAAGTGTATATAAAGTGTACATATATAAAGTGTATATAATATTTTAAATCACTTACGTGCTAGTTCAAGAAGTTGAATCACAGCGAAAGGTTATTCAGCAGTTCAGTTGGTAATAATCAGCTTATCCTTCAGTCAGTAAAGTGGATCTCAGATGGGAATCCACGTGTAACAAACTACCGTACCAAAACTACGAGACCTACTTTGTAACAGAGAGCTCGATAATCTATCGACGAAAGCGGTGATTGCCAAATAACCGCAATCCTTAAGCCTTGTCACAAAACCTAAGACTTAATAATTATTGTGTAGGGCTAAACTGGTAATTTAGCAAATGTCCCGAAAATGTACAGTTAAAAATAATAAAAATGTGGAAGCAATTATGAAAAATTTACATACATAAACTCACGCCTTTTTCCCAAGAAAGGGTAGGCAGAAGTGTCAGGGCACCCAAATATCGCCTTGTATGTTCCGTCGCACGATGTGATCACTTTGCCCAACCCGGGATTTGAACCCGAGACCTCAGCTTTGCTACCGTACCCTAGTACAACTACGCCACCGAGGCTGTCAGTTGAAATATTTAAACGTAGAAATTATAACAATGTTTTAAAAGGTTTCACCCTTTTTGAAAATATAATTAGAATAACGGACGAAAAAATTTGATTTTGTTATTTTTAAACGCGCATGGAATTTTTAATTTAATATAAATACGGCTAGTTAAATTAAATTAAAACGTTGTATGCGAATCCGAAACGGTTTCGCAGGATACACTACGCAATTTTACATTGCGTTTATGCCAAGCTTCGATTGTTGGATCCCTTGTCAGTTAAATATGACTACATCAAAAGACTATAGTTTAACATAATACACATACCTAATACCACAAACCCTGAAAAACAAGTAATAAAAACTGTAAAAATGTCATAAAAAATATTTACCTGATCATCCGGTCTAATTTTGGCGGAATAATCATCTGCAAACTAAACATGAAAGCTTGTTTTTCCACTATTTGCACGTATGTTTGAGTATGCGTAAATAATTCTACACAATAGATAATCCTAATGGACATGAAAGCCTCTCATTTTGCCGTCCATAGGCAAAAGCCGGTCGGTGCTAATGGAAAATATTTTTTTAAAGAGAAACCCGGTTGAAGCCGGACGTGCCGCCGACCGCGCCGGATAAACTCCGCATCGGATGTTCATTATTGAACATAGTTGATCGTGAACAACTGTGCATAACTACACTGCATCGCGAATACTAAATAGGATACCGAACGCTGCTATCTTGTGTTTTGCGCTTATGATTTACGTGCGTTAGCGTGAATTCGGCAGCCGAGTGTTAATGCATAAGTGTGATTTTATCATATTTTGGGTTTGTGTGGTAATTAATGGCAATGCAATATTCAACGACAGATGAATATATTCACACATCAGTCATCTAAATTTTTTTTAATAAGTAGCTTATTACACAAAACAACAAAAGATCTCAATTCACTACATTTACAAGCACTAGTAATCTTCTGAAGTAATGGAACATTTTATATACCCAATGATTATAAAGTAAAATGTTTAACTAAAGAAATATAATATATGGAAAACGAGTACCCACACTGCGCCTGGTGGTAAGTGCAAAACGAATACTTAGAGTATTACTATAGACATAGTTATGTCGGTTTGTTCCGAATAGGGTGTAATACTGGTTAATCCATGAACGCAACGCACTTGTTTGGGATTTTCATCTTGTGAAAATGAATATTTTATTCAAAAGCGTTCACTTTTAAGCCATGTGGAGTGTAGGTTCAGGCCTTGATACCACGTTGAATATGATGAATTTAAAAAATATTTTGTACCTACTTAATTATCAGTCTGTGGTACTCGTATGAATTATTGTAATGCATTAGATACTAACTGATGCATAGTAAACTAATACAAAGTTTCAAAACATTTTGATTCAATTATAAGATCGCTCCAGTAATATTCCACGTACATTGTTGTACAGTCGAGTAAGATACACTACACGAAATTGGTCAATTCTGTCGAAACTTGCAAATTGCAGTATAGTTAGGAGTTTGCAGATGTTCTGTAAACTTGCACATTTTGACTTACTTGATGTTATACTGGCGTCGACGTTTCTCTTTGATAGTAAGCTACTGCGAAATGGACATATGGTTTATTTGACTTTCGAGAGCTTCGAATATGAATGGATATTACGTTGTTTTCAGATAGCATATTCATCCTGTCTTATTAAGTTGATAAATGAGGCATTGAGCACGTAATGTATTGTGTAGGTCACACAACTTCAGAGCGCGAGATGTTTATACAAAGGAAGGTCACAGGTTGGATTCTTAGCTCATGGATATATTTTAATACTATTTGATTGCCTCTTAATTTTCACTGCATTACTGATGGGAACGGAAATCTGTGCTAGTGATAGAGGAAACTAAGGCTTAGTTTCAAAGTCAGAACTTACTAACGTACGTTAACTTTCGTGTGTCTAATCACTAGGGTGATAGCTAGATTTATGAAGCTCTGTGCGGACGCCTACCCTTCCGCTTGGTGACGGCTTCGCGAATAATTTAATTCATATACGAGTTTATATATATATATTGATTTATAAAGATGTTTGCATAATTGATTGACTTCATTTTCTATTTCTCCTGGCCCCTACGCCCACAGCATTAAGTTGTTACATATTATTGAACTGTTTTTTTAGATAACCTTCGGATTTTTGTTGTAAGAAAGATTCACTATGTAATCCTAGGATTCACAATATTATTAAAGAATTGAAATAACACAAATTGGATGTACGAAGGATTACTTGTAGTTATTTTGTACAAAGAAGAACAACGTCGTGGAGCTTCTTCAAGATAGTTTATTTCTATTTTTACCGTCCTATAATTGAGCCTGCCCTTCATGACAACACTCATAAATAAGAATTCTAAAAATACATTGAAAATGTAATTAAAGTTGCAAGGAAAAAAATATATGACATAACACCATTCAGAAACCCAATTTTAATTTCTTAAAATGATAAACAGTATATTATGTCATTCCTAGAGTTATTACTTCCACACAGTTTAGACCAACACTCTGCAACGCAAATAACAGCTTTATTATTGTTTTTTGTTCCATTATTTGTTTGAGACCCAATAAATATTTTCTTCTGCCTTTTTCCCATGCATCTTCAATCTTCTATTTTCAATACCGTTACCTCACCTTTGCTTACCCTGGAATTCAGAGCTCTTATAGTGGCATATTTATTTACCGTTTGTAACTTCCGATCAATATCTATTGTTATTATAAATATGTATTGTTATTATATTATTTATGTATGCATATTTGTATATATATATGTTTATATAAAATAATATGTGTATTTATTATTTGTATTACTTGTAATTTTATTAAATTATTTGTACTTATTTGCAATACTTTTCCTTTCTAAGCAAGTTCTATC
Source organism: Hyles euphorbiae (assembly GCA_023078785.2). Classification (NCBI taxonomy): domain Eukaryota; kingdom Metazoa; phylum Arthropoda; class Insecta; order Lepidoptera; family Sphingidae; genus Hyles; species Hyles euphorbiae. Next base: position 13,578,623 of record CM041050.1, read on the forward strand.
CTTTACACTTTAGACTGCCCTTTATTTATCCTATTTTTAAATCCATCCCATGGTTGTCTGTAAGACATTGCCCTTCGGCGATAAGACCGCCAATTGTACTTTTTATATATGTGATTTCTGTTTTTATTTGTTTTCCTTTTGTGTGCAATAAAGTGTAAATAAATAAATAAATATCGATCGCTAATAAGTATATTTTTAGCAACAAAGTGGCGATCTCGTTAATACAATAAATTGATTGATCATTCATCTAACAGCGACAGCGCAAAACTGAATACCTCAAGAAGTTTGAACATTGAATAATAGATCCGATCAATTAGCTTTGGAGAATTGTGAGCGAGTTCGTCCGGTGGAAACTTTATATAATTGCGATACCTTTGGAGTTTCTGCCATCGTTAGTCATTAGGTATTCACGTTAACAGCCGTCTTCAGTTTCTAAAGGAATTTAGTTGCTAAACCAAGCTGTGAATCTATCTTCGTTTAACCGCTTAATCGGCTGGCCGCAGCCGCAGATACTGATCGCTAGTTAAATGTTTCGTGGTATTGTTTGGTAATTAGAATGGTTATTGGACTGAATGTGAACGGAATAATGTTAAATAAACAACAATCGAATTGTGTAGCGTTGTTTATTAGCGATATTTTGTGTATATACTTTTAGCTTGCATAAACCGTAACTAAACTGTAAAGCTTAGTTAACAATAGCAGAAGCGACTTAAGACTATCTGTCGATATGTTCTTTGTAGATGCTTTAATATACTTTTTAATAGATCTTCTATTTTTTGAGATTTTTGACAAAACATTTTTTCATGAAATTCGAAATACATTTTTGAACTTTAGGGTTATTGAATTTCAGGACTCATAAATATCGTCATAAAAGCCATTGCGACCTATTTCCTCTGATTTTTTTCACTACACTTGGTGACATTTCTTTAAAAGGGCAATGTAAAAAAATGTTCATCGATAATTTCGAGTTCAGTGAATAGATTTAATAGATCCCAAGTGATACAATGTAGAAAGCGATTTCTTTTAACGTTGTGTCCAACTTTCATAGATTTTAACAGTTCTTCTGGAAATTGTTGAATTCTAATTGACTTTATCAAGCAATGATGTGTAAATAATAAGAGTATTCAATACGAGGTAACACACTGGTGTCGACGTGACATTTAATGTTATTAAATAATTCATAAGGTACATACACAGATCACTCCCAATAGATACCTAATGCAAGGCAGCGGTTGTGCGCCACACATTTAAGTTATCAGATATATATAAACCGATGCCAAATATCGCGTCTTCAGTGTCATCCAAGTAGTGGACCCGCACATATCGTTGAGCGTTGGCGAAAATTAAGTTTTGAGATTATCTTAGTACAGTTAAAAATGACTTGCTCAATATAATGGTGTGAAAAAACTCAAAAACTTCAAGTATGCAAAAAAACGGAATAACGTTTCATCGGTAACTAATATTCTTTAAATTAATTTGTTCACAAGCGAGCTCAATTTATACTGGTTGATGTATTGATGTGAAACAGTCGAGTTTGAATCGAAAATCAGTCGTCTCTTTTTCGCATAGCAATAACCATAATAAGCCATCTTTTTCTGTTGAAATCACACGTTCTTCTAGTGCTTGACGCATGTTTATAATATAATTCCAATCAATATCGATATTTTAAAACATTAATGTAAAATAATTGGATTAAATGACAATGTCACGAAATGTTTATTGATGTAAATAAAAATTGCAAATCACCATGACGACGTCATTTAATGTAATTTGAAAAAGGTCAAGTTTTTAACTAGTTACTTTTTCAATAATTATTGTACTCTTCCGTTCTTCTCATTTCGTCGAGTAAAAACTGTGGGTTGGTATATGACATAATGTTTGAATAATACCATTTTTATTTTAGATTCCCCACATGTCCCGAAAGGAAAAAAAATGGGTAGATGCAACATGTCGAGGTGACGATTGGTGGCCTACAAAAAATAGCGTAATTTGTTCACGACATTTTCCCAATGAAAAATCGTCGTCGTTTAATTGATACTTCTATCCCGACAGAATATTTACCAATTCTGGTACATTTTATTTATTTCAAAATTTATAATTTCGTAGTTTTGTGTGGAGAGAATAATATGATTTTCAAATAATATAATATTATTATATTGATTTTGTCCAGCAGCCAAGAGTAACATTTATAGCCTTCAGATGAAACTCGTTTAAGCGTATTCGTCTGATGGTATTTCGGGTCCTATTTCTTGAATCAAGTATCTGCTGACTATATCTTTCTGGAAGACTAATTTTGCTTAAGTGTTGTGGTTTATTATTTCGGACTACCACGTTGAGGTCTCAAATTGGAATTACGAGTTGGGTAATTTTCTATTCAGTATCAGTTCCGGGCTCTGTAATGTGTGGCCCAATTGTGTTAGGTAAGCCCCCTATCCCATTATAGGATACAGCAAAAGGCGAAACATAGGATCACTGATTGTATTTGCCTATAGGATGAAAGAGAAGTTTACTTCATTTGTTTTACACTCTCAATCAATGAGAGACGGTATGCTATCTGGTCAAACTGAACACTAACAAAGCTCTCCATTGTTCATGTATAAATCTGATTACCATTAAAAAGGTTATAGTGTGCGAGAAAAATAGACAATCGCTATCCCGATCAATTTTTAGTTTTTTTTTATTTGCATCAGTAATACACCGATATTACCGCTAATCACAGGATTCAGGAAAATGCCGTCAAAAATTCCAGTCCTTCCCAAGATTAGCGGCAACAAGCAGACTGACATACGGATAAAAAAAAGTTCATTTTCGATATAGGTGTCATGTAAAACATGATATTTATGTACGTGGAAAATAAATCACTTTTCAAACAAGAAGTTCCTGAATAAAAATTATTTTTATGTATAGATTAGTAGATATTTCTTTGTAGTGTAATATTTGTTATCTTGTGCAATTATAGTTGCGTACTTATAGTTTTAAGAAAATAAAACACAAATAAATAATATATTTCAAAGTTTTTTTTAAATACATTCATTTTTATTTTGACTAGGCACAGATCACTCTCAATAAACAACACGTTGAATAATATAAATAAAACCGTCACATACTAAAGTGTAAATCTTAATCCTATTTTATTCGTAGTTAGCGGTTGCCGGTTGTTATAATTTATTAGATCAGACCGGTGAAAAAAATATTATCAAACATTTAACAAGTTGGTAATCAAGTTATAGAAGCGATCATAAGACATGAACTTACTGGCAAATGCAACTATCGATACGTTTTTTTTTATTTATCGACTTGTGCCGCATCTCTCGAATGCAGTCCACGCGACCGCGCTGCAACCCGCCCACCCCCCGCGCAGTTCCCTTCGTTGGCGTTTTCGGTTCAAAACAAAACTATCGTAATGCGGTATCTATTGGGAGTGATCTGTGGGTACATATCATAATATAGCATACCTACAGTTTAGAATAAATTCAAGATAATTTTTTTTTATACCTTTGAAATAGTATCTAGAACCGAAATAGTTTTTATTTGTATGCTTTAAATATAAGATAAAGAATCGATATGTCCTCCTCTCTTACGCAATTCTCAAGTCTCGTTGACAATTTTCAAGTAACAATCAGATCAGCGCGTCGGTGTGGAGGCCGCGTCGCCCCCTCAACCGCTTGAAGACATCTTTCTTCCGCTTCCCGGTACAATTACCTGGCCGGCCGTTTTTCTACAATTCTGCCCTCAATCAAGGCAAGTTGTTAAGGGCCACAATTATTTTCAGGTGAAACAGAAATAAAAGTTGGCACGTTAATTAATTTCACTCTCGACGAAATATTCAAGACTATATTCCTTTAGAAGTCGAGGTACTGGTGTATTTGACAAATGCTGACCATTTATTGCTGAAATTTAAGTTGTTTAAAAATACATTTTATTTAAGTTACTCATTATAAAGTATAGCTACAAACAAAAAAATAACAAAGTATCTATAAAAGCTGCCTGTGAATAGCAAATGGTAAGAATGTGTATGTCCTCGAGCATACAATCGGAAGGTTATTCAAGATACACTTACATATATTAACTCACGCTTTTTTTTAAGAAGAGGTAGGCAGAGGTGCTGCAAAGACAGTAATGTTTCGCCGTATGTGTTCCGTCCCATTATGTAATAGGGACATATCGCGATATCAGGCAAAAAAATCGGACTTCAGGCTACTAATGAATAGAAAAATCAAATAACACTGTCCGACCTGGGATTCTAGCGCCACGCCGCGCTCTGATGAAAACCGGAAATTATCGTGTAAGTAATTTAAATCTAATTCTTAAATGGCGGAAGTCTAACACGAAACCAAGAAATATGTTTTGAATGTTGATAATATAATGAACTCTCTTGATATTGAAAACAATTTTAACTAAATATTGGTTGAAATTACAGGAGGTTACAAAATATACACATTTTAAAATATTGACAACAAATATAACATTTCGCGCGGTTGAATATGCGCACTATCTGATGGCGAAAACACGTCGAAAAATAAAAAAAGTTGAGTTGCGCATCTATCGACTATCGCTTAATATAATTCTAATCAATGCCGAGATTCGAACCTGAGACCTTAGTCAGTATTGTAATCGTACAATTGTACAATTGCGCCACCGAGACTGGTAAAGCGTATTGAAGATATATTACATGAAAAAGGAAATATAACATAAAATAATATATTAAATATTTTATATGTATTTAAACATTACTTTCTTTATTATATATGTATATAAAGTAAATATAATGAAATTCACTAACTTTATTCATTTAGATAGAGCGTGATGCAGTGATATAGTGTCACAAACATTTACATCTACATTTATAAATAATAACCCAATGCAAAGTAAAACACATAATAAAAGACATGTTTACAAAATATGTCTACCCCAAGAAAGGTTCGCAACATCCGCGCAGTACATTCAAAATAATCCCATAAAGTAAGTCCAAACATGTCAATAAGAAAAAAGATAAAGAACGAACTATTCGCATGGGACGGTAATTTACTGCTGACATGACGGCTGTTTCGATTTTTATAACACCGTATTTTTATACGAATGTCTCCTATTGAAATGAAAAAACATTTTTTTGTTCGATTTTTTTTTTCGTTTTGAAACGGACATGGATAAATCTCTATTGAGGATAGTTTGCCTGCGAACGACATGTGGTTATATGACAAATATACGGTAAGTATCTGTATCTGTATCAGCCCATATACGTCCCACTGCAGGGCACGGGCCTCCTCTACAATCGACTACCGATTGAGAGTGGTTAGGCCATATAGTCCACCACGCTGGCCTAGTGCGGGTTGGTGGACTTACATACCATAGAATTTTATAAATCGCTATGGTATGCAGGTTTCCTCACGATGTTTTCCTTCACCGTTTTAGTGCGTGGTGATTGACTATCAATACACACATGACTCCGAAAAGTCAGAGGTGTGCCCTGGGATTCGAACCCGCGACCACCGTGAATATGTTGGCAGTCGCGTCTAGTCCGTTTACCAACAGGCCACCACGCACTACGGTAATAAATAAATTTTAAAATAATACTTTTGTTTATTGAAGTATGATTTATTGTATGTGTTACAGTTAGAACCCGTAGTAACAACACGTTTTCTGTATTTAAAACTAGTTTTCACTAAATTCCCTTGTTACAACTAGAATTAACTGCTGCTAAAAAGACTCTCAATGAAAACTAATTCTAAGTATACAAAACACGTTTAATCGAAAAGATTCAGTTAAAACCGTTTACTCATTCATAAACGTGGTGTTCTGAATGTCAAAAAGTACTAATAAAGAGGTTAAAGTTTAGATAAATTGTACTTGAGCAGAAGTGGACAAAATAAAAAAAAAAAACAAAAAAAAAAACCAGCTTAATCTAAGCTATATAATGATTATTTCGTTGCGGTATAGTGTTTGATTCAAATATTTGATTTTAAATATTATATAACTAAATATTAAAATAATTTAAATATTAATTCTAGTCATAACTAGAAAATTTTAGTAATTTTAGTTTTAGTTAACAAAGTCATTTAGTAGAAAATAATTTTAACTAGAGAAAACGCATAATAACTGAGTAGGTGTTTTGACACATATTATGCATTAGTATGATGAAGCTGAATTGCAGTGGTTGTGGGCGCGTTGTGTTTTCCTCAGGATGGATAGTCGCGTGGGCATGAGTTTTCTGGATAGCTGACGTAATACTTCGCAATAAAGCTGGCAGTTTAGTCAAGTGTAATGGCAAATACAACTCTCGGGCAATAGGAGGCGAAATGTAAATGGTAATAATATTTTAATGTAATTGGTTTACAGTGTGTTGGAATCAATGTGATTACTCATTTTTGTGATTTCTTTGGAGTTTTCTGGTATGCCAGAATGACTGCAGCCATTTCCAATGGGGAGCAAGCAGTACATGAAGACTTATCATTATATTACGTATAACGTGGTCAAACATTGCGTTGTATAGGTGCTTCTCTCAAATTGGTCTTATTATGTCATTTCAAAATGGCACAGACATGTATTAACCATATTAGTTATTATATTATATAAGTGCGTGCGGTGGCCTGTTGTTAAACGGACTAGACGCGACTGCCTACATGTTCACGGTGGTCGCGGTTCGAATCCCAGGGCACACCTCTGACTTTCCGGAGTCATGTGGGTATTGATAGTTAATCACCACGCACTACAACGGTGAAGGAAAACATCGTGAGGAAACCTGCATACCATAGCGATTTTAAAAAAAGTTCTATGGTATGTAAGTCCGCCAACCCGCACTAGGCCAGCGTGGTGGACTATATGGTCTAACCATTCTGAATCGTATTCTCGATTGTAGAGGAGGCCCGTGCCCTGCAGTCGGGCGTATATGGGCTGATACATACATATTATTTTAATTACGACAAATTTTAATCAGTTAAGTTTCACTGTCACGGAGGATGAGCCATAATCAATAGTAGGTATCGAAATGAATTCCTCCATAACGATGCATATTGAGCATCGGTGTCATTCCATTTCATACAAGGGATAACACTTTAATCTACTATTAATGCGCACATTAAATGAATCATTTTCCAATGAAATATTAAAAGGCCGCTACCGCGATCCATATTCGGTGCATTATCGGAGATTGCCTCGGACAAAGCGCACGACGCATAAGGAAATGAAATGAACGCACCGACCATACTTAGTTTGCCTTATTATCATCAGCATATCTAACTACTTACGTTCACTTAGTGCTTAATAGAACATCACTAGCTTTTACCACGGTAATATCGATTTTAGATACTAGTATTACGAAAGATGGTGCAACTGGTTTACTAGTGTTTCTGCATCTATCGGCCCATATGTATGCCCATATCTTCCTGCAGTGTACAATCCTTTTCTACATGCAATATTAGTCTTTGTAATAGTAGTTCTCATTGGCCTGGTGCAGTAGAAGCCATGGCATTTCGGGTTCAGATCTTCATTGTTCTGATGCATTGGGAGCCATGGCTAAGCTGGTTTAAGCTTATGCTGCGTATGCACTTTGTTTTTTGATTCACTACACTTCATACTTTCAGTCACTTTAGGCATGTTCTATTGCACGCCATCAAAATTGAGCCATGGTTTCATCCATCTCCACCAAAAGTAACTGCGAAGACTACGAACTAGTAAGAAATAGAGTACTAAAACAGTGATTCACGTATTAGTGATGGTCACCGCTACCCATATTGGACGGAGTTATTGGATCATGGTGAGATTGTGAGAACCTGAACTAAATGTATGTGGGGAATTGCTAGTGTGCATCATTAGTACAAAAATTATTGTGTGTGTGTGTTCGTGCTATATCTTTATGCTTATTTTATACCGCGAGTTTACTATATTTATCGAATAATTTACAACGAACCAGCTCATAAATCCAAATGAGTGGTAAATATACTGTTAAACTGAAACAAATAAGAAGCAAGAAACCATTATATGGTAAACAAAAAGTATTTTCTAGTCCACGTTTTCATCAATAATCCAATGATCGTATTTTATTTAATCGTAAATAAGGTATTGTCGGGGCGTCCGAAGGCGTCGTAAATTACCCTGTCCCGTGCGAATTGCCTCTCCCGACTCCAATAAATATTAATCAATACTTAGAAATAAAAGTGTTAACAATTATTTTACCGCCTATTGGAAAAAGGAAAATGAAAATATCGAATCAGTTTAATTGGTCCAAGATTCAATATTTCATTGTCCGATGAATAATGAAAGGCAGGTTTAACGGATGGCGTATAAATCAACGGATTTTATTAACGTTTGCCTTTACTTATTGTTTTTGAATTTATTTGTCACAAAGTTGTAAAAGAGTTATAATATTTAAATACCTTGTGGATTTACTTTTTGGTGCGCAGGTTTCTTTACGTTGTTTACCTTGTTATTATTCTTCTTGTTATATCTGGCGTGATCCAGGCCGGTGCCAGGGTTCGCCTTTCGGATGATTCTTCTCCGTTTTGCCCAACTTTAGACATACTCAACAGTATACTGGTGGTAGGTCTCTATATTTGAGAGGCCTTCTGGTTGGATACCATCGCAATGTCTATTCCTCCTGCCAAACAGCAGTTTAAATGCACTATTGTGTTTCGGATTGGAGTACATTGTAGCCAGAGTAACTACTGGACATATTGAGACTTTACGTCTTATGTCTCTGGATGGCGAGCGCAGTGGAATGTCAATCATTGCTTTGTAATTCAAGGCTTTGTTCGGTTTTGCTTCTGTTCAGGAGCTGTCTTATCGCTTAACATCAGACGAACATACTCATCTCGCCATTCATTGCAATAAAAATAATATTAAGGTCATTCTTCCTTGACGACATCTAGGATTCTTTAGTCTACCGATCGGTCGAAGTTCGGGAATATTGAGGCATAGACACATATTGTTGTTTACCATTGCCGTTAAAGTAAGAATAGGTAATTATGAATACGCACGTAAATTCAAGTGGTGACATACCACCAGGATTTCAACCCACAAATTCAGTTTAGTCGTACAATCACCACTCTACTGAGCTATCTTTGACTCGTTCCCATCACATAAAACACATTGTACGGTTACAACATATTTTATTTATCCCCACTGATTATCTCAGGCAAGTATATAAATCACATACATACATACATAAACTCACGCCTTGTTCCCAGAAGGGGTAGGCAGAGGTGCCAGGGCACCCACATTTCGCCTTGTATGTTCCGTCCCACAATGTGATAGGTGGCGAGCCTATCGCCATATCGGGCACAAATTTCTGACTCTGGGCTGATACTGAATAGAAAAATCCAATATCACTTTGCCCAACCCGGGATTCGAACCTCAGCTTTGTAACCGTACCGTAGTACAACTACGCCACCGAGGCAGTCAGTATATAAATCGTCATAGAATATTTTCTTATTTCCGGTTCTAAGAAAGTTAAAGCCCGCATTTATCTGTTTGTATTTGACTAAGTAATTTAAATTAGTATGCTAATCGTTCAAGGCGAAATAATTTAATTAAACATCGGTATTAGTGGTTTACGGGACGCTGGGTTTGTTTCTTGTTAAAATACAGGAAACAAGACCAAATATCTTCCTTGGTGGGTGTTGAGAGTTGTGTAATAAGACTTGAGTTGGTGCTTACAAACATCAGATGGTATTTTAGATAGACCCGTGAGTTATAAAATGTTTGCGTCTTTTTTTATAGCATTGGTCCGGCAAACAAGCAAACAGTTCACCTGATGGTTAGTAATACCGCCGATAATCATTCACAGCGCTTAGATCTTAAATATGTTACGGGTGTATAAAATCAGTGAGAGAAGGAATGGCAAGGAAAAATGATGGAAAGAGAAAAGGGATATTGGGCATCCCCCATCTCACTCACCGACCCAACTGCAACATCAAAGCTGTATATTGACAAGCATGTGCTGATGTATGTCTCGAAGTCAGTCTGGAACTGATGCCGTATAAAATCAAATGATCAAATTTACAGACAAATTTACCGGAATATTTAACGTTCTTCCGGCTTTGTGACACACTATTTTTGTACGGCACTAGGTGTTCTTTTATTATTTTTCATAGATCTATCGATGGTATGAATGCCGTACAAAAATATATGACCAAAATATACACCCTCTCCCGGTACTTTTTAAATCTCATCTGCATCCAGACGGACAGCTTACAAGTGACGGCATAGTGCTAAATATTATTATTTTAAGCCCCTGTATCTTACTAAATAGGTCTCGTTGTGGTTCATTTGACCCGTCACTTTTTGCCACGGGCCTGTAGTCTATTAGCAGATTCGATCCTAAACGCTCTGTCGGTAGACTAATGAGGCAATTTCACTAATTTGTGTTTTATGGTTAGCCTCGCTCGTAAATGAGACTTGCGTATACGGAAATATTGATTTCTGTTGCATTTATATAATTAGTCAAAATATTCCAGGCACAGACGTGAGCTTTACGACCTTAGTCATTACCAGTATATAAAACTATTTTAGTCACCGAATATTTTGTCTGCTTCACTCAAACTGAATCACACAAATCGTTCGAAAGGGACAAATAATTTGATAACTAAAAAAGCTTATAAATTGTATGCATAAAGTGGTTAGTGGTACCTAACTACAGCTTCTTTTTCTCCATGCTTATATATCACACACGTATGTTATAATCGCGATTGATTGTATGTATGGATGCTTTGATGACTTACGTTTGTTCCTCTTTCAAGCCAAAACTACTGAATGGATTTTAATGAAATTGCGACAGTCTCCGTGGCGTAAGTGGTTAGACGCCGCCTGTGAAACGAGAGGATGCAGGTTCGATCCCCACACCGACAGAAATGTTTATGCGGCCGTGTGTGAATGTGACTTTTGGATTTTATTTATTGTATTTATTTGGTATAGAAGTAGCTAAAACACACATACGCTACTTTACAACCCGAAAAATTATGGAGTGTTCCTGTGCGATGAGCAAGAACTTCAAATATATATATTTGCTACTTTATTTTAAGTCAAAAGAAAGACTTGGGACCGGAGAGGACAGGGTTATATGCAAGGGCGTCGCCAAGGGGGGGCAGGTAGGGGCAGCTGCCCCCCTCCCCTAGAGATAAAAAATTGCTATATGTAAAGCAACCAAAATTTTTAACTTGGTTTGCCTACTATACGGTATTTTTTTTGCATATACCATACTATTATATAATATAATAATAATATTGACCGCCTGGGGGCCGCCGTCAAAATTGTGTAAGTTGCAATTATATTTTTCTCATTCTCCATAATATTTGCCCCTCCCTAGGCCATCGGCTGACGACGCCCCTGGTTATGTGCCTCAAATAATGGTACAAAATCGGACGGGATAGAACAATATATAACGGGACAGGACGGGAAAAGCAGTACCTACCGTGGACGGTAGTGACATTGAGTTTAACTATAAAATATTTAGTACACGAAATAATTGTAGTTGATGTGGAATGGATCCAAAAAATATGTACACGCGGGCGAAACCGGGCCCTACCGCTAGTTAATGTACGTACATTTAAATCAATTTGTTTATGTATGGTGAGTGAATCAATTGGCACGTGTTGCCGCGTTTCAGCGTAATGTTATTTGTAATGGTGCGGTTGCCGCCGCTCCTGCCCTCTCACCTGGCTCGCACTCACCGCTGCCCACTGCCGTATTTACTATAAAATCAGGATTTCACTTAATATACCAGTACATTTAACAAAATAAATAAGTACACCCAACAGTCACATACATAGTTCTAGCCGCACACTATGCTCGAATCTTGCGACTCGTGGGCATCAGGAACTACGAGAGACTTTCGGTTTCACAAACACCCAGACTCGAAACAAATACTTGTGGATAGGACAATTTTTTGTCTCGGTGTGGGGATCGAACCGGATACCCGCGGTCTCTCGCTTCACAGACGGCGTTTAACCAACTGCGCCTCGTTAGTTAACAGTTAACAGCCTCTGGACTGTTAACTGTTTCTGTTTATATATAAGTTTTATTTAGTATGTAATTTGTCTCACTGGTCGAACGCTTCGTTTATTTAATTAAAACGTTAACAGGTTGAGAAGGGTATACGGTCCCTAGAGAGTCATTATTGATTGGAGAGATATAATTTGTCCTTTATCGTTCTTTTATGATTAACAGTAGTCATCTTTCGATATCACACCAAACTCATTGTGGAAGCAGAATTATCCTCAACTTAAATGGATATGGGAACAATATTATTAGTATCATTCATTACGGGATAAGTTAAAGCCATAGGACGGCGAGCGCAGTGAAATGCCATTCATGGTGTTCTTTTGTTTAGCTACTGTGCATGAGCAGTTGGATCGGCGAATGACATACTCTTCTCGCAATTCATAGTAATAAAAAAATGTATCATAATAAACAGAGTCAAAACAATAAACACCATAAACAAACACCGCAGTTTGTATGTACGCAGTGCGATAGTAAAAATACTTGCAGAGTTTAAAATGTCCGTCAAGGGAGGTAGGAAGTGCGAGCACAATAGCAAAATAGATAGATGGCGTCTCAAGGCAAGACAGATAGCTGCCCGTCCCAACATCGGCGAGATGTTTTATTCATAATTCCGACTGCGAAAAGTACCACTCAGAGAAACTTGTTTCTTAAAACGCTTATAGTGTTTAATTTGAATAGGTACGTGTTTTAGGTGCCGAAAAGAGACTGATATTAAATGGTTACGGCTTTTCAGGCCAGATGAAGGTTGAGTGCCCTCGAAATCATAATTATACTTACTACATTCCATTTTATTACATCTAATTTTCAATACACACGGAACACTTTCTTCTGCTTTATTGTATCCCATACTTTTCATATTGACATGGAAGTGGGACATTGTGATACAATGCGTACTACAGAATAATTTAGCTTATGATTTTACCATGAGATCGAATATTTGTCATTGAATATTTATTTTTTAATACTTGTTAGATTATCGAGTACTGGCACATCAAGCCGCTACATGTCTCCTAGACACTCTAGAACTATAAAATCTTTATTTTAGTGTTTTAAGTATTCAATAAACGAAATAATTTTAAATTCTTATCAAAACAAATACCGTTCCAAAGATCCGCAAACAATACTTTTTGAAAATTGCATTTATAGTGTCTTCATATTTCACTCACGTATTACTTTGATTCGAATCATTGTTTCTATGTTATCGGAGCATTCGCATTGGTGAAAAATATATCATTATTTTTCTATTTTCTTGTCCAAAGCATTTAGATCAAACCCCAGAAGGGAGCTTGTATTGCGGATGATAGCTGAGGAAAAAGGAAAGGGTAGGTTATATTTGGCATTAAATGCAACACTTAGTTTAAGCAACTTTAGGTTATTTGGAGCCGAGGGATGTCCAGTATATTTTAGGCGTCTAAGTTCTGACAAAAGGGTGATATCCCTTTCCAGATCCTGGGAACAATTCGTATGCAGCATTGGACAATCTAGGGCGTTTCTTAAACGAATAAGAAAAATCAATATTTTATATGTTATCACAGCTTTTACAGAGATTTTCATAAATAAATAAATATTACACCAGGTAATGAATATTAACAGCTATTATCATCACTGTAATGTCAGCCACTTGTAGTCAATGTGTCAGAATGAATCTTAAAAACTTAATAAATTAAGTTAAGGTCATCCTTGTTTCAGCTTATTGTTGCTGAATAAGAACTTATTATACATATGAATAAACGCGGTCTAGTTAATACTGTGAATTTAATTAAGGAAATCATTACGGACTCATGACTGGAGGTTGCTATAAAAAATCTGAACAAAACACTAAACAAGGTCGTACAGCGAATACTTTTGCATCAAATACTAACATATTTTTGTTGCAAATGTTATGTTGCTCCATTTACTTCCCCTCAGCAAATTATTCTTCAGTATGAAGCTTGGAAGTCTGTCGAAGTAATTCTATACAACATCCCATTGTACATAAATGTATTTATTGGTCATGTAGGCAATTAAATAGCTCCTATGACAAGTATTGAACACAGCACTTAACTACTATTTACAAAATATTTTCTGTACTTAGTATTATTTAAATTTTTGTTTTCCTGTTATGTGTTAAATAATTTTATTTATAATTGTTTTTATTTATTTATTTATTTTTTATTAGTGTAAACTTACCAAGTAAATATAGTATAAATTCGTTTAGTTGTTCTAGATTCTAGGACATCGTCTTATAGCGCTAACGTCATTGTTTATTTCAATATTCGTAAATCTTACTTATGTTGCATGAAATAATATTTTATGTTAAGTATAAAAAATGGTAGTAAAAATTCACCACCTACAAGAATATGTTAAGCACTACTCGGCAATAAATAACGTTGCCAACTCCACTTTCTTGACCCCTTAACATATGAAAGGATGAACTTACAGCCCCAGTCCGCTGCAATGAATAAAACTTTATGTGTTTTCTCGTAGGTAACATTTATAAATTCATAATATGCTTTAGTATGCAAATCCTTTTGAAAGAAGCATAAATTAAAAAATAAAAACGCCATTGCTCTATAATTATTCTTTGAAACCGGCGCCACGAAAGGATTAAATGCAGGAAAGGTGAAAATTTCCAATGTTGCTTTTTATGTCTGCGACACATTGGTGTTTCATTTTGTTTGAGGGCTCTTGGTTTCAATTTCGGCAGTCTGTCCTTCGCCTTATCTATGAATACAACGTTAAAGCGACTGGAAACATTCGCTGTAACTTACTGGTTGTTACAATGTTGTTTACGGCCCTGGTTACCACTTAACATTTTATTTCGCCGCGACACGACATTCCCACAAGAGCTGTTAAAATGTCGCAAACCGTTCCCAATGATACTGCTTTGTAACATTAACTCTTCAATATAAAATATATGAGACTCGCGCGTGCAATTCAACACCACTGAATAATGGTGATCTATGCATCACTATCCGAAACCGTGTTCTCGTCACAACATCGTTGTCTTCCACGATATGAATAAAACATCGCATAAAATCATATGGATCTCTTTCACACATACAAACGGCCAGTGTAAATGAACCGCCCGGCTGCCTCCAAACTATAGAGGCTACGACGCCATGACGACATGCGTATATCGTTTCGGTTGGGTCTACATAAAATGGAAGCTATAAGAACTCGTCCAAATGTAACTGCTAAGGAAGTGGGTATACACGGCGTGTCTAAATTAATTGGTTTATTGTCGTTTTTAGGGACATTTCAGTTGGGAATTTGAGGGTTTAGACGGCAACGACGATAATAAGTCAGCGGACTTTGTTATATTTATTGTGCTATGATTGAGGGGAAATTGTATTTTTAGTTGGCGCTTAAAAACCAGTGCAACCGCTACAATAAAGTGTAAAGAAAAAATATATAAAGACATTTGCATACTTCGGTTACTGTAAAAAAGTCCAGTATTAAAGAAGAAAGAAATAGTTAGTGCATTTGGAATATCAAGTTTGCTTGAAGTTGCGGAATAATAAAAAGGAAAGTGCAAACAGACAGTTGCACGGTGTACCGCTGCAGTCTACGACAAACGTTGGATTCACTCACAGACGTCAACTGATTCGCAAAGCTCACAATAAACTTACAGAGGGACGCGGGGGTAGATTAAAAATCGAGCGACTCGCAGACACAATGAAAATGTTTTTTCACAGGCCCCTTTCAGGCGAGCGCTTTGTTTGTGAAACGAAGTTCGCCGTTTTTTCCCTCTATATACGCTTCATTGCGATTTTCTCTTGGGGGAGAAAATATCGCGTAATGAATATCCCGCCCTGATTTCACTCGCATAGGCCGCGGTGCTGCGCACGGCTGCATTCCATTGCATCCTCTCTTTAATTTGGGCAATAATGTTCCCGATGGACCGGCCGATTGATATTGACAACACGGCCGCGTCCGTCCCGCCTCCATGCCACTCCAACATCCCAACATTTTTATTTAATACCTGTTACATTGTAGTTTTTGTGTTATGTTAATTTCGCTTAAAATTCAAAATCTATTTATTAGGATACAACTAAAAAAACTCGTTCCATTAGCTTTACAATCACCTTCAATATAGGTGGACCCCTTTGAATGTTTAAAAAAAATCTATGGTACAAAATCTAATGGATTTACCGACTTACTAATTAATATAATAAACCTCACTTAACCTACAAAGGACGGATACCGAAGTTCAGTTCAAACATCATTAATAACATTAGGTTAAACTTACAAATTACATAATACCATTACGTGTTAACGAAGTGGTTATTTATCGATGTATAATCGCGCTAAAACTTAAACTACTTCGCCAAAATAATTTATAGGTTGTGGTGGCGCGATGCGGCGGTGCGTTCACATTGTTCAAGAGTTTGACGCCCATACGCGCATATGAAAGTTTGTTCTCGCCCAACTCGGAGGTAGCACGGTGAGCAGATATTAACGTTATGAAGTTGACAGAATAATCGATATGTGTATTGAAACTTGCTATATTGAATTGAATGTGCCAATGCCTGCAGCTATTTTTGCATGAGACAGAAACAGGGGATGTTTATGCTGATATATGCACTTTTGAGTGTGAGATTTACATGGGCTGATATCTTTACTACATTATTTGTAGGTAATCTTTTTTAAGCCTGTGCAGTACGGTCTATACGTAATGTATATGTAATTGATAGAACTTTATATTTTCAATTTTTAAAATTAGTTGTGTGCAATAAATTGTTTTAAATAAATATTAATAAAAATAGATTGATTTTGCGACATCAGCCAAAAATTAATTTAGGTATTGATTTTCCAATGCAAATAAAATCAGGTGAACGCTGAAATTAATTTTAGACAGACAAAATGGCTATAATTTTTTCTTACAAAACGTCATTGCTAACCATTTTGGGCTCAAAACCACAAATTATGCGCATTGATATTACGAAATGAATTCTAACAAATGAGCTACGCGACTGTCTATTATTACTCTCATGCTATTTCAAGCGACTTAAATATAAAGCATTAAAATAATCGACCAATTACCGAACACCCACACATTTTTGCAATTGCGTCACATTTTAATTTTATAACAGATAATCCGCCATCAAAGAAAACGTTACTTTAAATAACCGAAAACTGTGCAAAAATGTCGAGCATTAGACTTGTGACATGTTTATTGCGTTTCGAAGTGCCAATTTGGGATTTAAATATCATATAACTTACTCTGGGGTAAGGTTTTATGTGACGAAAACGAGAGCTTTGCGTGTAATGAGCGGCGCGGATTTCAAAGATATATGGCAGTAATGTGGTCCATATACTTACGCTTAATTGAGGCCTTTATATGCTATTTTGGATTAACACAAGCATACATAGGATGCATATATTTGACAGCCTCCGTGGCGCTGGCGGTTAGACGCCGCCTGTGAAACGAGAGGCCGCGGGTTCGATCCCCGCACTGAGAGAAATGTTTGTGCAGCCCACAAATATTTCTTTCGGGTCTGGGTGTTTGTGAGACCGAAAAGTCTCTCGTAGTTCCTGATACCCACGACACAAGATTCGATCTTAGTGTGGGGTCAGGACTATGTATGTGACTGTTGGGTGTTATTTATTTATTTATTTATTTATATATGACAGCCTCCGTGGCGCAGTTGGTTAGACGCCGGCTGAGATCGAGAAGCCACGGGTTCGATCCCCGCACCGAAACAAATATTTGTGTGAAACACAGGTATTTGTGTCTGGTCTGGGTGTTTGCGAGACCAAAAAGTCTCTAGTAGTCCCGGATACCCACGACACAACACTCGATCTTAGTGTGGGGTCAGGACTATGATTGATTCTCAGCTTATTAAGTTGCACTGTGGGATTCATTTGAAAAGGGTGGGTTTATGTAATGAATTGATGCACCTTCTAGCTTATTAGATAATCTATAGAGACATAATTAATGAAGTATTTCAATGATAAAGTAAATAAACTCATTCAATTACTGCTTATTTAACTATACATAATGGTGTCTTAGATTTACGCGAATGTTACACAGTAAATGAAAACTATTATTTACGGGAAGTTCAAAATGTAAAAAAAACACATCCGCGATAAAACCCGTAAATAATGGTTTGGTTTCAATTTTAACAATACATTGTGCATAAGTTGTTGGAATCTTAGTAACAGATAAAGTTCTTAAGTTTCGGTGGTACTTTTGAAAAAGGATCAAATTGATAAATCGGGGTCGCGGGTTCAAATTCAAGTATATTTCATAAAAATCCTAAAAATACTAAATCGATTACATACAATAGAAACTCAAATCACTGATGAGACCGACAAGCTAAATTACTAATGAAAAACATAACAAATTAGTATTTTCTGTGTTTAATTGAATAAATTTGTCACGCTGCCCCGCAACTTTAGGGAAGCCTAAGAAACAAGGCCATGTCACAAAGCGATGTTATTTCTAATATGTAATTTGTGTCCTTACTAATGTTAGGGTTGCCACCAATTATCCGTTGTGTTAAAGTGGACCCTTTGAAAATTGAATAGTATATGTTGATAGCTCAGTGTTAGAGGTTCCATAGATTTCTCTCCTTGTTTTTGATAGTTCAATATAATATATTTATTATTATGGATTTTAGACGTCCACGTGTACAGTAAATGTCTCTACTATGTATTACATTTATCATAGAAAACGAAAAGCTAACAATATTTGCAAGTCAATATGTAATATTACGTTATTTCTAAACCAACTATCACGTAAAGTCTTAACATAAATAAAAATGTTAATACGATCGCATTCACCAACTTAGATCTTAGATTTCAACCCTCTCTTTTACGTCAAGAAAATGCTGTCCATTAATTAATTAAAATCTTATATCAATTTACGGTCTAAACTTAGGACTCTAATTGTTTAATTAAAGATGTTCCATCTTATCAAGTCTTTTTGTTAATGTCTACCATACTCAGACTACATCTCAAAGGTATCCTTATAAAGATTGTGATACGCAACTAGAAACCAAAAGGCTTAATTGGGGACCGAAGTTAATTAGAGTGACACCAGTAAACACGTTAACGAGTGTCAGCGGTTGATGTGTGACCCCAGTCTGCTTTATTACTCAATGATTTTACATAACGATACGCCAACAACTGAGTATTATTGTTTTTAACCGACTTCAAAAAAAGGAGGAGGTTCTCAATTCGACTGTATGTTGCTTTTTTTTTATTTTATTTTTTTATGTTTGTTACCTCGTTTCTCTGTACTGTGTGAACCGATTTCGATAATTCTTTCTTTGATTGAAAGCTGGTGCTTGTCGTTTGGTCCCATAAAAATATGGTGAAGATCTGATGAATATCTTCGGACCTGGAGAGGGGAACTCCTTAAAATTAAGGAGAATTGCAATGGTTCTTTTTGCATTACGTTCATTACAAAAGTTAAGATACAGTAAGATAGGGAAAAAGGGGTGGGGGTGAGGGGGGGTGGGCGATAAAATTAAAATACACGTAAATTCTAATATCTTCGGCAGCTTTTAAGCGATTTTAGTGATTTCTTTTTCATTGGAAAAAACGTATTGACAGGTTGATCCCAGGAACACAACATTAAGATCTTATTATCATGTTCGGACCTGGAGAGTAGAACTCCTCAAAATTTAATAGGATTTCAACGGTTCTTTTTGCATTGAGTTCAGTATAAAAGCTAGGCTACAGTGGTTGAGGGAAAAAGGGGTAGGCGCGAAGGGAGGGGGGGGGGGGGGAGAAAAAATAATAAACATATGAATATTCCAATATCTTTGGCAGCTTTTAGCCGATTTTAGCGATTTTATTATCATCGGAAAGAACATATTCCTTGTGGAGACCAAATCTTTTTCATTTAAATGCCTATCAACACTAAAAAGATAAAAATAACTAAAATTTTTAATAATAAAATAAAAACCGACTTCAAAACAAAAATCCACTAAAAACCAAAAATAAATAAAATAATAACTACCACTCCAAAGCAAATAAATAATATTTATTTCATGGAGCTCGTGCATGTTGATTAATTTGCTTAATGACTTGACTAGCCAACAAATCAAAATATATGCGTAACATATTGAAGGCGGGTGACCCAGTACCAAACATATAGACATTTAAATTAATATAAGGCATAGGTTGGAGTGGTAGTTATTATTTTATTTATTTTTGGTTTTTAGTGGATTTTTGTTTTGAAGTCGGTTTTTTCTTTCATTGTCATTTTATCATTCTCAGCAAAAGAAACTGACTTTAAACAGTCGGTACTTTAATTGACTTCAGACACAATGTAACTAAAATATAGCATGGTATAAAAGTATGTAATTTTTTAATTTTGTCTTTTCGGTATTTTTGGATGATAAATATAAATAGATTTTTCTAAAATAATAATATATAGCCTTTAATTTTAAACACGTAGCTAATAGTACGCAAGCATATATTTTTTTGGTAAAAACTTCTTAAAATAATAATATACTCGCTTGAACTTCAAACGCTCAATGGTACGCAAGTTGTTATATATATATATATATTTTTAGCATAAACTATATCTTTTCTACAATTTATACATAATGCTGCTGGCCAAGTAACATAAAGTTATAACATAACATAACATAGATACATTATATTTTCAAGCGATGGCCAAGATCTATTTATTTAAAACGTAAAGGATTTTTAATGTTGATATGATAATAATTTACGTAATAATTTTATTCAGAAGGTGCTTTAAGCAAGGACTAAATAAATTAACCGACTTGGTATTACATGAATCTCACAACTTTTTTGCGGTAGAAAAACTTAGCTGCGAGACTTGGTATTTTTTTATAAGTAAAAAATTACGTCGAATCCGCGATATAATACGTAAAAAATAGTAATGTTTCAACAAATATGTAACATTCGCGTAAATCTAAGAACATACATACATACATAAACTCACGCCTATATCCCAGAAGGGGTAGGCAGAGGTGCCAGGACACCCTCATTTCGCCTTGTATGTTCCGTCCCACAATGTGATAGGTGGCGAGCCTATCGCCATATCGGGCACAAATTCCTGACTCTGGGCTGATAATGAATAGAAAAATCCAATATCACTTTGCCCAACCCGGGATTCGAACCCGAGACCTCAGCTTTGTAACCATACCTTAGTACAACTACGCCACCGAGGCAGTCTAAGAAACCATTACAAAAATATACATATCTTTTGAATTTAGAAACTTGTAGTTACCCTTTTGGTAATCAAGAATCTTGTCATACATATTGTGGACTGTACAGTGAACTAGTGAGGATCAACATTATTGAACTGAGTTGCTTGTCAGACAATAAGTAAAGTGGCTTTTGCAATTTGGACGTTGTGATTGACACTTATTTCGTAACAGAAGAAGATTTTTCAGTTTTATATCAGACGATAAAAAAATAAAAAAGTAATATTTCACGACTTCGCACTCGCACTGAAATTTTAACAGCCAAATAAAATTTGTGAATCTAAACGGGACAGTAATGGAACAACCGTTTTGTCACTTTATTGCTATTTTTAACGAATGCAATCTGTTTTCGCGATGTTCACAATCTGCCACCGACGTGTTAGTTTGTTACGAATAGGGTTCGAACGTTTGATGATTTCCGTGTATACGATTGCCGATAAGTGATTATATTTCTTACTTTCCTTATCTCGATGAGCTGTTATTCCTCCCTTATTTCGAGCGATCCAATTTTGTCTAATAAAAAAAAATTGTCAAAGAAGAAATTAATTATTTGTCGCAATTTGATACACGATTTAGCATGACCACAAAATGCATCGTAGTCACTGGGGCTAGAATTTCGCTTAATAGGTACTTCGTAGATCCCTAGATGACCGCTGTGTCCTGTGTGAATTGGATTATAGATGAAACAAAAGTTAAAAGTATTCAATAAAAACAAAAACCATCAATGAAATTTAAATATTTTAAGCGTGAATGAGGCAGACAAGAATTGGAATCATATGTTTGGCAATATATTTTTTGCTTGAGAGAAACCTTTTTACTCCGAGTTTTAATTTGTTACATGTGATAGAGCCACAAAGTTATCTGGCCCGGTGGCCAAAAGTGGAAACAAATACGTCATTTGGAATGTCAGTCTATCTGCCAGTCGCTGACATATCGGCCATTAGTTGTTTACTCAATGTATTTATTTTTCCTGGATTATTTAAAACTAGTGAAAATTGCCGAAAACTTTAAAAAGTGATGCTAGGATTGTTAAACTTCAGGTATTAAATTTTACGTAGGAAAAAAAGCGTCTTCAGATACCAATAATTCCCTTCGAAAAATTGTATCATCGTGTAGCTGCCGCAACAAGTTTGTGTTGTCAGCTTTTCAAAATAAATTCCACGAAAACAGAACTTTGTACAGTCACGAGCAATAATATGTATACATTGTCACATTTTCCAAAATATCTACACTGCTATCATTCAAAAAATATCTTCACAACATTTTTTTCAAAATTATCCAACCATCAAACTGTGTCAAAACTGGGTATACATTGGTTTCAGAATAATATACACAAAACATATCAGTAAAAAGTATACACTTCCAATTTTATTTTTAAGTATACATGACTATTTCTATAACATGTATACAAAACGGATACATTAAAATGACATAGAAAATTTATACCTACTTTTTCCTGTTTTTTTAAATTTATTCATATACCATTGTATGACATAATAGTTTCTGAATTGGACGAATTCAGCTGTAGTGATTAATACAATCATCATCAGCCTGTAGCAGTCCACTGCTCATAGTCCAAGCTATGTCGGATATTCTTGTTCTTTGCTGTATTATTCTATTAGAGATGCTATTCTTAAGAGAAATTTCCAACATAGCTTACTGAGCGACAAATACAATGCTATGAATAAATAACAGTTTTAAAAATAAACTAGCGGCCCGGCCCAGCTTCGCCTTGGTGGAGATATTCTTTCACTCCACTCCACACCTGAAGGCAGCCTTTGTGATATTGATTCGTTGGTGGGAGAAGTGGTGGGAGGCGCGTGACCTGCGCGCGGTACCCAATCGTGGCTAATCACCACGAGACGCTGCCTCACCATTTCGCGCATAATCTTGCGTGGCTCCGTCGGCGTCGTGCCGATTGGTGACCGGATGTGGGGTCCCGGAGGCTCATCCCGGGAGGGTACGGGGACCCTTCCATCGGGCGGATCAATTCATCCCCTTTCCCTTCATTCCCTTTCGTGCCGGTGCCCATTCGGCCTTCTTAATGTCCGGACTTAAGCTCCTCGATGCCTCTTCATCAAACCTATCCCCTCAACTTCATGACAGTGCAATTAAACAGAGCAGGTCCTTCAGCGGTGCATAACCCCACCACCGCGTTTACTTTGGAATTCACCAACATTAGCGGACTCCATACGAACCTTAACGGTTATTCGCTTCAAGAAAACTTCAAGCCGAAAGCCGGGGTATGCTTGTATGAACAGTTGGACATCTGCTGTCGCCGTTTGCACTGCATGGAGGACCCTTTCTTCCCCGCTCTGTGGGTGCACGTGGATCTAGGTTCCCTGAGCCGCATCTACGAGTGCCTTTATAGGTCTCAAAACGGGGAAAATGAGACGACTCGGCTGTTCAGGTATCTTAGCCAGGCGGCTGATGACGCGTGTGCGCAGTTCCCTTCGGCCGAAATATGGGTTTTCTTGGGGGTCTTGGTAGTCTTTCAATGCAAATCACGAACTATGGCTGGGCTCCTCCAAGACTGATCATGTTGGTTCCTCTGGCCTCTTGGCACTTTCAATCAATACCTGCTTGGGTCATCAGTACCGTTCGCTTCACCTCCATGTGCCATGCAAGTTGAGCGGAATGGTGTGTAAGTTTATTTCTCATCCATCCCTTGGAGTTGTTAGTTCCCTGAAAGAAGCCTACAACCGAGCCATCAAAACCTGCAAGAAGGCCTACGTTAGAGCGGATGCCCAGCGCGTGCAGCAAGATTGGGTTTGCGTTGGCCATTCACCCAACTAGCAGTCGTGCTTATTGCTCACTCGTTGATCAGTGACAGACATCGGGGATTCCGTCAAAATCGACCAACAGGTGAATCTTCTTGAGTTTGTCCTGTAACGCTGGGTTGAGGCGATTGACTGGCGTGGCGAGGCTCTTGCTATGAGCCTTGACATAGCCAAGGCTTTTGATAGGGTCTGGCACCGTGGTCTTCTTTCCAAAGTTCCGACATACGGTCTGCCCGACAACCTGTGTTCGTGGATTTCTGGCTTTCTGTATGGGCGTAGAATACGTGTCGTCGTCGATGGACACGCTTCGGCGCTCATGTCGGTAAATGCCAGAGTTCCTCTGGGCTCGTTGCTGCCGCCCACGCTGTTTATTCCGATATCAATAATATGTTGTCGCTAGGCAACATTCATCGCTATGCAGACGGCAGCCCCGTTCTTAGGCGATACCACTATGGGCCTCCGGGTTTCTGGATTGACGCTGTGAGGGGACGCGAAGATCTTGTCATTGAGCTCACATGGGTTTCCAAGGATATGTACAATGCCAACAAAACCCAAGTGTGTGCGTTTACTTGCAAAAAATACTCCTTCCCAATTTTTCAGGGTGCTCCCCTCGCAATGCAGAATGACGTGAATATCTTTGGTGTGGATATACGCTATGTATATCCATCTCAATTCAAAGAATCACGTCGAGGGCGTAATATCTGCCACAGCACGCAAGCTTGGAGTCCTGAACCGGGTGCGTCGGCTTTGTTTTTGAATATTAGCTATAAGGGGTTGAAATAAAGGATAATTTCATAGCTGAATAGAAGATGGGATAGGGTAGGAAGGTTGGTCAGTTCTGTAGTTGTCTCCCAAGATTCAATATGCCGCCCCCTGAACTTGCTGCCCGGGTCACAGACCCCGTCTTGCTCCCCCCTAGATCCGGGCCTGGTCGGGGCTTTTAGGTGGCCAGTGGCCACGGCAACAAATTCACTAAATTTCGGTTGCGATTGAACCAGATCTGCGTCTAGTTGTTTAAATTATTTTGAAACTGTAGGTACTGTATACATGTTTTTGAAATTCCCTTGGGTACATAATCATGTAACTAAAAGCTTAAATTATTTTGTTAATCTGTTGTCAACGAAAATTTGATAATAATGTGTAGTTAATTTTGATATAATTTTACGTTTACATATTATTATTGGACAGCTAGTATACTTATTTATGCGATTTAATGTTGCTACATAAATTTGAATTTTAAGGGCGTTTCTATGTTATTGCTCGTGACTGTACGTACTAGTACAATAGATGTAAGTTCATATCATAAACTAAAATTTATCGTTACGTGCGTGGTGGCCTGTTGGTAAATGGACCACCAATGACCACAACCACAACCACATTTCACGGTGGCCGCGGGTTCGAATCTCAGGGCACCCCTCTGACTTTTCGGAGTCATGCGTGTATTGATAGTCAATAAACACACACTAAAACGGTGAAGGAAAACATCGTGAGGAAACCTGCATACCAAAGCGATTTATAAGAATTTCTATGGTACCTGTGTAAGTCCACCAACCCGCATTAGGCCAGCGCGGCGGACTATATGGCCTGTGATATGGCCTAACTACCCTCAATCGTACTCTCGATTGCAGAGGAGGCCCGTACCCTCCAGTGGGACGTGTATGGGCTGATACAGATAACTTTTTTAAGGGTTTTGACTTCTTTAAGGGGGAGCGATTGGTTAGAAATCTTGTGAAGGAAAAAAACATGCATATGAAACTGGTCCACTCATTTTCCCGACACTATTGATCGGATTGAAAAATCTTACTTTACCCACTTTATTGCTATATCTATTTTTAATGGCAACACCAAATTCGATTACAGCGACTCTCTCACCGGGTCAGATAACTTTGAGTATATATTTAAATGTTGGCATGTGTTTCCCTACCTATATAGCCTGTATGGCCTAACCAATCACAATCGTACTCTGGATTGAGCATGAGGCCCGTGCCCTGCAGTGGGATATATATGGGCTGATAAAGATATTACGATGGCCGGTCATACATTAAAAAAACTATAGAGAATCAAGACTATCATAGATCAAAATTATTTGTTATTTGCGTTTTGAGGCACAGTCTATAAATATTCAATAAGGTCCTCCTGATAAATATTATATTATTAAATTCCGCTAAAGAACTTTAGATGGACTGTCAAAGACACGTGCTGAACTTTCATAAAGTACGTAAACTAGTGCAAACTAAATTATACATAGTGAATGAATAATTTATAATTTGTCTAGATACATCTATTTCATTAAAATCCCGTTTTTTGCCAAGGTTTGCTTACATTAAAATGCTTATATATACGCGAAAATCATTTCTACTTTTAAGTATTTAGGCGCCAAATTCAATTTGTTTGCTTTACAATAGAACAGTTTTGAATTTCCCTTGTTTCGGAACTATAGACTACATTGAAACATAAATAAGAGCAAACGGTTAAATACCCATTTATTTCCTCCGTCGATGACAACAAGCCGTAGTAATGTCAGTATTTGCCAATGCCAGCTGCCTCCAACCTGCCAATTGTTTGGAATTTATTTACCTCGAACAGATCGACTACAATGGTATTGATGGTAAATACGGGCAAGTCTAAAAACCACAGCGAGACGAGCAGTGAGAACCATTATTACATTGTCTACTGCAATTGTACTATAGTATTACGTCTGCAATAATTTACAGTGTAAATTAGATCTTCTTATTTCTCGCAGTTGATATTTTTTACCCTTTCAGTATCAGCCCATATACGTCCCACTGCAGGGCACGGGCCTACTCTACAATCGAGAGTGCGATTGAGAGTGGTTAGGCCATATAGTCCACCACGCTGGCCTAGTGCGGGTTGGCGGACTTACATACCATAGAAATTTTATAAATCGCTATGGTATGCAGGTTTCCTCACGATGTTTTCCTTCACCGTTTTAGTGCGTGGTGATTGACTATCAATACACACATGACTCCGAAAAGTCAGAGGTGTGCCCTGGGATTCGAACTCGCGACCACCGTGAACATATTGGCAGTCGCGTCTAGTCCGTTTACCAACAGGCCACCACGCACTTTTTACCCTTTTTTTTTACCCTTTATTAGCATAAAATGGTCTTGGCTTCGACTTCAATCTCCAACCAATTAATTGTAGTTCTTTTGATGCAATTAAAATATATAATTTTTTATTTATTTTATTTTAAATCACATCATTTATGTTGTTTCTGTTGGGTTAAAACAAGACACCTTTATTTTGTCTAATCTCAGTACCTTGTATCCACCACATTTTTATTAAAAACACCGAAATATAAATCTGTGTTGTATTCAGGTTTTCTTTATGGATATAAGAAAGCAAAACATAAAAACTAATTGAATTTAAGGTAAACCAATTTCAAGTTCGATCGGATACACATAACTTTTGGATCGAGATAGTCCACGGCTTACGGTGTATTTTTTTTAGTTAGAATCCGAGCGTAAAACAAATACATTTAGTCCAACAGCTTTGTTGACGTTATCAAACGATAACACGATGATACGCCGTGCCTCGCCGGTGTGAATATTGAGAGAAATGCCATCGATCTCACTCCGTCGCGATATCTACGTAAATAAATATTGTAATTTGAGTATTCACAAATATGTTTATTCTATCCTTTATTTATTTTTAGGCTGACCTAGTCATATATTTTTATCTATAATTTTATTTCAAGCGATATTTTCCCACGGTTATTTAATGAGGCAAAACTTTTACAAAATGTTTAATTTACGCACGGTACGGAACTATTTTGGGGACAAAATATAAGCCTATTATTTACACCAAAATACAGCTTTTTCTTTGTTCTTAAAGCAGCTACGATTTCCCGCCAAAATATCCTCAATCGCCGCATAGCGCCGGTTTGTCTGAAATACAGTATAGTATAGTACAATAAGCTTTTACAATAAGTTAATTGTAATTAAAGCGGGGAAATATTTTTTTATAATTTCTTTATGACAGTTGTAAACTTACAAATAAAATATGTCTTGGCCACAAAGACCCCTATAAAACTTCTTGAATGACCTTTCTTTTTTGCACTGTGTCGACAGACAGTCATTTACATAATTTACAGAGCAGAACAAAGAATAAGTACAAAGATTACCACATCGACATAGATAATATAATTGCGTTATGTGTGGATTTTTAATAAGTGATGTAAGCCCATTTTATTGGTACGATGCAGCATGCTCCTGATGATAATTGGAGTGCAATTGATTAATGATGTGTATAAAATACACATTTCATCAGTAGGACGAAGTTAGTAAGCCAGATTTGTGCGGATATCCTACTAACAGCTTTTGGTCTCTGAAATTCCGAGCGAAATGAAACTGAACGGGTTTTTTTATTGCAATGGCGAGACGAGCATGCAGTTCGCCTTATGGTAAACGATACGACCGCACATGAATAGTAGCAAAACCAAACAACACCTTTAATTACAAAGCAGTGCTTGCCATTCCACCGTGCTCGCTATCCTGAGACATAAGATTTGAAGTCTCAAATGTCCGGTAGTTACTCTGGCTACAATGTTCTTCAAACTGAAACATAACAGTGCATTTACACTGCTTGCATGAGAAATAGACATTGCGGCGGTACTTAAAGGCGGCCTCTAATATATGACAGACCTACCACAAGTAAACTTTGCTTACTTCTCTTTACTGTGCTTTTCGTTTGATCCAAGTCTAGACTTTTGTTCTGAATCGTTAAAAATATCAAAACAGTATTTAAAAAGTAGGTTAATGATGACTTAAAATATTAATAACAGAACAATTTTCAAACGAAGTATTGGAATAAATAAATAATATGAACAAGTCAAAATTAAATATAATTATTGCTTCGTTAGAAACACAATAACTAACAAACTCAAACGAATAACAAAGTAAATGAATAACTTTCAAAATTTACTTCGCTGAGGCAATAAAGTGGATTCGATCATTTGTTTTTCCTTGACGTGGGAACGTTCGAACTTTGGCTCGGACAAATATATGGAAAATAGTTCTTATCGTGGAATCGACTCTTACTCCCGAGGGATTACGCTCGATATATCAAAAACTTTTAAGCGTATTGTATTCAACAAATTATACAGATTATATTAGTGCTCCGATTTGAAAACAGCCAGGACGAAGTCTTTTCTATGATTATTTATTTATCTGTATCTTATTTATCTTTATCTTATAAGAGATTTTTTTGATTATATTGAGCCAAAGCCTTTTTTATAGAACTTGGAGTCTTAGCCCAGAAATATACAAGACTAAAATTACAATACATCCCCATTTTTTTACATTGTATGTTTTTTAAATAATTTCTATTTCTGGTTTACAGTTAATGTCTACGAATGACTAATGATAAATAACACCCAACAGTCACATACATAGTCCTGACCCCACATTAAGATCGAGTCTTGTGTCGCAGGTATCAGGAACTACGAGAGACTTTTCGGTCTCACAAACACCCAGACCCGAGAGAAATATTTGTGGGCCGCACAAACATTTCTCTCGGTGCGGGGATCGAACCCGCGGCCTCTCGTTTCACAGGCGGCGTCTAACCGACTGCGCCACGGAGGCGAATGATAAATAGTATGTTTTACTGAAATTTGGTTTTGTGGCCCAACAGACAAAAAGCAAACAAATACTTATGTAAAAAGAATTGAGGTCACCGTTTTAACTCCTACATAAATGCTTGTTTAATTTAAAAAAAAATGTTATTCTTCTTAGACTTTGTTATGTGTATTTAGTCTTGTTATTATTTAATAAATGGAAGTCTTATTCTGTGTATTTCATATCAAGTTTTAATTTAATATAAAATGCCTATCTGAACGTCAGACGCTTCA
Source organism: Hyles euphorbiae (assembly GCA_023078785.2). Classification (NCBI taxonomy): domain Eukaryota; kingdom Metazoa; phylum Arthropoda; class Insecta; order Lepidoptera; family Sphingidae; genus Hyles; species Hyles euphorbiae. The sequence goes on from CM041050.1 coordinate 13,608,439, forward strand.
TAAAAACATGACTAAAACAATTTTAAAGTTATCAAACTATACTTTTTTAGTTCCAGTATTTCTTAATAAGTATAATCTAGATATTTCATTAATAACATATTCTACAATATATTTTAAAACAATAAGTAACGATAGTAACACTCAGTACCTGTTCGCTCTGATGACGCTCAGAGATTTCCCGCCAAAACTTGTAAGCTTTGTTTATATTACGGGCGCACGTTTACATTTTATTTCCCAGACATTAAAGCGTTATCTATAGCTATAAAAGTATTACATAAAATTGTTAAGTATGCTTTTACAGGTATAATCAAATATCTCCAATCATTGTTTTTACTTTGATACTTAAATCGTGAATAGAAGCAATACGCACAAAATGTGACGTAAGGCTACTTACTGCAGCACCAACGTTAGCTTTGTAAAATAAATTAGTTGGTTTATATGTGGTGAGCGTGAGAATTGGTCGCAGGAGTTAAATGAATCGAATGATAAGTAGTAAGCTGCGGAGGGTGCATCACGCACGTGTTGTCAGATTAATTGAATGCCTTCCGCCCGGCCCCGACCCGCGCCGCCGCGCCGCCTGCCGGCTTTACGCTCTCGTCTCTACCGTAAAATGTATAAACTCACGAACGTGCAACTTGCACATTAATTGAGGGATGAACTGTGGTCTGTATTTCGCCTTCTGTGCACTTCAGATTTTTTTCAACGTTACTTTATTTTCATACGGAGTATAAGCGCGGGTCGCAGGGCGCGGGAGAGGTACGCGCGGGCCGCGGGGCGGGGCGGGTCGCGCGGCCTCTCGCGTTTAGTACAGCGCTCAGCAGGAGTGTCGGACGCTCGACTTTGCAGTCGGCAACTTTAGTATTCTTCGTTTATTTTCTTTTCTATTCATTTAATTTGTCTGTCGAACTTCACGGCGTTACAAACATGAAATGTATCGTCGTTTGTGAGTGAGTACCAGGTCTTGTGTTGGCTGGAATTTTATTGAGACAGTGTCACGTTCACGTGTGGAATCGAATTATTACCGGTTCCGGAGTTTTAAAGTATTTATTATACGCATACGGCCTTCGTTTGTTGCAAGTAGAGCCGGCTAATCGTCAAATAGTTTCTGCAGGATCTGTGTTGTGAGTGATAATCGTCAAAAATATCATTGGAACTTATTTATACAGTGAAAATCGGTGGTGCGAGGTTTCGCGCGTTCGAAAAAAGTTCGCACAAGTATTTCCTATAAGATTCTTCTCGGAAACTGGTGTGCGGTGCGAATGCCGGTAAAGTGAAGTCGGCAGGAAGTGTTTACAACTTAAAACATAACCTTCTTTCGAAAGGGGCGCGTGTTGCACGGGCATGCGCAGTTCGGCTCATCACAATTATTAATAAGTGGCTCATAATTTTATAAACAAACTGTGACAGTGTAGTTACTAACGTGGCTGTGCGTCGCTAACAAGAAGCGCACGAGTGTTCGTGAAGGGTCCCAGGCCCGCGGCCGCTGGACACTTTTTATAATTCAAATAAAGGATAACGTTCACCTGTGGGATTTCGGTGTTTTACCTGCGCGCGCACAGGACTTTTAAACGAAGGTGAGTCTTCTTGTCTGGATACTAGGTACCCACCTCTAATGAGGTGTCAAAGCTAATGGGCTCTTCTATTATGCTCGCATACTTCAATAGTTTACGAATGAATTGCCAAGATGCAGCGAGTAGCGACAAAAGTTTGTTATCACGGAGTTGTGAGTTTTTTTACTTCATTTAAATACAGTATCGCGATGCAGGGCTGCAGGTGCACGGTGCGTGGAAAAAACTCCGGCTCATAAAACGTATTGTTGTTTTTTGTGTACGTTCAGTGTGTGGGGGTTTAGCAGCTTTTTATAAGTTTAAAAAATTTCAACATTCGGTGGTTCAGACCGGTCTATTGGTCGGGTGACGTCATCACAGGAGCATCCCGCAGCTTTGCATCTCACTCGCACTGAGTTTAAAGCAGTAAATTTAATAATAACAAAGATTTTGCCGCACACATATTTGTTGGTTTACGGCCTTGGCCTCTTCAAGAAGTTCTGTGGATGCTTATATTATGGAGTTGCATTGCGACATTGACTTAATTTAATTTGGACGTCCGGTCCTGTCAATTTTTAATTAAGTACAGACTGTTAGGAGTGGAAACGGAATAATAAATCATCCGTTCTGCGTTTGAGGTTATTGTGTGGTTTTTTTTTAAATCAACAGGATTGTAATGAAAATGTACTCAGCCAGAACGTATTTAATTAGGTAAGTAGGTACTTACATCTACAGTTTAGTGATGCGTATGTTTTAAGCCCCGACTCCTGGGCGAAACATGCGTTTAATTTGTGAGTTTCGCGATGTTTAGATACTTACGTATTTTTATTTTAAACCTCTTAATTTGTATGCACATTGACTATTTTTATATAAGGAATGTTGTTGTTAATTAGGTATGTTATCAATTATTGTTGTTATAAACAATACTCATTTATTTTATTAGGTATATGGTTTCTAGTTTACATACTTGATTATGTTTTTACTTTAATAGTGCACATGGATCCTGGATACCAAAATCATAATATCTAATTATTTTAATTGAGACCATTGGTAGAATAAACAATAATTATAAAACTTGATTTGATTAGATAATAGTAAATAAGATTTAACTTTAATCCGCAGATCGATGTTTACACTTCCAAAATGAACACCAATACGCCTAAAATCGAATAAAATATATTGCGATGCGGAACTCTTTAAGACTACAACAATATAACTTGGAAAACTTTTACAGATTAAGGAAACTTACGGAAAGGAACAATTAACCCTTAGTCCTTAGGCTAGTTGCTTCCACTTTTATACCAACTGGAGAGCCTCGAGCGGCCGCGTCGTCTCGCCCGGCGACTAAAATCTTTCTGAGACTGACAGCTTCTGTTGGCAGAGGATAAAAGATTCTCGGCTTAAACGCTACGACAGATTAATAAGATTTAAGTATTACTATAAGTTTGGAATCCTTACACAGGTTTTCAACTGCGATAAATGTGCGGAAAATTCGCTTCACATTTTAAGTTTGAAAATGGAATTTGTTACGGAACTCTTTGCTTGACCGCTTCCGTAGTCCCTCAAGTTGGAGTTACCATGCCATTTCATATGGTGTATGGACATAGGCATGTAATAATAAAGGCTATTGTCAATTGTCCGAAGCCTTATTAGGAAGTCCTGACCATTTCACTCTAGATTAAATTCGGATAAATGAAAGGAACACAATATCCATGTATAGAACTGATGTGATTTCAGTTGAAAACCATTTGGCTGTCGATTCGATATATTTATTGGCTAGATGTTAAGGTCAGTGTCCCTACACGACGATAAATACGCAATTACACATTCATCACTGTCAGTCTTTAGGCTAGTTTGTACACAAACTTACGTTACATCCGAATTCCACTGAAACTAGAGTTTGTTTTTTACGCTATCTTCGCATCTTAAGACATCAAATACCATTATATCATGATTGTAAAGATGACTTTCTGCCTTCGAACTATGACAATATATGAGGTAAACAGCTTTCTCATGGTCTAGTTAAAGTAACGAACTTGGTATCATGAATATAATCTGCTCAAGCGTGTCATCAAAATATCATACGAAGTTCGTAGATACATTAACTCTTGGCGCTATGTTGGACAACGCCAGACTTAATTAATTAACCCTTCTACCTACTTGAATCCGCTCCGTTTATGATCTTTATATTACATAACTTAATATCTATGACGTAATTTAAAGAATTACGAACTAGTCCTTGGTATAAAGTCAATACGAGTCTTTTTTGGTAAAAGCTCGGATGAAGGGAAGCGGACACGTTTCCTGCCAAAACTGCTATTAACTTAAATAATATTCAATATTCGTTTTTAACAGTAACTTTGTAGTTGGGGTTTTAGATCAAAATTATGAATTTATAAAGAAACCAATATAAACACCTGTACCTATTTCATACTTGGGTCCAAGTTGGATGAGGATGCACTTATGTAGGCAGATATACCTAGTTGTATAGAGCAGGGACCGAAACCGGTAACGAAAATACTATAGTATTTTTAAAGGTAACCATACGCCAATTTTATTAAATTCCTAGAATTTAACCGGTATCATACCGGTAACCGAAATAAGGGTAACCTCTATGTTTCATGCGCCGCGCCGTTCCTCATGAGTCAAAGCGCGGGCAGTGCCTGCGTGTGATTCTACCGCCGTAGGTCTTCACTAAATATTATGGCACTATACTACACACTTATCTTTACTCATTTCATTATTTTTTCAACAGAATTACCTACACACCAAAAAAAAAAAAAATTACTGAATCCAGCGATATTGTGTAAACAACACGACAAGTATGATATTTATTTGTTATGCAACAACGCGTTTTCTTTTGCATTCAAGGTCTTTTTAGGTTACCGGTATTAAAACGGTTACCGTATATAAGGGTAACCTTTATAATGCGTCATAGCGGTTACCGAAATCTTAAAGGTAACCGAAATTCGTCAATACCGGTACCGTAATGTGGAATGGGTTTCGGTCCCTGGTATAGAGTGGTGAAAGGTGATCGTCTGTTGCCAATCCATACTCAACCTGGACAGCGGACAGCGATGAAATTGCCATCAGCTGCATTGCATTGCATTGCTCATTGTCAGTCACTTTATCAGGCCTATTATCGGGCCTAAGATCGTAAGCTATCTTCACATGTCAATCGTTTACTGTTACATGTATAACATAATTATCCCCATAATTATGTATTACATCTTGGTCTAAGTTCATCCAAAGATTTTTACTTTAGACGTATAGATCAGCGGAAGAGACCGACCATATAAAAAATGCAAAATGCTTTTAACAACAAGCTCTTATATTGCAACTTTAATGTATCTTAATGGAAAGAATATTCAGTGGCACGAGTAGATTTTGATTCGTTTTTCACTTTTACTGATTTGATTAGTATGCACGTGCGAGGGCCTGTGTATCCTTGATGAGTTAAATGAACTCCTTTGACTACGTAATCAGTTTAAATATTGACTTACACAATCATCCTATATTTGCTTATAGTCTGGTTGCCAAATACACTCGAATAGATTTTGTTGGCTCTCCGTTTCTATTTTGTACGATCACGGTAGAAAGTCTTCATGGTTTTTCCCTCTTGCGTGATGTTGTGTAACTCTGAGATTGAATATTTGTTAATATAAGTTTTCGTAGATGGTTTAATATTTACATTTCTTCAGACACAGTCCGCCTGGTGACCACTGAAAGCTGTTAGGCCAGTCAATAAAGCCTCAAACCCCTAAGTAATTCGTAACTCGTTCAAATTTTGAGGGTTTGTTAAGGAAGGTAAAATAACTTACCGTGTGATTTTGCAGCGTTCTGGGGTGTACGGAAAGGGTTGAAAAGGGGTGAAAAGTGTTTTTTGTTAATAACATTGCCAAAAAAATTACTAACACGCTGCAAATTTGTAACTATGTTGGTCTCACCATTTTGTAACATGTATTAAATTTGCAGCGTTTTGCAACATACGGAACATTGTTTATTATCAAAAAACAATAAAATTTGTTAATAACATATCCAAAAAAATTACTAACACGCTGCAAATTTGAAACTATGTTGTTCTTACCATTTTGTAACATGTATTAAATTTGCAGCGTTTTGCAACATACGGAACATTGTTTATTATTAAAAAACAATAAAATTTGTTAATAACATATCCAAAAAAATTACTAACACGCTGCAAATTTGAAACTATGTTGTTCTTACCATTTTGTAACATGTATCGAATAAATTATTCTTAAATTATTCTTAAATTTCAACCAAATAAATTATTCTTAAATTTCAACCAAAGGAGATGGGCCAGAAATGTATGAACCTTGGGCCGTTTGTAGTACATTACACCAAATTTACTTAGTGAAATTGGCATTCGATTTCTGTATGAAATACTACTATACGTTGCATAATAGCTTTATACAAAAATAAATACCAAGCCAAGAACAGCAACACTACAACGGGACGATATGGCGTCTGATACGGCATGTTTGACAACCGATGTCAAAACTTGACATTTATGAAATATGAAGTCGTAATTCGTTTTCCTATAAATCAAATATTATTTTTAGTCGTCTGTGCTATAAATTACTGTACTCTATATAACTCGTAAATGTGTTTACGTCAACGGAATTAGTATCATACTTTATTGATCATCTAATATAATATAACATAATGTCTATACAATAAATTGCAACAAGTCTGTCAGAATCTCGTCATGTTTATAGTTATTTAATATTAAGAAAGTGTACCTATATCTGGCCGTAAGTGCGGTGCATAATACCTGCTAAACAACCTATTTAAATAATCCACAATAAAAATCTGCTAGGCATGAGATACAGGACAGCACAGACTGATCACTTGTCGCGACTGCTAGCATCTGTATCAGCCCATATACGTCCCACTGCAGGGCACGGGCCTACTCTACAATCAAGAATACGATTGAGAGTCATTAGGCCATATAGTCCACCACGCTGGCCTAGTGCGGGTTGGCGGACTTACATACCATAGAAATTATTATGAATCGCTATGGTATGCAGGTTTCCTCACGATGTTTTCCTTCACCGTTTTAGTGCATGGTGATTGACTATCAATACATACATGACTCCGAAAATTCAGCAGTGTGCCCTATGTGCATATGAATAAATAATCATTTTATTATTAGGTATCTTAGTTATTATAGTCCATACAAATGAATATGCTATAAAAATGGAATCGAATCTGATAGCAGCCATGTTTATTTCTATACCTTAATATCTAGTAAAAGAACTTACTAGCAATCATTTCTGTACAAGCTAACATTTTAAACATTATATTTGGACTACCCCTAGAAGTCTAGTATACTTTGGTATATTAGACTTCTGCATACTTAAAAATAATATTATCCTAAGTTCTAAGATATTATTTTTCAAATAATGTAGTTGACATTAATTCTAACTGGTTATTTCTGAGCACACATAAGGAAAAAGTAGGATTAATTGATGAAAGAAAACTAAAATCAAACAAAACTTAAGTACAATAAAGTACAACCAGATCTTGCTTTATATTTTTTATTTATATTCGCCTAAAAATAATCTCCAGTCAAAACATCTAGGAACAATGCCGGTGCTCCCATATTGTACTATTGCCTAGCCCAACCTAAAAGCTAAATACCACAGTATGATCATGGTATGAGTACAGCAACCCACTGTCCAGTGTCCAGCTATGTTCCTTTCAACATGAAGCACTTGTGGGTGTTTTACATGTCCAAAAGAATCGAGATTGATACAATCTTCTTACGGCGGAGTGTGAATAAAATCTTGCTCATTGTCTACAGCTTGATTTATTTGCAGCCAGCAGTTTTTACAGATAATTGCTTGTTCTAATAACTAAAACAAAATAAAAAAGATTTTTTTTTTTTTTTTTATTGCAATGAATGGCAAAACGAGCAAGCCGTTCGCCTGATGGTAAGCGATACGACCGCTCATAAACAGTAGGAACGGTCCACTGCGCTCGCCATCCTGAGACATAAGATGTTAAGTCTCAATATGTCCAGTAGTTACTCTGGCTACAATGTCCTTCAATCCGAAACACAACAGTGCATTTACGCAGTGTTGTTTCACGGGAGAAATAGACATTGCGGTGGTACCTACCCAGATGGCCTCTCACATATGAGAGACCTACCACCAGTAAATAGTACATTTAATATTGAAAATATCGAAGAATTATGTTATTTATTAATATATTAAATAACTCTTTGCAGTCACATGTGTTCCCTCCTTCCTATGATCCCGCTATTGTTTAAAGAGGCATCTTAGCAGGCCGGCTGGATAATTGTATGAAATGTCTTGGGACAGTCGTCTGATGCCATTAGATATTCCGCCTGGACGACATTTGTGCTTACCATCACACATAGTGTTGTTATTATGGAAATAATAATAATATAATATATTATACATAACACAAGATCATCTCAGTGTCCAGATGGAAATAAAAGAAAATGTAATTCATTTAACCATTTAAACAACAATATATAAAATATCATATTTATGTACTAGTATCCTGTGGACACAATGCAATTCAGCTCTAACATGAATACTTTTGTAATACTCCATACTTTGTATTGACCTTGATTAATTGGCATAAAACATACATTTCCCAAGTTAATGAAGAAAATAGAATACTTACTTCTTGTTCTGCCATTTCAATAAAACGTTTTGAAATACTCTACACGAGAGTGAATTGGCATCCCATGTAGTTACTAAGATTCTGTTGAATGATAGAATCCATTTCAATTTTTGATTGCAGAAGTGCAATTCAACCATTTCACAACAATTGCAGAAGTGCAATTCAAGCAAAGCGCCACTTTTGATGTGCTGAAAAGCAGAATTGTGGGTTAGAAGTGAAATATGAACATGTGGCATTCTAAATAATATACATATTTACTCACCAAAATACGAACTAGTAATTGCGTTTAAACGTCAAGATATATCATCTGCGAGAAAACAAGTCAAGTTAAACATTTTCGTTCTCAAATTAAAATCATGTAATATAAATAAAATAATAAAAGTGACTTCTTTAACAACATATATCGTCTTTTAAAAAGCGAAGAATATAGAAAAATAAATATAGACAATAATTATAATTTGTAGGGGGTTTTTAAAAATAAGACATTTTCAAGTTAAAGATAATGTGTTCGCGCATTTTTGAACGAAATGACAATTAGGCATCATGGAGGACAGATTATCGAAGAAAATATTGCTTCTGTACTAAAACAATCACATTTTTGTATAAGCCCCCTGTTGTCCAAGAAATCTAAATGTATTTTATTTGAATTCCATATTTTTTTCTAGAATTTGTATTAGACGTACACTAAACGGCCCAAGATAAAACATCTCCAAAATTTTTTGATAAGTTCTGTTGTATAACTATAATTTCACTGCTATATTTACATTACTATTATTTTAAGATTTATTACTTATTAAAATGATTATTCTTATTTCAAAATTATGAAAAATTATTAATGTACTATCTGTATCTGTATCTGTATCAGCCCATATACGTCCCACTGCAGGGCACGGGCCTACTCTACAATCGACAATACGATTGAGAGTGGTTAGGCCATATAGTCCACCACGCTGGCCTAGTGCGGGTTGGCGGACTTACATACCATAGTAATACTTACATACCATAATGTACTATAACAACAATGAAAATTTCTTATTATAAACCTTGATTAAATAATAATGATAACATTCTATTGACGTTATAAATTTTCTTTCAGAAAAGTATTATTGAAATATTTTATTTATTGTTCGATACTATTGTTAATATAAAACAGTAATTTTGCAAAGTTAAAAAATGTTTTGAAAAGGTGTAAACAAGGTAATAACAGATTTACAACGAGTTACAAATTTTTTTTACCCCCTCTTATTAACAAATTTTATTGTTATTTAATAATAAACAATGTTACGTATGTTGCAAAACGCTGCAAATTTGATACATGTTACAAAGTGGTAAGAACAACATAGTTCCAAATTTACAACGAGTTACTAATTTTTTTTACCCCCTCTTATTAACAAATTTTATTGTTTTTTAATAATAAACAATGTTCCGTATGTTGCAAAACGCTGCAAATTTGATACATGTTACAAAATGGTAAGAACAACATAGTTTCAAATTTGCAGCGTGTTAGTAATTTTTTTGGATATGTTATTAACAAATTTTATTGTTTTTTGATAATAAACAATGTTCCGTATGTTGCAAAACGCTGCAAATTTAATACATGTTACAAAATGGTGAGACCAACATAGTTACAAATTTGCAGCGTGTTAGTAATTTTTTTGGCAATGTTATTAACAAAAAACACTTTTCACCCCTTTTCAACCCTTTCCGTACACCCCAGAACGCTGCAAAATCACACGGTAAGTTATTTTACCTTCCTTAACAAACCCTCAAAATTTGAACGAGTTACGAATTACTTAGGGGTTTGAGGCTTTATTGACTGGCCTATGTAAAGGAATCGAAACGCTGGGAAGTTGAAAAATGGAGAATATTCAACCAAATCCGCGATATCCGTAAAGAATCGTTTTTATTTCGATGCGTAACATTCGTATTAGCTTTTTAATTATTATAATATTAAACATCGCATTTATTTAAACAACTTTGTTGTAAACAAACTACCTACATCTTTTTAAAACGATCTCCAACTTTTTTTTATGTTGTAATGCCGTCATTGAACTTTGGACGTTTGATTTAATTTATTATTTTAATAACGAAGCATTCAAAAATATTTTAGGGCGTAGAAACTTCACAGCATGTACCCAAAAATTTCTAGCTGGCTCCTCCTACGTAGTGAGTTATCTGGGCTCAGAAGTGTAGAATAGGCTAGTTTCATACATTTTTATTTTTGTTTATAACGGAAAGTTACGTTACGCATAATCATAATCAGAAAGAATTTTTAAAATCCGTTAAGTAATAAGCAAGTTACAAATATATGAAAGTTGGTGGTAGGAGTGATAGAAAAGGATGCAAGATGCACGGCGTGACGTCATCTTCCATAAGGTGCACGCGTGCGAAAGAGACAACGAGTGTCCCTACCCTACTATTAAATGTATTAATATCTCAGTCATTTTTCATTCAATTTTGATGCTGTTTTCAAATTCGTTTGTTTTTATAAACGATGCTTTTAAGGAATGATTACTTACTGCTCAAATAAAATCTTGGACACAACCCTATTGGTTTAGACATAGAGAACTATAAAAGAGAAAGTGGTTAGTTATTGCTAAAATTATATTGTTTTATGAATCCATCATCTGCTGTCCGTCAATATTCCTTAGTAGGTAGTTGGCATAAAGTTTAAAAACTGTCAGCGTTTGGAAAAGGATATGGCTGCGCAGGCGCCTCTAATTTCCGATGCTTGCATAAGGAGCAGTTACCTACATACCACTTATACGATGGAATGCTGCTATATAAAGATCTCTGGTAGTAACCAAATCCGGGACCAGAACTGCTCACCTCGGATTCCGTGAACAAAGACATAAGTATTTACAATGATGCTTTACCTAGTTGTCTAATTTAATTGCACAACCGAATGTGACCTTTAAATGAAAACACTCTTAGATTATATACTCGTCTAGATTGAGCAAGGCCAACAAACGATGCGCTAAAAGTGTCCTCACTTTTTTTGATATGTGTGAGTATCGATCGTGTAATTATTGTAATCCAACTGTCAATGTGTGTGTGTTTAGGGATGCCTACTCCAGATTTATTTACTTTTTCTACATTATTTGATAATATGAACGTTAAACAAAATAGGTTAAGTAAAGTACTCAGATTTATTTAAAGTAATTATATATTTATAGTATGGTATGGTAAGTATATATATATATATATATATATATATATATATATATATATATATATATATATATATTAAGCATTTTAGTAAAAACAACACATTTAATGGACAAAGTATACAGTAATATTATGTCAAAATCCATCTCTTTGTGTTTGTTTTCGAAATAGTTTCCTCTTTGAATTTATTGCCTGGGCTATGTTATCTGATTTACATATATGATGACATCGTATTTGCAAATATTTTTCTATTATTAGTCTTAACAAGCTTGTTTGGTGATATTGACAACAATCAACGATATTTTTGAAATAAGTATGACCAACAAACTGACTAATTATTTTAAGACATATTTTTTCATAATTAGAGGATGTTGTTACTATATAGCCCTGTTTTATAAAGTCTCTTATTACGTATTCAGAAGCCTTACAAATATTGAATGCATCCTCTGAAGCATACACAAGACCACCCTCATCTCGAACACTGGCTAATTTATGAAATTTTAATATTTCGTTTGATTTTAAAGCCTGGATACAGCTACTACATTTGATCAATCCACAAATACGTCGAACAACAAACCCTGCTATGTATCCTACTACTTGCTCGAAATAATCTGCATATTCTGGATTAATTAATAAAGAAATGTCAGACTGTGTTACAATATCATGTCGACCAGCCCTTACAGTATCGCACTCATTGTCATCTTCTGCTCGCGTTTGTGATGTAGTTTCATTTATGCATTTTGTTGCAGAAGTACATGTTAGGATGCTGACGCTTTCTAAAGGCACGCAATTACCAGTATCAACTGCTTTGAGTTCCATGTGGCATAGAAGCTTTCTAAAAATTCCCTTAAATTGTCTCGCATTCGGGTTATCATTGTGACCTCCATGCATTCGTACAGCACCAAAAAATAACTCAATGTGATCTTGACTTAAGCGGTATGTTGTCAAATATTTTAGTTTTTGGGTGGGTATAAGCGAGTCATACAATTTTCTTAAGCTTTCGATATTAATTAAGATCCCTAAGAAACCGGTAAATACTTGTGATTTTAAAACAGGTGTATAGGTTTTTATAAAAAATGTTTTTGAATGTTCTTTTTGTTTATAAGTTCTTTTTCTAGAAACTTTAAGACTCAAATTCAAGATGCATTCTTTTGCTTTATCTAATAAATCGAATACCTCCTCTTTATTAAAAATAAATAATGGATGGCAAAATCCATGTTGGCTTAGATTTCTGCTATTGAAAATATCGAAAACATTATTTATTAACATGATGAACTCTTCGGTATCTCTACTATTCTCAAAACCTAAGATTTTTAATTCCATCCGACAAAATTCTATGGATTTTGCAACGCTTCTACTAAGTACCTGTGTTGCAAGTTTGACATTCATTATTGAGTTTCTAAAATTAATGTGTTTTTTTGTGAGTTTATTAGCCAAATGCAAGCCCGTTTTACTTTGTAAATCACATAATTTTGTTATGTATTCCCATCGTATTTCTTTTTTATTTTGGTTCAAGAAACATTCTTTGGATTCAAAGTGATTCCTTATTAATTTTAACATATGGCAGGGATCCAAAAAAACAGCAACGTCGTAATCAGCGTAAGGGTGTTTAAATGTAGTTTTTAAATGCCTCGGATTAGATTTAATGTCGCACCCCAGTATTTCCATTGCAGACAGGTTTGAAGGATGTCCGTCAAAAGTCAGTGACACAACTTCGACTCCTACATCGTTGCATCTTCTTAGAATAATCTTAATCATGTTACTTTTTTGAACGCCTGTCATCCCGTGAATGAGAAAATAGGCAACTGGTAATTTCCAGGGTTCATCAAGTGAAACCAGCATAAAAACGTATGCCTCTGTAGCCAGTATGTTTATATTTTCATCGGGACCAGAACCGATGTCAACAAGCCCGTCGTCTTTATGTGTTCTATTGTTCCAACATTTTTGCCGACGAATGGCCATTTCGTCTGCAATTAGTGCGCAGATAAGGTTCCTTTCAGATTGTTCTCTTTTAGATTTCAATGTTTGGAAGGCATCATCATTGAGTCCTGGGGAACCATTGATGTTGCAGTACCATTTAGTTAAAGTTTTCGGATGAGGCAGGCATGACTCAAATTTTCTTCTGACATAGCTATAAGCACGTGGCGACAAAAAGTGCAGCGTTAAACAAAATTTCCGATATTCCGGGGAGTACTTAGCAGGCCGTTTACCTTGACCTTTTATTTTTTTGACATTTGTGAGTATAAATTAGTGGCAAATAAATTTCCTTCTAGGATATCGTGCACATCTTCTTCGATGAATCTTTGTTTTTTCAAAGTCTTGATAATGCTTTTGAGAGAGATATTCTGCTTGTTCAGACGATTATTCTTCTTTCTTAATGAACTAATGGTAGCCTTATGTTTACTCTCCAGTTTTATTTTGCGACGTAATGTACGCCGTAATTTAGCTTTACGTGGTGAATCAAACACTGATTCCAAGTCTGAAAATTCCTGTAAAATGGTCGTAGGCTCATCACCACCACTAACCGGCTCCTTTGAACATGAAGGTTTAGGTTCATTCATTTCATTTTCAATATTAATCGCCATATTGGAAGCGGACAGGTCCTGTTAAAAATAAGTGATTCGAATAAGAACTAATGAATATTATTGTAAAATGTTGTAAAATGAAAAAGAAATGAAATGAAAATAATTTATTGAATCCATTAAAATGTTCAACAATCCGTTACAATGTAAGCGAATCGGATAGACCAGTCTACGCAAGCAGCACCCGTTCACGAGTATGACGCATGTGCCAGCCATCGGCCTCCTCAACCATACTAGTGACCAACCTGGCACACGACGCCACCGCAAGTACAGACTTTTTAGCGAGCATGACATACCCAATCACTTACAAAGCAAAACAATGGCAAATGTAATAAGTTACTTAATTTAAAGATATTATACAGAGCACACTAAGAGGTCCGCTTCGAGATACTACACATTTATTTTATTTTATTCCCAAGCCTTGCTATAATGTAGATATTATGAAATTTTGTAATATGCTTTATTGCATGATTTTTGCTTGATAGTTGCTTTGATTTGTGTAATAGATAAAGCTTTAATATGACTGGGAACTTTGTTATAAAAGTGTATACAGTAACTCTTGAAAGATTTGCTGATCTTGTGGATTAATGTATGTATTAATTATTGTAGCCCACCAGATTGGGCTCGGGCACTTACTTCTTTTATATTTATTGAAGATTCCATTTCCATCGCTGACAAAAACAGACACTGGAACGTAATTATTTGAGATTATAAAAAAAATAAAGATTATCCTGCATTAAATAATTTAAACACATTAAGATGTGTGTCATTAAAATCCATACTTTACGACTGTTTAGATTAAAAAATGACGTAGTTGTACTAGAGTACGGTTACAAATTGAGGTCTTGGGTTCGAATCCCGGGTTCTGCAAAGTGATATTGGATTTTTCTATTCATTATCAGCACAAAGTCAGAAAAATTGTGCGCGATATGGCGATAGGCTCGCTACTTATCACATCGTAGGACGGAACATGCAAGGTGAAATGAGGGTGTCCTGGCACCTTTGCGTACTCCTTCTGGGATGAAGGCGTGAGTTTATGAATGTTTTAAAAAAAATGATCTAATATAGGCACATCGTACCTTGCTCGGTACCGAACCTTTCTTTAGCCTCCGCAATCCGTTTTTTGTAAAATATAAATCAGCATCAGAAAAATGTTCGGAACACACAACTGAAGTCTTGTGAGGTTTCCAATGGTCTTCATTTCGTGTCTGCTTTATAATGTCTGTCCAACGATTTGCTTCTACGGAATCCGTAGGAAATCTAAAACCCAAAATATAAGAAAGAACAAACAAAATTACTATTTAGTGGGTGACGTCATGTATTTAATTTATATTATATGTAGGTAAGTTATTATTTACTGATCAAATAAATAATTACACCTTTAAAATAATAATGTTATTTTGACCGAAAATTATGTAATGTTATTTGAATTTTGTTTCCCATAGTTTCAGTAAATCTCCCTAGTAATAAAGTGGCAACATTGGCTAATGAAACTCACCTTCAAAAATACGACTTAAAAAATCGTATTTTCTTGCAGTAATAGTTGTTGATAACAAAACTTACCGATGAAAAGTGATTTTGGTGTTACTATACAGTTTTCCCACATAATTGCGACACAATTTGACAACACAAGCCGGCATAATGGATTATTTTTCAGGAGCACATTATCCATATGTAGTTCAAATGACACTGACGTACGTAAGAAGCGAGTCTACCAATTTTGGTAGACTTTTTTTGGGCCGTGCGGTGAGTTGTGATGTGTCATCTAGACGAGTATATAATCTAAGGAAAACACTACTCGTATACGACCGGTTTGTCTGGCAGAATCTTCCATAGAGTACACGCATAGTCGCGTGCTTTGTGCAATTTATGTGTGCATTATTACTAATAACTCTGCCATATGCCCACTAGTTGATTATTACTTGCCTACTGCCGTTGACATTTTTATGGTCTAGCTACTGAGCCAGGAATTTATAAGATTACTAATACGAATTGTTCACATGTCAGCATAAATATCAGAGGATTCCAAATGATTCCATATACTTAAATGTTTCGCTTGGATGTAGCATGTGGTTCTGTCAATTCTGATGCTAGAATGGTCATAACATAATTACGAGTGATGTATTTTTGTATTGTATCAGCCCATATACGTCCCACTGCAGGGCACGGGCACTTACTCTACAAATGAGAATACGATTGAGAGGGATTATAGTCCACCACACGGGCCTAGGAATGTACTATGCCACATTGGGCCAAAAATCTGAATTAAGGCCCGCACGCCTAGCATACTTCGAAGCAGTCTACTTCTCTTTTGACAAAAGATATAGTATTAATCTAAAACTTCCCACACAGAACATAATAATAAATAATAAATGTGATGCAAGTGATGTTTTATCACTTAAGTTATGATTATTTATTGATACTTTTTGCAGCAGCTTACAATGGCTAATGATAATAACATCATGCAATAATCAAGATGATGCAAATAATTCAATGCAGTTTCCTTTTACATCATTGCTTTAATAAAATCTTTGCTAAGAGCCGATGAGAAGATTATATGAGATTTTGTTTATTATCTGTGCGTGCGCAGGTCATGGTTACTCTAACATTTGGTCGTGGCGTAGTAAAAGGAATACGTACATTATACTTCGTGATTAAATACATATGTTTATAATGATGTACAAGAGATCTTACGTGTGTTTTAATTGTTACTCAATTGAATTATTTCATAATAAAAATTGTTAGTAATAAATTAAATATTTTATGAGTGGAATAAAGTAAAAACTCGTTTTCATCAAGTTCTTCTTAATGTCAAATGAAAATGAAAGTTACGCATGCTAATTACGGACATCGATTTAACGACTGTTCTTAATTCACCTGTAGCTTATTAGCAATAAAGATATTTGCAAACAAAATTACATAAAATTCTAAAAGTAAACACGGTTATGAAAGAAGATTCGCTAACCGAGTGTACTCGGCTGTAATAAAATGTGTCTTCTTGAGGCGATTATGCAGTAGTTATGGTAATTTCATAGCTTCACACCCATCCTACCATTTTTGTCGAGACCTTTTCCTTATGATGGAAATTAATAGACCCATTAATTGTAAAATAAATAAATTACTTAAGTACGCTAATGCAGGAGAGGTACCTTTGTTTACCGTAGCAGGAGAAATGTAACTGAAACGAACTTTTTTTATGAGCAGATTCTTTTTCATTGTGCTTACTGGTTATAGGACTGTAAAAGGGTATTTTTATATAGCAATGAATGTTGAGACGAATATGCACTGCTGTTTGGCGGGAGAAAAAGACATTGCGGTGGTGCGTACCCAGGCGGCCTCGCACATATGGGAGTCCTACCAGGCAGTGAGTGGCCTACCACCAGGTGATGTGGAACATGAAGAACTCCGGCCCATTCATGAATAGATTATTATCAATTAAACTATTATTTTTATTGCTTATCTACCCTATAGTACAGCTACAATATGTATAAACTATGTAACTATATTTTCGTATAAAAAACGGCATATTGTATAGAAGAATCAATATAACTTTAACGTCATATATTCTAATTGAATATAATATCTGTGACATAATTTCACAAATATAGCACAACGTTAGACACGGCGAAGCCATCTGAACATTTCTAATTAATGTTTATGAACGCTCAAATTAAAGACACAACTTGGTAAGTGTGTGCACGTGACGGTTAACGTCAAACTGCGGCCAACTTCGCCAAGTCAACAAAAACTTGCGTTAACATCCCAAAGAGGTGCATCTGAAACGAAATATGCCATCATGCATTGTGATGATAAAGAAAAGTTCCTGCACATTCTGCTTACCGAAAAGTTTTAAGTGAAACGAACGCGCCGCTGCAGAAACAGAAAAATTCCCGATGAAGTTTAAAGCGAAATCAGAAGTTTTGGAAAATACTATAATAGAATAATAAACGGGTTAGAATACAAGTTTGCTGTTTAGTTTTGCTCCCAAAACAAACCATCGGAATAAAACTACATCGTACTAAAGTTTATGGTAACTAGCGAAAGATTTATACTCCACCGAAATATGTCCGCATTTAATATGTCTACGGAAAGCGCGACTCTAACAAGTTCGTAAATCATAGATCATAGATATCAATTTGCCAGATGTCCACAATTTCTCCTCACATTTTTGGATCACATCCCAAATATAATCCTGACACTTGTTGAAACTGGACCGAATACGCCATAAAACAGAATTATGCTCGCCACAGATGAATCGATAGATCATTTTATTAGAATGACGACCCATCGAAGTAAGGGTCTTCATACTATTATGTAATGAAAGTTTATTATAGTTTAAATATAGTACTTTATGAATATTTATTTATTAGGAAATGTCATGTTTTAGCTTACTCTTGTCTGGTGACATTGCGCCGGCATCATACTGTTCTCAGAACATAGTTGTTAAATTTATATGAGATTTTTAACCTTTGTTTTGAAACGACGAATAAAAGCGTTGAATCGTGAACTAAAGATAAAACAATTTCCTTGAAGTTAAAATTATCAAATGCGAATATAGAGAGCAATCACGTCGACATGAAAAGGCGCTGCGGCATCCACTGAATACTTTTAATGATCAAAAATAGTTTTTATGCCAACATCGAGTGTAATAAAAATAGTAGATTCTATAGAGCTTAACAACCGGATCCGGGCGACTCCCGCCATACGATTCCTCTGAGAAACAGGCGAACAGATTTATTTTGTGATGTCATCGGCCGCAGTCGATTTTTGTATTAACAACTCCATAATAAACTAATTGCGCAACAGACGTGGAACACCAGACATTTCGAATGTTTTTAAAAGAAACAAAAAACGAAATGAAAAAGTCGTCGTATAAACTTGTTTCTAAACATAAAATATGTGTTTTTTTGTGGATGCGGTCGCGCCGCGCGTGTATAGCAGGTAGACATCCCCCATTAGATGCACGGAATGTTGACTCTATAGGATTCATTGTGGCAGGATTATTCGTTCCTATTCATTGATATAATCGAGAGGGAAGTTAATTAATACGGGACGGGAACGTAAACAAGTAAATGCCATTTGTAGGTTATATTGTAATTTTGTATTGATAAACTGGTTGCAACGACCTTTGATGGAGCGTTCTGCGTCACGACTGTCATCATTACAACAATGAAATAGAAGCGCGCCATTGAAGCCACGGTAAGCAGAGATTAAACGTCCATACCCAGACATTGTTAAGGCTATATTGTACAGGTAATTATTACTGTCAGGCCATGAGGCCACTTGTGTAGATTTAAAATAATTTAGATAAAAAGTTTGAACTATGTAAATGCCAATGACAACGTTGTTGAAAGCAGATGCTTATTAATTAAATATAAGGTAAATAAATGACAAGAAAACAAAATAATAATAATGAACATATATATTTAAATTAATACTTCTTCAAATTCTTCCAAACTGCAGTGCACTTGTGAAAAAATAAGTTCATTTTGGTTTCATGTTATCATAATAGCAAGTTGCGATAAATTTGCTTAAAAGAACAAAAAATATAATTTGTCTTTATACGCGTTTTCTGTAAAAAATAAATCACGGAATAAATTAAAACGTACGTGCATTTGCTTTAAACTCACTTCGCAAGGAGTCGTTGAAAAAATGTTTCTTGGAAATGTCGGGGTGGTGTTAAAAATATAACCACTGATGTTTGCTCTGTTGAGTAGCCGAGATATCTCGCAAAGACGAATCACTGTTGCCATTAAATGATTCTGTTTGAGTTTTATACTGCTGCTTTAACAGAAAGAGATAGGAATGCCAAAACACATTAACAGTGCTTTTGTAATGAATTCGTCTAGGCTATAATAATTAAATAATTCACGTGTTTTAATTATTATTGGTAAAATGGTTTAATTTTGTTGTGTTCCGGAGCGGTTTTCATCGATACCCACTTGGTTTTAATGTTAATGGACGACGTTTTAAAAGCTTCGCTGCGTAATTTATTAATAACAAACATTTTGTGTGGATACCACTGGCTTGGCATCCATAGTATCTGTTAATTTAAACGTTTGTTGATGATGTAACAAAGTGTCTTTGATGTGACTAAGATCAACGTTTCAGTGATTCATAATTAATAGTCGTTTCTGGTTTGGTCGTTTCAAAGCCAAATTTCATCCCAGTTCTTGATACCCAAGACACCCAAAACCGACTCTTACAGTATAATTAAGACTGGCAAGTGTAACTATTTGGTTTTAAATACGTCATCATTGCAAGCTAACAATATGAAAGATGTTATGCCTCGTACTTCGTAGTAAGGATAGTTTATTTACGAAACGATAGGTAGGTACTTCACAACCTTCGCTTGTCAACGACAGCAGTAATTAATTACCGTTCGTCCCCACCCCGCCTTGTTGGCGCTACCCGATTGAAGTTAACTAAGCGTAGTTCGCTGAGCGTTCGGTGTTTTGACATTCGACGACACCTCCCACAAGCCGGGCTACGGCGCCGATATCCCGCACCAAAGCGTTTTAAATGCTAAATTACAGATAAGTTTATTTCGCATCCGACTGACCGTATGCGAGATAAGTACATTTCATACTTCAGACAAGTCGTATTCTGATAATAGTGAAGACGCTATAATAGAGATGTCTTTTTACTAGGCGAGGATGAAGTTGGAAAAGTGTGCAACTGAATTCTGCAGCCTCGAGTAGATACGCGCCTCAAGCGAATCGTACGTAATGCGCTCGATAATATATTCAGATCGCATTTATTCGCGGAGCATAGGCACTGAAATAAGGTTTTGTTAGCACGAGCGGGAGACAATCCCCCTGGGCTAGACATTTTGAAACGCCTTTGTAGGTGAGTTTAGAACGAATCTTTGTGCACAACTCCTTCGATATGATAAGAAAGCGCACTCCCACAATTTATCAAACTCCACCATTCAGATATAACTTTGTAATCCTTGTGGAAACATGAGTGAATAAGAGGATTTCGGATTCTTAATATATTCCACGTTGGACGTTTCGGTTTAAGTATAGGAAGTCCGGAATTTTGCCCTACTCAAAAGGGTTTTAGAACTATTAGGCCGGGTTAATTATGCATCACACCTACACAATAAATGGGCGTCGGTAGTAAATGTAGGGCATGGCTTCCTTCTTCGTAGTTAATAGAATGGAAATCGGTTTATAGGCAGGAACCTGCGGAATATTATAGCTCGCTGCTTTTGGCCTTTTCTCCGGTGCGATGCTTGAATGCTATACGGGCCTCTTAAGACGACATTTGCAGTATACGGTGCGAGTCGCCCATAAATCCCTGTTCACATTAGAATTTCGCTGGACCGACGCGCCGCGCTGAAAGAACTGCCCGCTTCAATATGTCGACCAAGGGGTTTGAAATGCAAGCTTAGTAAAGCTTTTAAACTTTTTCTATTTACCAACCAACTTCTTGTATTCATAATAGCTACTTTGCTTTCATATATTCTGGAATTTCACTTTCAATTTTATTTATATTTTTATTGGCTCACAGTTAACGACTTGCAAGATTTGGTTTGCCGCTGTACATCGTTTCGTAATAAAACGTGGTCCAAATCTAGAAGCGTATTAAGATGCGCATCCGCTGGCAAGCTTGTTCGAACAAGCGGACGTTCAGGCACGCGTTCTGATTCATTATATTATTAAAAGGATTTCATTCCATAAGGATGACGTCATTAGTTTCCCAGTGGCTCAACTTTGTGACATCAAGTGTCGTGGGGTTACGTCACAGAACCCTCTCCTTCATGGTATAAATCTTTTTTATAGCCATTACATTGAATTAAATTCGTTCGTTTTATTATTTTTCATACTTAATTTTATTTCGGCGCTTTTTTGGTTATTCATTTTTATATCTTTTATGGGTTAGTGGATGTTTTATGTTATTATGATAAAATATCACTTAGAGAATATATGATGATATTGACATGCCAAGTACTTATAGTCATAACCCCACAGTAAGTTCTTTATTTTGTTGGAAGTAGTGGTTCAGTCCCATAACGCTCATTGGCCGACACCAAAACAAATATTTTCCAATTCCCCGAAATTTATCTCCGTGTTGGGATCGAAACGTAAGTCTCTCGTTGCACAGCCAGTTTACCACGTAGGCATCAAAGTTGTAACTAAATCATCAAAGTCGAAATAGACGTGTCTTCAACACTGATCCTAAACATCTTATCAATACTAAGTGTTATTTATAAGTTGAACTCTAGACTCGTCTTATTTGGGTCAAGGACGCAAAAACTCAACGCCAACTAATCAGTAGGTAATTATGCTGGCAGGTATACTCCAAGCTCGCCTTCAGCAAGTCAATAAAGGAATTTATCTAGAGGTTACTTAGGGTTGCTTTGAATCTGATTGTGTATTAACTCTCCGTTTTATTTACATAGGATCGCCGGATTGTTAAGAAGGTTATCTGTACTAATATAATAGCGAGCTCTTAACATAATCCCCTTCTTGCTGTAATAAGATCAATATTTGCGTACACTGTGTCCCTAATAGGATTTACTGGTTGTGTTACAAGCTTGTTTGTTTCGGCATTATTTAATTTGATTTGCGGTCAAATTTTCTTGCTTGCTTTTTGTATGCTTTTTAATTCTTATTGAATTTTCGGATTTTATTGAGGTTATTTTTTAGTTTTATTGTCCAGTTGTTTTGATCAGATGATGTCGCTTGTAGGTTATTTAATAGTTTATTTATGTTATGCTATGTTGATCAACTTTATTGTATTTAATTTGCGTTACATTTATTTTGACCCTTACGTGTGAATACATGTGCTAGCGATACATGTTGATTTTTTTGTGCACTTTATTACCGGTAAGTATTTTAAAGTTTTTGAATTGATGTTATTATATATAATTATATTATTACATTAAAATTGAATAGAAACACTTCATCAGTTTGTCAGTCTACAACCCAAACCTGCGATTTAACGTAAAACACCTCGTAATTAGTAGTGGCACGCCGCTCCGCACTGCCATAATTAAATCAAAAATTAAAACACACGGAAATAACAAAGTAAACTGTGGAGATTAAATTATTACCTCCAAGCCATGGAGGTTTTAATGAACGACATTAAAACGCTACATTAATAATGAAGGTGTAAATGTAATGCGGTGGAAGTTATAATTGGGGGAATAAGTAGCGATCACAAGTTGGCGCCCTGTTCGTCCCGGAGGCTCGCGTAAATTAGTTGCCAACTACTAAACTGATACTTCGACGGTTCACGTCTAGTTAGAGGTGCTTAGCACTACGTTTCGCTTACGAGGTGAATATTTCATTTGCACGTGATCTTACAGCAAAAACTTTAATCAAAATCACTGATACACTACATACCCCGTCGAGCGTATCGTGATTTTGTGGCTCACTTCCTACGTAGCGATATGATTCTAGATAACGCTGTCTGCAGTAGGAGCTGCATTACTTTATTATTGTTTTTGTACATAAATGTGTGGGG
The DNA here is from genome assembly GCA_023078785.2 of Hyles euphorbiae. NCBI lineage: Eukaryota > Metazoa > Arthropoda > Insecta > Lepidoptera > Sphingidae > Hyles > Hyles euphorbiae. The sequence goes on from CM041050.1 coordinate 13,631,888, forward strand.
TTCTCTTCGAGAATTCGTTTTGGAATGTTCTTTTTCTTGCCTGTGGCAGGTATAATATTGCAAAAACTTTCTTTCGTGGTGGCCTGGCTGTCTGGTAATAGTAATAAAATACGTGAGAAGGCCACCTCAGTTGCCCTATGACCCGTATGAAATCCCAAGTACCAGTAAATTTTATTTCTTTGGAAACCCTCTTAAGACTATCATCCAATATATTGTGAAGACGTGTGCCTCCCTCCAATAATACTTACGTATTTTAAAACCTAACCCTTGGTTGATAGGTACTATTCGTATTTTTAACTTACAGAAAAGAAAATAAATCAACTAAAATGTGACTTAAACACAAAATGTTGCGATATTTTTCCTTCCACCTGAACCAAACGCCAATGTAAGAGAGCAATAAGCCTAGTGACAAATAGCTATTTTATGTCGTTGAGGTTACAAGTCCCGTTCGACGCGGCGCGCAATTTCTATGCGTGTGATCTGTGTGAGGTAACTGTATTGAAAATGTGAATACGAGAGTAGTAGGGTACCTTTACATGTGTAAAGACCTTATGGAGTTCATTCGATGGGCTTGGCAATTGTTACCAATATGGTTCATTTATAGGGGAGTATTTTGTATCGAGACGTATTGATTTAAATATAGCTTTATAAATTAAGTTCAAATTTCGTATTGCTTAGAAATATGCGCGAATCACCTAATTTTGGACGTGCAATAAATTGTCAGCTGTGCTATGCACAATATGCATATTACGCAAAAATCGGTCAATGCAAATTACTTACAAGCCGTTTGCCTGATGGTAAGGGATACGACCGCTCATAAACAGTAGCGACATTCCACTGCGCTCGTCATCCTGAGACATAAGATGTTAAGTCTCAATATGTTCAGTAGTTACTCTGGCTACAATGTCCTTCAATCCGAAACACAATAATGCATTTACGCAGTGTCGTTTCACGGGAGAAATAGACATTGCGGTGGTACCTACCCAGATGGCCTCTCACCTATGAGAGACCTACCACCAGTAAAACTACTTTATCCAAATATTAAGCCATGAATGAAGTGCGTAACAATAATGTATACTTTTATTATCGTTTGAATTTCCATTTTTAAACATATGATTTGTGATGTAATGTGATAAATGTATCTCGTATACAACTCTAGAAAACTCCATGGGCAGTTGCTATTTAGAATAAAATATACCAAAGACTTTTAACCAATTCAGAATATTAATAGATATTATCTTGCTTTGTAGCCTTAAAGTTTATTAAAAACTCGTTTTTGTTCGCACCTGAAACTGTCAAGGTCGCTCGGAGCTTTGACCTCGTGACCTTCTAACCTTCGGCGTAAATGTTGGGAGTGCGCAGGCGACTCGCGTCTGTCAAGGATTATATATTTAAATATTGAACCATAGATATAAATTATAACTTTTTTGTCTTGGGCAATAATGCAAAAGGAATTACATTTAGTGACTGGTTCTGATCGCAGAATCTGATTATCCCAAACATTTATTATTGTCATTTACTTTATACATTAATTTCAGCACAGATACGAATAACAAATTAACGCGTTGTTATATGCTTTTGTGAGATACGGATAATAATAAAATATAAAATAAATCAACTATATCTCCATACGAATGAGCCCTATGGATAAGGGCAAAAACATATCTACACTAAAACATCCTTTTACTATTGCGGGATTATTGAAAACATGGCCCAATAATATAAATTATTAACAAAATAATTACCCGCCCGATTCAAATTCTTCATGTTTTTTACTTAGAATCGTTCACACTAAAATATTTTAATAGCCACTTTATGTGAATTTAAATTATTACATTAGTTTGTTTTGATTATACGACGAGAATACTTTTTAGATCGGTGACTACAATAAGCACATCATACATCGAGTAGGAATCTATGAAGTAAACAAAATTGAATTTAAGCACTCAAGTTATTATATATTTTATAAACTGCTCCGTATTTAGTATGTTCAGAAAAAGTTGGAGGGTTTCGGCGGGAAATTTTAGGATGCCTCGCTTATTTGAATTGTTTCCCAAACTATTTTCAAGCGATGTTGATTGTATAAATTATAGTCTTGAATTAATACGAAACATACTCAAAGGAATAGTAGCCAGACGAATATTTTAAGTCAAAAAAAGTCTGTAACATCGTAGCTAGGAAATTTGAACCTGTTTAGACGAAAGTTATCTTTTTGACTAATCATCGATGATAAAAATACATAATACGAACGTACATATGTTGTAGAGTGCGTTGTTGGTCGTGAAGCGTATCGGTTAACGTCCTAAAATTGGCTTCACGTGACGGTCTGCGACTCTGACCTTCACTTAGCGTCTACAGATTAGTAGTGTCTTACGAACGGTCAGTATTACTGTGGCTAGAGTTAATGTATTACCTTTAAAATACACCAAAATCATAAATATGTTCACCTTCATACCTGCTTTCTGTTCTTTTCTATTTCATAACTATTATTTTGAACAAATTGTTACGAATTTTGGCAAACTAATTGCTTTGGATCTACAGAGTGGTCATAGATTTTTTACAATTGAAATCGACTTAAGTATAATGAGGTAAACGGGTCGATGTTTTTTTATAAAATATAATAATATTATATTTTATTATGTTGTTGGTGAACTTGAGTAAATATTACATCCCCCTGATTCAAAAACAAATAGCGTTTCACAAATGATTACGGAAACCCCCTGAGGTGCTAAAGGACCCAATAAATTTGAAAGATGGGTGAAATCGAGCAATAGCCGTTTATCCTATCAGGCATAAGCAATTTTCAAAGCCCTCCTGAAATGTTAGAGGATGTTAGTGAAATCGAGCATTAATTTTATCAATGTAAGCAAAAAGCCAAGTGTCAAGGAAATATAGAATTACACCAACTCCTTATAAAAAAAAACAAGTGACGAATAAATTGTTTTTGGTGGTAGGTCTCATATGTATGTGAGAATTATATACTGCAATCGAATTTGTATACACACACAGACTTTTTATAAAACTTGATTAAATAACCTAGTGTTTGCCTAAGTCTCGAAAGACTATTGGATATATTGAGACTAAACATCTTGATTGACACACGATGACGTGCACAGTGGACTGCCAAGCATTGATTTGTAATTAATGGTATTGTTTGGTTTTGCTCCTGAACATGAGCGGTCGTATCGCTTACCATCAGGTGAATGCCATGCTGGTCTCGCCATACAACGCAAAAAAACTACGAAAATAATATTTTAAATGTTAAAAACTCATATCTATTATCGTAAAATCATCATCATCATCATCATATCAGCCACAGGAAGTCCACTGCTGAACATAGGCCTCCCCCAATGATCTCCACAATGACCTGTTGGAAGCGGCCTGCATCCAGCGACTTCCTGCGACCTTAGTCAGATCGTCCGTCCACCTTGTGGGCGGGCGTCCGACACTTCGCTTGCCTGTACGTGGCCTCCACTCGAGAACCTTTCGGCCCCAACGGCCATCGGTTCTACGAGCTATGTGCCCGGCCCACTGCCACTTCAACTTGCCAATCCTATGGGCTATGTCGGTAACCTTGGTTCTCCTACGGATCTCCTCAATTCTGATTCGATCTCGTAGGGAAACACCGAGCATAGCCCGCTCCATGGCTCGTTGAGTGACTTTGAGCCTTTTAATGAGGCCCACAGTGAGCGGCCACGTCTCGGTGCCGTATGTCATCACTGGTAATACACAACTATCGAAGACTTTCGATTTTAGGCACTGAGGTATTTTGGACGAGAAGACGTCGCGAAGTTTCCCGAACGCTGCCCAACCGAGTTGGATTCGCCGATTGACCTCTCTCTCGAAGTTGGACCTGCCTAACCGGACCACTTGTCCTAAATAGACATATTCGTCTACAACTTCGAGAGTCGAGCCCCCAGCTCCAAAATACTAATGTAAAATCTTGAAAATCTCGCGACTACTATGTTCTTGGTTCTTGTATTACAAGTGTGCTCATTGCAACGTTGGAAATCCCACCGGGGTGACTAAAGTACCTACTTTTGTCAAGTTTATGGAAATATATTTGATTATAAATATTGAATGTGTCGTAAATAATTCTGATGGAACTCTCACATAGCCGTATCACTTGTATCAAATGTAGTAGTCGCATCAGCCGGTTTATTTCATCTGGAAGATCATCTTAAGCATTGTAGGTGGAACAATCAAAACGGGATAAACATAAGTTGCGGTAAAGAGACCGACTAGAAATTCCAAATAGTTTTGAAATTGAACGTTTTTTTGTTTGCAGTCGATATAAATTTTTATTTTAATCATGACCATTTATGTCTTTTTGGTCCGGAAAGAGAATGCTATATCCTAATATTAGAAATAACTTCCTACGAAGAATCAAATATAATTCAGTGATAACTAGTGCCAGCCGCAAGCGTGTAGCGAGAAAAAAAATTGGAAACCATCCAGCAATCGATTACATTTACTCCATCGTTAAAAGGAAATGATCATATATCTGTACACTCGCTAGTCGCTACATAGTTTATTTTTGAACGTAAAAATATAATAAAGCTCACACGAGCTGCTCGACCGCAAATAAAAGTTATATTTGTAATCTTCATCTCTTATCTGTTATCTGTTCTGGTCTCACGTTATCATTGATAACAGCAAAAGGTGTTCCGAATTATTTATCGTCCGTATGGCAGCTGTCAGTGTGTCAATGATATCTGTTGACATATTTATCATTTTATTGATAGCCCTGTCACGTTCGATCATACATCATGGTTGCAATGTTCCAGAATGAAGTTTTAAAGAAATCCCTCAATCAAATTAGCAAAAAGTCATCTGTGATAGGAATCTCGCAGGAATCCGTCGCTTTAAAGTATCTGTTTTTTCTTGTAATAATATCGGGAAATGAGAGGAACGCCTCGGGGATCGAAATATCTTTGATGGCGTCCCGGCACGACGAAGTCAAGCTGGTTGGATCAATAATAATGTTTGTTGGAAAATAAAAGATTTTATTCGTGGTTGGCCCACATTGGATTATTTATCAGTAGCCACGTCCCGAAAAGGTTTTAAACATTAAGTATGGGCGCACAAAGACAGCTGAGTGTATGGATTGTGAATCATAAACAATGGTTAGCCTTGTTAATGAAACTGAATGCGGGCGAGTCAGCGGTCGTGGGACCGGCACGATTTGTTGCGTTACCATGCCGCAGCATTAGCTATGTATATGAATTTAATTTATATATTTCCATTAACACTTCACTACCAACACGAATAACTCATTTCTTACAACGACGCTTGATTTTAACGTATAAAATGTTTTAATAAAGTAAAGAATTACTTTTTTTTTTACACTGGCCTGGCATAGTTGCGGCATTGCACCTGATGGAAAGTGTCAATGCCGCCCAGGCAGAGTATCCATTGGCATCGGACGGCAGTCCCATGCCAATGGAAACAATTATGCCGGCCTGCTAAGGTGCCTCTTCACACCGCGGCGGAAGGACCCAGGATTGTAGGAAGGAGGGAACACGTGCGCCGGCAAACAATTCCACAGCCTGACAGTGCGGCACAAAAACGAATTTGAGAACCGTTTGGTTCGCGCCGGGATGGTGTGGACCGTCAAGCTATGGCTTCGCAAGCCAGCACGCGTGGTTCTGGTTAGGAATGGAGAGGAGGGGAGCAAGTTGAACAATTCTTAACTTATTCATAAAACATACATTTACTCGTATTTGAATCATGTTAATCAAATACATTATACAGCAGTCTAACAGAGATGAAGTGGATTTTTCTTTGTTCATGCTTAAACAAATTAATTAATGTGAGTATTACGGAATATCGCGTGTTAATAGCTGATGATGCGATGGTTAGCCGTGGAATATGTTACGACGATGATATCATTCCGCGTTCTCTCACGACATCACCGGGCCACGGTTAGTGGGTTAAGCAAAGGCAAACAGGTTAGTCCAGGCAAAAAACGTTTACAATTATAGCTGCCGTATGATTTAATATGTTTAATATGCGCTTCATTAAACAATTTATGTACTAGTGCTATTCTCCCGACTTTATGCTTGAATTAGTATGATGGATGAAAATAATCTTGTACGTTTTGTTGTTTCGCGCCAGCAGACACGCGGTGCAACTAACAAATATTATTTAATATCTCACTTTCCTGATGTGGCATTGAGAAAAACGTGCTTCTTTACTGAAGTATGAGCGCGCAACTGTAAAATATTTGTATTTTTATTTGTTGATGAAACAAGGGAATTCCGGATTTATAATGCCGGTACAGGTTTTAAGTCATCAATATTTTTAGTACGTTCGTGCGAAATTGTCACTGTTTACGGTTAAGCGACCATTTTTAGCGAATTGCAAAATACAAACTTTTATTGGTGAGGTTTGGACTTTTATCTACTCGTCGAAGCTAGCCCAACGAGTTGAACAACTACTATTTGCATTGCATAGTGCATGCATGAGTATTCCATTCGATATATTCCTCGTGGCTTCGACCAGGTGGAAGTCGGTTACGTAACACTACCAAAAACGATGTACGGTAGTACGTGATTGGAAATAGATTTATAGCATGACAGTGATAGAGGAAGACCCTATATAGAAACGGAACATAGTGGAAAGCATATTAATATGGACTCAATACAGACGTTATAAATATAGTTGTTATGTTGTAATTGATCACACTATTTGGTAGTAAGTTTTACCCAAAATCTATAGATTAAACCATTCAAATGTGTGATATAGGTAAACTTAGCGCGTAGGACGTAGGCGGTACAGCATCGCTTATAAATGTGTAGGAAGTTCAGTCTCTATTTCCCATTCATAAATTATAGATCGAATATGTCTATGACCATTCAAGACTAATGCGTAAAATTAACCTTACGATGTCGTTTAGTACATTAAATTAAGTCTAATACCGTGGAACAATTTACCGTGCGTTAGATCGCACGGCGTGCACCTTGTCAATACAATTACAATAATTATCTCTATCCAAGCCATCCTCAGAGAGCTCTGCAACGTCGAGTACAATTGTCAGGTCATTAGTACCTATAATTTATGGCGGATAATGGCATATCCGTTTACATGACAATTAATTATGACGATCGAAATCGCGAGTGGTGTTCGCTTGTAATACGTCAGCGGGTTCGTATATCGCTCTTCCGAGTTCAACGCTTCAACTTGTTGGGAATTCGTCCCGGGAATGTTACGCGAAAATTCGGAATGAAGCTCGACGTCCCGTTCCCAGTGGGAACTAAGACATTAAATCCTGGTTACAAGCACCTATTGAGCCTTCGCCCACTCTGTTAATGGATACAAATTGTCGAATAAATTGCTACAAGTAAACACCCACAGTACAAAACTCCCCACGCGAGTTCGCTGTCTCCGTTATACGAGTCTGACCCAGAAAAATGTACAGGGAAACTTGACGAGCGAAAGAGAATACTTATAAGTTTGGATAATTGGCTTTAAGTGTATATTCATCTAATTAGCGCTCACTATAATCTATAATTTTACGCAATAGTGATTAGAACGGTAACATTGAATTTTCATTTTATTATAAAAGAGTATGGGTATTATTATCATATGAGAGATTTTTTTAACATAAATTTAAAATATTTAGCCATAAAATTTATGAATTCAATAATGTAGTTCTCGCTTCTTCAAATCTCATTCATCACTTTTAGGTTTAGAGAGTAATGTCCTATCAAATACGGAAATATCCGAATTTGTATGCTAATGTATACACTCCATGTTTTGAATATTCATGCGTTTTATTATTTCCAGATTGCTTTACAAAGTGCGATGTTTCGTATAATACCGTCAAGTGTCAAATTGTGAGAACTTGGGTGCATTACTTGTCTCAGATCGTGTTTCATTGCTCGAATCGTCATGCCATCATGCGTTAATTTGAGAACTTCTTTATTAATCTACTGATATTAATTGTATTTAACGTTGAGTAACATGATATAGTATGGCCTAACCACTCTCCATCGCACTCTCGATTGTAGAGGAGGCCCTTGCCCTGCAATGGGACGTATATTAGCTGATAAATACAGAATTTTATAAAAACGGTCGAATGCTTCTATAAGAATCTTAATTCTTACATTGTGTATTTTTGTCCTATTTCCTTTCCTCTATTGCAAAAATAATCTTTATTGTTCATATCAATCAATTCCTTATCGATGTTTAGATCTAGATTATCTCGTAGACGTCTGCGCATGGGCCTTCTCTATGACTGAACAGAATTTTCCAAATTGACATGATTATTCTTTTGCGGGATACAAGATCAAGAACTTTCAAGTTTTCTGATGGTCTTCTGACGTTATTTTATGACTCCTCATCTAAAATAACTTTTAAGCGGTTTATAAATTGTTCGGTGGTTTGTAGTTTCTACCAATCACGGATAATCCCCATATCAAATATATAATCTATCCAAGTAATCAATACTTAAAATCTATCTATTATTAAGTCACGTACTTAGTCAACACACACAATGATGCTCGATTACGTGTACGTAGATATAAGAACAAATATTAACATTGCCATCAAAGTGTGGTTTTACTTCAAACTATTAGGTAATATTTGACACTATGACATTTAAATCTTGGCCATCTTGTTGGTATACGTTCTGCATGCAAACCATCTTTGTGTGAAGACCATTAACTGTTTGCTTAGAGTATTACCTTATAAAAATAAAGGTAAAGTTCGTTAAAACTATTCCCACAAAAACATATTTTAATTTGAACAAACATCCCTGACTACAACTGGCAGCAAACAAAAGAATATCATTTATTTTATCTTCATTTGACTCTGGTAAATTAAAAAAGATAATAAATCAAAAATATCAACCCGCCAGTATTCAGAGCATTTGTGTAAAACATGTAAGCGGGTACAAAACGTCATTGTGCCGTAGACACAGTCGGTACAGGCGACACCCTCGGGACACCTTTTATGTATTCCAAAGTTACATTGAGCCATCCACAACCCGCTCTGGTGCATTCACTGCATTCACTGCGACGGGTTGTTGTTTCATTTTACAAAGGGATATGATGCGAAAAGTGATTAAATAATATGGAGTTTCGAACACAGTTTTAGGTACTCTGGGGGCTTCAGGTTTAACTTACTTAGTGCTATTAAAATATTTACGCGAGTTAATGTTATACAATTTTAAAATTCTACTCTTTTAACGTACGTGTTGCGTTTTGGAACCAGCATTTGTGTATAAAATATTAATGGACAAGTTACGTGTGAAAATCTCACACGTCATGTTTCAACGAAAAACGCTTTATATCATATTAATGAGAAAATATTTCAAAGTACATAGTAAAAATACTTACTTGAGTAATTAATAAAATTAAGGTATATACCGAAGAAAATTATTTCTACTGAAACATTTGTTGTGACCATCTATGAGGTTTTCAATCGGTACCGTTTTTACTTCTACGCAAAGACTAGCTTTAGCTTTACTTTATTATATTACGTAGTATAATAAAAATAAATTCTCTCAAAGTACAAATGTACAATCTCTCAATGTACAGTCAGCTACATATGTCGCTGAACACTTCACATTTTTTGATAACCTTTTTATGAATTAATATTTGTACGTACTATTCTGTATTCGTAAAATATAACAAAGTAATGTCATCTATGCCGAGAAGTGCGATACGATATTGAAAATAATTGTTATTTTGGATGATAAGACAATTCCAAATCTCGAGAATGTGTAGCGACTTATGTTGCTGACTGTACAAATTAAATTCTCCACGTTGACAATTCAAATAACTACACTCTAATCTTAGGGACTCAAAAAAAGTATTCTAATTCTCTAGAACGATAGTGATTAGTGTGGCCATATTTAAGGAAAAACATACACTGCAACGACTAAAAAGGGGAAAGTGGCAGTATATTGTATCGAAGCACGTGATTTATAAAAATAATATTAAATTGTTTACACAGAAACACACGATGTTTCCTATAAGAAATTCCACAGCTAACAGCTATATGAAAAATAGATGCGCACAAGCAATACTAAATTACCATACCATACTGCATACCATAGCGATTTATAAAATTCTATGGTATGTAAGTCCACCAACCCGCACTAGGCCAGCGTGGTGGACTATATGGCCTAACCACTCTCAATCGGTAGTCGATTGTAGAGGAGGCCCGTGCCCTGCAGTGGGACGTATATGGGCTGATACAGAATACTAAATTGCAATATATTTGTTTTTTTATTAATAAAATAAAATCCAATGCTAAATGCGTACTATTTGATAACGTATCTGTCTAAATGTACTGCATTTGTCTCTAGAATTTTGAAGCGCCGTGTATGAATATGTTTTAACCACGACCACGTTGGTGATTATGAATACAATTTTGTATAAACGACTTCATATTCCGAGATAAAAGGGAGAGTACATGCAAATCTTGGATGTAAAGCACGTCTGTAAAATTAGTAATGTATAGCTAAATCCCTTTATTAAAGTAATAGTCTGAAATTCTTGTATACTCACCTTGATAATGTGATGCAGCGTATTAAAGATTTTATTAACCGACTTCAAAAAAAGGAGGAGGTTATGGTTTTATAGTCAAACTGAATGAAGGAATGGAAAATAATGTATTCTTGCTGTGTGCCCACAATAGCATTCGATATGATACGGGTACTACGAAGTATGAAAACTTGTATCATCATACGATGATTTACACTGAAGGCTACGCTTATCAAAAGATTGGTGAACATATTGATATTGTAAGATTTTTTTTTAGTTCTACACTTTAAACAGCAGTACAAATAGTTTATTAAAAATTAATTTTTGACCTTAAAATGTTTATTCAATTCTATATTCGTGTAATGTTTCTTACATCGTTATGAATATTTTTGATACAGTAAAATCTGAATCTGCATTTAAACCGATTTTTAACTTTCAACAACCTATATCTGTCCATCACATATCACAAAGTTCGATTCTCCGTGGAAAAGCGTACAATATACCTGAGTGAGTATTGTTTATGAAAACATTATATGCAGTCGGTGTTCTCGTCTGTATTGCGTTGTCTGAATGATATGGAACGTGGATAGGCAGGAGTGGGTCGGATGCGACAACTGCACGCTCTTATGATGACTGAATCGATATTGTCGCATATTCAATAGTTATACGGTATATGTTATTGTGGAGGCTTTTGTATTGTTACTGGAAATGAAAATACACTTCATTGAAACGCTGTAGGTGCTGAGACAGGCTTCATTCTAAAATTGTGGAACTCTGAAACAATTACAATATAGTTTGATTTTAAATTGACGTTGAATACTAGTACAACAAGATGATGCGTTGTTGGATTTATCCTTGAATTTTTACGCCTTTAGTATCCGTAAGGTTTCGAAGTGTTCTGTTATAATGATAAGTTTGCTTAAAAGTTATAATTATTTCCAAACTTTTATTGCTTTGTCGCAACAGTGTATACCGATGTGCGACTGGCGACATTGCTTAACTCCGTCCAAAATAAATTAATAAATATTCAATGGAATAAAAGTCATTGTATGAATCAGGGATGTAACGGAAGTAGTTTTATCGGAACCGAAATCGGAATCGGAGTTTTCAAATTTGGTTTATCGGAATCGGAATCGAAATCGGAATCGAAATCGGAGGCAGGGTCAGTTTGTTTAAGGACAAATAAAACATGATTTATAGTCAATTCTTTTCATTTTTTTTTATTATAAAACAAAAAACAACTGTGAAAAAAAATTGGCATAATTCCAAATAAACAAAAGATAAAATTAATGAATTTAAAGTTTAATTAAAATTATAACCCAAAGTAGCGTGTTACATTTGGTTACATTACAATAAATGAACAAAAGCTAAAACAAATTAAATCAAAATGGACTCTAAAAGTAATGTATTGTACTTTATGAACAAAAGCTTTGATGCTTTGTCCCCATCCAATCTATTTCTTAAAGAGTCGTAAATTAGGCCAGCACCACTAAAAAGTTGTTCGCTAGCTACCGAGACCGGTGGACATGACAAATATTGCCGGGCAATTGATTGTAGGGGCTGGAATTTTGTATTTCCATTTACTTTCCACCACAATAACTGATCATCACTAATACTTATACGTTTTTCTTTATTGTACTCATTTAGCATACTTTTCATTACAACAAATTTGTCAAAAACTGCTATCTTCCAGATGTTGTATCATCATCGTCTTCATCACTATCACTACTTAACAATATATTCGACAAAACTGTTTGGACATTACTATGGCTAGCTTCTGCTGGTAATTCCATTCTTGCCCGTTTTTCTACAGGAGCGCCAATATTATCAGCCTCGTTTTTAGATGTGTCTGCATCAAATAGTGACATTATTTCGGTTTCAATTTTCTCTTTAACCACTTCATTAAAAAATTTTGTTTTATACCGAGGATCTAGATAGGTTGATATTGCAAAGAAATTGATTGTTTGAAGGTCACCAAATTTGGAATTTAATTGATCGATGGTGCATTTTATTATACTTTTAAATTTTTCATTCGTATCTTCTTTACTGGCTTCAGTTTGTAATGTTTACTTGAGTGTGTGTATAAGTGGAATTACTGATGAGATACTGGCGTTATTATCACTCATATTTCGGGTAATTTCTTCAAAAGGTTGAAGTATAGTCACAATTTTTTTAAGCTGCAGCCATTCTTCAGGAGACAACTGAGAGATGTTGTGTTTACATGCGTACAGGCATAGAGAATCCTGTATTTTAATCATTCTTTCCAACATATAAAATGTACTATTCCACCTAAAGCCGTCGCGCGCCGCCCGCTTTGTTTCGTTCGACCTCCGATTAACATCCGATACAAAAGTATCGGAACCGAAGTCGGAACCGAAAGTGTAATAATAATCGGAAGTTCCGACTTAACGGAACCGGAATCGAAGCTCCGTTACATCTCTGGTATGAATTGCTGTGAATTTAACCAAGCTGCAACTCATGTATAATCATTGTATTGTTAAGATGTTTTTAAAAGAGCATCGCTAGTTTCTTGCCGGTTCTTCTCTGTCGAAAGCCTTGTGAACTGGGAGGTTAGGGAAATAAGTTACTAAATCTTATTTATGTATAACATTTTAAATATTCAATAAAATATTTTCATTTTCTTGTGAAACACGTAAACTTTCCAACAAGTAAAGACAGAGCAGAATATATCGATAATAAAATATTCGAGGTGTGAAATTCAAAAGTCACGACCACACGTTTCAATATTATTTATTGTGATTCACGCATTACTGCCTCATTGCTTTTGAATATACGTCGACCTATGAAAAAAAAAAATGAAGTCCCGGTAAAACAGGCGGCCAGTCGTAAAATTGTAGACAAAATCTTTACTTTTGCAATCATTAGGTATTATAAGCAAAATACATCGTCCTTGTACTACACTCACAGGCATGAGATAATAGCAGGTGAAAATGACAATTTTATAAGTGTTATGTGACGTCACATGTTACGACATTAGGCAAAAAGTTATTTATAGCAGTCCATTGTTTAAGTTTCAGCACGCTAAACTGTATTTTAAATAGGTTAATGCGGTAGTAACACATTGTAGTGAAAATATCGCATTTTATATTCACGTAGGTAAATATTTCCAGATCTTGCACTGAACTAGGACGCCGAGTAAATTAGACTGGTATGTCGAGTTTATCGAGATTTTCCTAATCCTTATCTTGTATCGCTGCGTTGTGTAAGATACCTTTCTTTACTATCCTGAATCCTTACAAAGGTTTGCCGACTTTTGTATGGACTATGATTTTTTGTATTCTGGCTACGTATAGTGAGGACCTATTCGACACGTATGTGCTATTATCTATAGACGGGAATAGATTAGAAACATTCCTGTGAGTAAAACAAATTTTGGACAGCTAGATTGCTGTGTTATTTAGAGTGTGATTTGTGAGAGTGCCATTAATGAAAATCTCGGTATCTCTTGGTAATCAAAGGCTATCTAATGCATGTAGTGGGTAGGTTGTAAGAGATTTGCTATCAGCCGGCTGGCATGTTTCCATGAGTAAGCGCCGGAGCGAGCCAGCTAAGCGTCAGCCTGTGTGAACATGTTACACTAAGATTGATATTACGTATGTCGCTTTACATATGCACTGTCTTGTATAGGATTAGCTGCATCGGTAGACAATAAAGCGTTGTGTTTCATTTATTTGAACATTATAGTAGCTAAATCATTGAACAACAGCTCTACTTAATTAATGAAGATTCTGGTTTGGGAATAGATTCGAGTCTAAATATGCACACGCGTATATCCACAATCAACAACATGGATGAGTCAAGCCCGAATTCCTGTCACAAAACATGGCGGACGGACAGCAAAGAGATATAAATAGACGGATAAACATTTTGATTCGATATACTAATAGGAAATTGTCTGAAGATCTAAGCTACGCCAGAGTTCAGATTTCAGCCATTAAACTAATTCATTCAACTGAACTCTCTAATAATACAATTGCACATTTAAAATTAACCTTCTGTGCTATGCGCCCTAAAATTAATTCCAAAAAAAAATTCACTCAAATATTTGGTGTTGTATTTTATATGAAGAAATAACAACAGGCTGTTTGAACCACATGTTTCTAGAATAACATTCGCGCTGGACGGTTATATTTCCCTCGTATTTTATTTTACATAAAAAATCTAACATTGAGGTCAATAAAAAGGCTATAAAATATTTTAAATTCTACTCTGTCGGACCTCTTTTTATCTAGAGTACTGATATAGCTGTAGGCAAATTTTATTGCTTTGATAAAAATGCCGAAAACGTAAAGTTGTGATCACATATTTTATGGAAACGCAACTCCGATGTTAGAGGACTGGGGAGCGTCTTCAAATTATTCTGAATAGATATTTAGGTCAAAATCAAAATTGCTTGCACACTCATTATATTTTAACAGCATACGAAAGCGATAACAATGATTGGATTCAGGAAAGCAGAAACCATAAAATTGAAATCAATTTTGCCGTAATGGTTATGGGTTCATAAAACACGTATAGCTGGTCACCCAAAGAGTTCTTTTATCTTTATTACGTCGGCTCATAGTTAAAACTTTTAACAATCGTTCGGTATCGACCTCTTCACATATTTAAAAGTTTTTGCCCCTCCAACCTTTTTTCCCCGCCTCTATTTAAGACCATTTACATTCTCCCTGAGTTCGTGTTAAAGTAACTCATATCGAAATTCCACTCGGAAGTGATAAAAGTTTAACAAATAAAATTACTTAAGTTCCCGGGATCAATTTACGATGTCTTATGACAGTGTAAGATTTCAATACACTGGAATGTATTTATCGTCCGCCTCGCCATATGATCACGATTTGGTATTTGTGAAAATATGTGGGACGTGCAACGGATTGGGTACTTTTGTGGAACGGCGTAGAGGTGAAAATCGCGGTACAACAGGCGAGAAAATTCACGCGTATTCCTCCCGCTGCCGTCCCCTGCGACATTGACCCTTAAGTCAAGGAGGAAAAGTGCTTTATCTTTTATCAGACTATAATATATTCAGTTCACAAAATGAATTGCGAGTGTTAGTAACTCGGAGTGAGCCTGCGAACATATTCGTGGGGATCTGTTGCGTCGTTCGTTCCCTTTATTAGTTAGGCGGTTGAATAATATTGAATCTTATATTAACTTGTTAAAGTCCAATATCCTTTGTGTATTGTGTCGGAGATTTTCTTAGCGTTTTCCGATCGTTTTATATGTTACTTATTTGTTGATGGTAGTGGGTGCCTTGTCGAGATATTAACTGGCTTGGTCTTTGTACAGTACTTAACTAATGAGTGTTCTACTTGCGCTGGCGAGAACTTATTTAGCAATTTGCTAACAAATGCAGTTGCCAATGCTTGAAAATTTCCTTTGTTTACTTTAATTACTAAGATTAACAGCTAACTGAAATTTGTAATTACATTAAACATTTATTGTTCACGGTATGACGACTCTACAGAATCAATAGATCTTAAATATTTCAAGAACTTATATAACGACTTTCAACTTCTCTAACGTATGGAGTACGTCGCGGAAGAGTGAGCGTAGTTAACTTATGATAATAACTCTTGTGTTTTATTTAACGGAAAAAGAAAGTTTGAATCGGTCGATAGTATAATATGAAGCATATGTGCTGGATATCAGCGTGAAGAAAAATCAACAATATGAAGTAATTTATATTCAAAGAAAAAATATTTTTACAATACTATTCTAACATACGAAAAAACGAATTGCACTATCTTCTTATTCTACATAAACGTTTTCATTTAAGAAACATTTTAAGAGCGTATAGAATGTGCGGAGATTATGAAAATAGTAATTTCCATAAGGCGATAACGAGCTGTGTTTGGAGCAGGGATGTTGCGAATATTCGCATCCGCATCCGCAAATGCGGAGCTTCCGCATAAATTTTGACATCTGCATCCGCATCCGCATCCGCAATAATCGATGCGGATATTTATGCGGATGCGGATGTAATACAAAATGAGACAAGACAGAAATTTGGCGGTGCCGGCGATTGGCGCGTGCCGTTCGGACGTGACATTGACCAATGGGAGCGAAATAAATAGTGACATGATCCAACGCGTATGTTGTTGCTATGATGTTAGATTCTTCTAGTGAAAATGAGAGTCGACAAATACCAGAAAATGGTAGCACTGAAGCTGTACTCCAAAAATAATTTCTTTTTTATCCCAATAAAAAAAGAGTCTATGTGGATGAAAATCCTCTTAAATGGTGTTTATCGAGAGGAATTAAAGATATTATTGCCGATAGCACAAATATTTTTATCCACTCCACTAAGTAGTAATCCTAGCGAAGAATTATTTGCAGCGTGGGTTTAATTTACCAACCTCTTCCTAAACGCCTTGTTATTAGAAAAGGCGGCGCAGCGTTATACTTAATAAATAAAACGGTGTTCTTTTGCGAGCTCTTGGGGCTACTCAAAACGAAGGTAATGCATTTAATTATCAATAGAGAAGATGGCTAGAACCTTGCACAAGCATGGGATCGAATTCTACACTTAATTATATCGGAACCCAAAAGACCAACTGCCTGACATCAAGACACAGTGGGCTTCTTCTGCGTAGATTGAAATGCAAAAACAGAATAACGTTATAATCAACTTTTGACGTGACAACGTCTTAAATTAGGTTGCGGCTGGGAGTCACTTATGAAAAAGTGTAACGCCCGGTAACGTTACGATGAGTCACCGAACGAGAGAGAGGCCCGCCGAATGCCTTGCGTCTCTCTCCCACTCAATTTAATTATATTCATATCAATAAATATTCTACCGAGAAATTTTCAGTTTCACCCACTTTTTCCAAAATTGTCCCATAGCCCCCCCCCTGCCTTCCCCCACCCTTATTCCGAAATAGTGCCTATTAGCCTCCCCACGAAACCTACCCCCCCCCCTCCCCTACCCCCACCTCGAAAATTTACCTCACCCCCCCAATCCTATCTCGGCCAACATAGGTCGTAGACCCACCGAGTTTGGTATCCTCGGAACCGTCTTGGTGAGGGCTACAAATTGACCCCGTCAGAAATCCCAAATTACGCAAAAAATTACCCCCCCCCAAAAAAATATTTTACCTCCAAAAAATTAATTTAAGTTAGCCTCCCCACGAAACCTTCCTCCCCCCTCCCCCCTCCCTTACCCCCACCCCGAAAATTTACCTCACCCCCCCCAATCCTATCTCGGCCAATATAGATCGTAGACCCACCGAGTTTGGTATCCTCGGAACCGTCTTGGTGAGCTCTACAGATTGGCCCCAACCAAATCCCCAAATTCCTACCTCTCTCCCCTAAAATATTTGTCCAGGCATAACTCCGTCATTTCTTAAAGTAAACCCCCCGTGTTTGGAGTCAGAGGAATCGTCTTGACGAGCTCGACAATCGAGAGCAGGCAAAATACGATTTTTCTTATTTTTACTATGGGATCAGGCTGGGGCAGCAGTCTAAAATTATATGTAATTTGCAATCTGTACCCACGGTCTTCCCCCGGTATTTTTGAAGTGAAAACTTCTTTAGCGGCGTTGAGCACTTTTTCTGTAATGGGTATAAAATCTTTAACTCGCGTCAGGACACGTGACCTGATCGAAAAAGCGTAAGACGGATGGAGAGTAGACAGCTGTCAGTTAGCTGTCAGTTTATAAAGCTTTGATGAATTGCCAATGATTTTGAGTGGAGATTTCAACATAAACTTCGCAGACGATAAAAATCAACTATTAATTGAATTTTTAAATAATGAATTTGGTTTAACTATGTCGAATGATCGCAATCTTAGCACAACGAAATACAAAACTACTATTGATGCGGTCTTTATTAGACATTTAAATAGGTTCGAATCAAAACTGTTCGTTTCTTACTTCAGCTACCATAAACCTATCGTATCAGTTTTAGAGATTGGCGATGATAGTTCTGGTAATGATGATGGTGAAAAAGTCGTTGAAATTATGGATGAAAGTTGATTTTTCGGAGAGATAAACTTTTTAATGTAAAATAATTGTAATAGTTTTAAAGTGTTAAATTTTTTATGTAATATAAATTGTCATGTTTGTGTACGATAGCGCAATAAATGAATATTGTATTCTACCACATAAATGATAGTACTTTTATACTGATAAAGCAATTGGTGCAAAATTATTCCCTAACCATTCCAAAATATCAAACATGCTCAACGTTAATAATCAAGTTTTCACTTCTGCCGGCACTCCCGGAGTGCAACCCGTCTTTTTTGACGTGACAACGTTTTAAATTAGGTTGCGGCTGGGAGTCACTTATGAAAAAGTGTAACGCCCGGTAACGTTACGATGAGTCACCGAACGAGAGAGAGGCCCGCCGAATGCCTTGCGTCTCTCTCCCACTCAATTTAATTATATTCATATCAATAAATATTCTACCGAGAAAAAGACGTTGTCACGTAAAATCTTCGCCCGTAAAACCGACTTTGGAGGTAAAATATTTTTTTTTGGGGGGGTAATTTTTTGCGTAATTTGGGATTTCTGGCGGGGTCAATTTGTAGCCCTCACCAAGACGGTTCCGAGGATACCAAACTCGGTGGGTCTACGATCTATATTGGCCGAGATAGGATTGGGGGGGTGAGGTAAATTTTCGGGGTGGGGGTAAGGGAGGGGGGGGGGGAGGAAGGTTTCGTGGGGAGGCTAACTTAAATTAATTGTTTTGGAGGTAAAATATTTTTTTTGGTGGGGTAATTTTTTGCGTAATTTGGGATTTCTGGCGGGGTCAATTTGTAGCCCTCACCAAGACGGTTCCGAGGATACCAAACTCGGTGGGTCTACGACCTATGTTGGCCGAGATAGGATTGGGGGGGGTGAGGTAAATTTTTGGGGTGGGGGTAGGGGAGGGGGGGGGGGGTAGGTTTCGTGGGGAGGCTAATAGGCAATTTCGGAATAAGGGTGGGGGAAGGCAGGGGGGGGGCTATGGGACAATTTTGGAAAAAGTGGGTGAAACTGAAAAAAAATATAATTAAATTGAGTGGGAGAGAGACGCAAGGCATTCGGCGGGCCTCTCTCTCGTTCGGTGACTCATCGTAACGTTACCGGGCGTTACACTTTTTCATAAGTGACTCCCAGCCGCAACCTAATTTAAGACGTTGTCACGTCAATATAAAAATTAACATAGATAAATCGATAAATATTAGTAAGCGGTAAAATCCGTAAATAATAGTTTAATTTCAATATTCATTCATATACTATATTTACATAAGATCTTAAACATCCGCATCCGCATCCGCATCCGCGGATGTGAGCCTTTGAAAATCCGCATCCGCATCCGCATCCGCGGATGTGAAAAAATCGACATCCGCAACATCCCTAGTTTGGAGTTCACGTTCATGAGATTTAAAGATAATAACACTTTTGATAGTGTTGGGCGTAGAAGATAGCGAGTGGCCCGGTCGCTGTCGGTGCAATTAACGTTTTTCAGGACGAGCGCTTGGAGGCATTGTGACGTCACTGCACTCCACGTGGATAACGCGGCTAAAAACCCACGGTGCTCAAAAGGCATCTTTAAGTGTCGGATTTTTCTCTCAGTTGGCGAGACGTTTTGTTGGCTCGGCGTTCATTATTTTTTATAGAGTTTCAGACAGTCTGAAGTTGCTGACCTCGTTTGTATTGCTACTTGTGTGTGATTTATTCGTCTTTGATGTACCTTAAAGGTGGTTCAAATGCCTGCTACTTATTGAGACAAAAAAAAGACAATGCACAACACAATTTTTACGATACTTTACAATTGTTGCGGCAGACAAATGAGCAATTTGCCTTCTCATCACTAAAGTAGTGTTGCGAAATGTCGGAGGCCTGTTGCAACACAACTCGTGCCTTTCAAACCGCACAAAAAATCTTCACCGACGTAAAGCACGAAAGAAACATAACAATATATGTATATAACAATCCGCTGATGTGAAAATAATATCTTGCCGCAATTCACCTTGAAGGATACTGAAAGCAGATTGTGTTAGCATTTTGTGCATTGTTCCAGAAGAATACCTCGAAATCCGGGTGGTACTATTTGCCAAAATAAGGTGGAAATTAATTGGGCCTCTGAGGTTTGTGTACCCTATTCCTCCACGTCGGAATCCTTGAAATATTGTTGACACGGGATTCGGACTGCAAAATATTTCTTTCGTACCTTTAATGTAGTAAATTGTTCTAGAACTTTCCGACTTGGTTTTAAGTTATCGAGTCGTGCGTGTGGAAAATTTAATTATCGTTCTTGGTAGTGGACTGGCATCATTGTTATTCAAGAGGCGTTTGTCTGGCGACCGGTGACGTAAGGTCTGGGTATATTTGTGCAGACCGATGACCTGTGCTCTGTTTGACTAGCTCTTAAATAATTTATATCTTAAAATGAGCATGTAATGCCTTTTAAATATTCTCATTGTTAATTGACAGTTCGTCTAGGAATGTTGGGGCAAAAACTTTGCTATTCGTATTATTTTATGATAGTGGTTTTGTGGATGACTTGCATGCAACCTAATAATGTTTTTGTTCTGTAGTAGATTTCGTCAATCAAATCCATGGAGGAAAATGCTTGTTATTTTTTCAGTCAAGTTTACTATCTATGGGCGTTCCCCAAAGTTCTTCATATTATTAACAGACTGAACTGAAGTGATAACCATAAAGGCTCATCACGGATCGTTGTCTCGTCTGAATCAGGATTTGATGGGCGTTGTGGAAATCTCTGGTAGAAACATGCAGATGTCAGCCATTTGTTATTCAAATTCGTACAGACGACGCGACTCAAACGCACCCTGACATCGCGATGAATATGTAAAAACGATTATGGAAAACTTCTGAATGACACTAAGTACATTGTATTGCCACGACCTGATTTGTTCGTGACTAAATATCGGCTACTTTATACTCTTATTGCCTCTTATTGCCCGCTATCTATGAATTTTCACGTTGTGCATTTTGATCGTTGTATAAAAAGCAGACTGATAAAACAATATTGGTGGCGTAGCACAAGTACAAAGTAAAATATATAAGAGTTTCAACTCATACATACCGCTGTATTAAAATACATTCGTAAAAAAATATGTACAAAAAATCCACAGCTTTGTCCGATACACACTGAAACCACACCTTTGTTGCGGATGAATCATACCTACAACGCTTTTTGAATGTAAATACTTAACATTTAAAAATATGAGTAAGCATAAATTATATTTATCGTATACTTTCCTCGTGTGTATCGAAAGTTCGTCATACGTTTTCACTTCGATCGCGGACATACAGTGCAGGTAAGCGGACTTGCGCTTAAATACGGAAAATTTATTTTTAATTTAAGCAAACCAAATCTTTTCGCAGTTCATTGTTGTCGGAAGTCCGATTCGTGTTTCGCGCGGTTTTATTTGCTTTGCTTTTATTTGAACCGGGCAGGGCAGGAATTGATGTACATTTCGCTGCAGCTGCAAGTTAAATAATTCGTATTTCGAAGGGATTTCAATTAATGTCTCTTGTATTGCACCCACTATACACAAAGGAGAGTAAATATGACTTTTCTTCGCTTAGTTTATTTACTTCCTGAGCTTTGTAAAATTCTATGTTCATTTTCTTTGACGCTCTTTTTTAAAGTTTTGGATGGGTTTTGGTGAATTTTCTATTCGGCAAATAGGAAACCTGATGTTAAGTTATCGCTGACGCCTATAAACACCCACAACGCGAAGACCATGAATGTGCTGCCAGCTCATCAATTTGGGAGAAAGGAAATGAAAAGGACGAGAAGACAAAAGGAGTATTGACCATCTGGCAATCTCGCTCACCGAACGAAATACGACAGCTAACTTGTCACATTACGTTGGTTTGCTGTTTCTGCCTTTCCATTCATGCTGAGTCATGACTGACTGTCTTGAATCTTGATGAGTTTTGATTATCAGATATGATCTAATAAGGTTATAGATACTTCTAAAATAAATATTGAGCGCGTTTTGGTCGGAGGCCAGTGGACGTCGATGTTAATGGAAAACAATCGTGTTTTATTGTACTCGTAACGTTTGATGGGCATATAAAAGTGCTCACCTTAAGGGAAGGGTCGGTTCCTTCACGATAATGTTTGCGGGATTCTGTACTTAAGATATCCTTTTAGGTTAGTCGCAAAAAATTAACTCTTCTTTATTCATTCAACGTTGGCCGTAATCTCTTCTTAGATGGACCTTCGCCCGATTTACTGCAGCTTCTACTGGAACACATGTAATAAAATCATAAGCGGTTCTATTTTTTTTATGATTTATGTACTTTTGCACTCTACTTAAGTATTATAAATTTTGTTAATAATAAATAACTTTGTTTTCGCATGCAAAATTAATAGTCAATTCAGTTTTATCTGAACTGTTTAAATGCTTTCGCTAGAGTCTCGCAATTTGTGAATTCAATGCAGTTTGCTGGAAAGTTATTTATTAGGTGCTCGGTTGCTGAAATACTGAAATTTTCTGCATTCACTTGTTAATTTCAGATTTGAATGTATAATTAAATTTATTCATAAATGACAATGTTGGTGAAATCATTTACAACTCTAGCCTATAAGTTTATTTTTTAATGTAACGTGTATGTAATGTTGTGCTAGCATTCCCGACCTATCTCTACTTATTTAAGTAATTTGAATGGTGGCTCAAAAAGTTTGTACAAATTTATTGCTCCCGGTTCTCGTGTAGTCGGCCAAGTTAGAGAAAGTTTACAGGTCAAGGACCTTTGAATTCTCAAAACATTCCGGTGAAGTTAGCGCTCCGCGGGACGATACTGTCTTTTGTCATGGATCACGTTTTGATTTGAGCGTTTTTATTAATCTTATATTGTTGTACTATAGATTACAACTAAAAGAAAATTTCGCATCTAGAGACGTAGGATTTTAATCTATCCAATAACTCCCATTCCAGTCTGTATAAAAATATTGCTTTCATCGCACTAGTTTTATCTTTTAAATCTCATTTCATTTTCAAAGTAACTTGCTTTTATATCAAATATTTTTTACTCATCCCAAGTTGGCTAAACGTTTCACCGCAATTAATACGGAGCCATGGTAGATTGAATATTAATTTGTTGCAACATGTCTTAGTACGTTGATGTACGTAGTTGCAAACACGGAAGCCGTAATTAATCTTGCCGATAATTTAATGATGACTCAAGTTTGAATGGCTATTAATAGACGAGTTTCAAACTCGCACATTTTAAATTGATTTCAGATTGATTTGTATTTGACAGGATTTATTATACGTAGACTTTTAATAGGTCAAGGTAGCAGGATGAATTTTAGGATAGAATTGGTTATAGGTGTATCATATTGTGAAGGTTGGAGTACTGGTGGTGATGTAGTGGTTTGATTTATATCAATTTGATTTATAGCATTATTGCTATAACAAGCTTAAAGTATATTAGTGTCTTTATTTAAATTTAATAAAATAACACAAAAATAAATACAAAAATCGAATTACAGTTTTTAAAAACGCCATTAAGTATTTTGATGTTTAATTTAATTGCGTTCCTCATATTTATATTTAAAATTCACGTCTCTAAAAACTTTCAACGCTTTAAAATATGTAGCTGAAGAAAAAATCCCGCAAAAGTTTATGAGCGATGCTATCCTTATTAAATCAAAGCGAACCGGTTCCTACGAAGGCGGATCGTTGCCAGAATTTATCCTGCCGCAAACCGTAAAGCATTTGCGACGCCAATATTCTCAATTTAAATGCACTGCGATAGTCTCACTTGCGATAGATTTAAACTGTACAAAAGGCCGCAGATCGGCTATTTGGGGTGGCTCTCAGAGTACCCGAGTGAAAATATTGACCTTATTAACGTAAAGAAAAAGTGTTGTACTAGACTAACCTATTTCGTGCAAAGTGTCAGTTTACCAAAAGCATTGTGTGTAGAGGTTGTCTAAATATTATCTAGAATTCTATTCAGGCTGGTTGGGTGTTTGGGTGGGCTACGAGGGCTGTCACGACGTCATTACGCCTCGGAAATAGGCACTTTTCCCCTCGTTAGTAACTCGGCGCGCTGTCCTCCACTACGCCGGTATCAAACTAACATTCATACTATATCCTATTACGTTTTTCAATTAAAACACCTTTTTAACTATCGTTCCCGCAATATCTTTTCTTCGGAAATAATACGCTGTGACGAAGTCGAATAAGAAAACAAAGTTGCACGTTTGCATAAATAAAATAAATCTTCACGTTTTGTGTGTCTTACATTTCGAAATTCCTCTCGGCAAACGGTTGTCATACTTATTTTACTGGCCAACATATTACGAAGTCTTCTATTGATCCAACGTTTTCTAAAGTCGCTAGATGCCAACTTTTTCCAAATAAACAATCGGAGCTTGTCCAATATTGCTCCGGACATTTGTTTTCGCGATTTTCACTTCAATCGGTTCGATTTAGGGCCTATTTTCCGATTCCCTCTTAGGACCTTTTGCACATTATATTCTTTTCTTCTTAATTAATGTTCGGTGGAGCACAAAGCTACGATTGTGTACTTTTTGTTAGCCTATAGTGTACTGCACGTTCGGTTATTGCAGTTTTAATTTCTGTACTATTAATTATAAGGATGGTGGATATTATGACGGGCTAATTGGTACCTTTGTTCTGTTCGAGAGGGAGTCAAGATTTAACTCTCAAAATAGCGCCGCAGATCGGGGCCGAACCGGTTTTAGGTTTTTGAATACTTTTTGGACGTGAAATATCCATTTTTATCTTGAGAAGGCGATAAAACTATGTCGTAAATATACAGAGTGCTTATTTAAATTGCTGTACTATTAGAACTTCCTTTCCATGAATCGGTAATGTTTTTGAGTCTTTAATGACATCAGGATGAAAAATGAGTCCAGGCGAAACGATTTATGATAACATCAGATTGACTACTTCTTTAATGACCGTATAAAGGATGTTTGGCTCTAATAACACTCACAACATTTTTAATATATTTTCATACTTTTGCTGTAGATATTAAACGTAGTTAAGTTGGACTATCGATAAATTGGCCACTAATACTGAAGGCATGAGCTTCCAGACATTAAAGCATCGTAGTGACGATTATAACCAAGGACATGAAACCATAGATAATTACGACCGTTTGATAGCTCGATTTATAGCCGATATTATAAGCCATTAAATAATATACATTACGCGAATATTCATAGTCACGGACTTGCCCAGAGAGTACTATAATGTTATATAAAGTGCATCAACGTGGTGGCATTCATGGTACAAAATAAACCGCCATAATAAAATTTAAAATAATTTGTATCTGTAGAAAAAGTCTTTGTAAATAAAAATAAAAAATTCCACACTTTACTTTTTTGGTGTTGGTTAAGTAAGATTTTTTAACTGTGGTTTATTTTCTTGGTATCCTAGACAGCCATTTTGAAACTGAATTCCACGACACGCTTGTTCCCATACACCTACATCAAAAGCGGCATGTGCGCTTCAAATTCTCCCAAAATGTTTTTGTTCAATCTCTTCGCAGACACAAGATATATTTAATCGGAACATAAAAATATATTACGTGTCGTTTATACCGCTTCACTGGATTATAGTTTACAAAAATATATTCTACATACAGGTTACCTCGTGTGCTCGCTCGATGAGTAACAAATTCTTATTTATTTTTATCATCGCTCGAACAAACGGCATGCGTTTAGATCATGGGATCAATTGAAGAGAATCTAGAACGGTAATAAGATGATACTGTAGTATTATGGATATAGACACTACAAAGTATTTTATTTAGTTCACGTAATTCTGTGGCTCGCGGTAGACCCAGGTAGCCAATTAGCAACGTCATCAATAATACACTACATTTTGTTTTCGCCAAACCGCCTAACAAGTGTGGCAAGTATCAACAAAATCTACATGAAAAAGGAACTTTCGTTTAATAGATTAGATTTCCAGGTCATTGTTTGCAATGCGGTTGAAATAAAAATGTTGTCATATGTTTTCTCAGGTGAGCTTTGAAAGTTGTATTACATTCCCCTGAAATGCCCCGTTACATAATTATTCTCAAATTTTATTTTTTATATCGCGTATACAGCAGGTATAAATTAATTAATTATGGTTACATTTATCTTGTTATTAACTAATTATTTTATTATATTTTTAATTATCTTTTCGTTGTCAACTTAATAATATATTATATCCATATGCATGACATCCATACTTCAACAAACGGTGTTTGTTTGCCATCCATGAATACACAAATCCGCCATTAAATTGTATAAAGCGCGGCGGTCACCGTTCATATAACTTATCTACGTCAATTGTCAATGGAATAGTTTGAATAATAATGCAAAATTAGCTTATGTTTAACGATCACATCGTCAGCCGCGTCCAAAAAAAAAAAACTACTTTAGCATTCCAATGTTAGAGGTCACAGTCAATCGGCTACATAAAGGAGGGCCAAGCAGGAAATCAGACGGTAACAATAATTGAATTAACGCGCAGATTGTTAGATGTAATGCCCCGTTCACATAATCGCCCAACATCGGCAACTATAGGCGATGACGGTAATGTGTACGGCTTATTGCCTTTCATTGCCGATATTCGTGTACATCAAGCAGTGTTGCTAACGAAATATTTTTCATTCCCAAATCTGGAGAATGTAGCGGTTCCGCGAAGTATAGTAAATAAAATTATGCTTATGTTAAAATAAGTAACAAATTATTTATAATGTTGACTCGTGTAGTGTTTTTTTTTGTAATGCATTTTTATTGTTAATCTTATATTATTATAATACTAAATAACTCACATTACAGTGTAATGACTCTGATAATTTAACTCGTTATCATAAAATGAACCAATTAAATTATTAAGATATACACCCACAATTTAGGGATTTGTTCCAAAACTTATAACCCTGGTAAAATTTTACAACATTCGTGTTCGGGGTTTTTCGCCAACTGTCGGTAATCAGAGTGAGAGTAAAGTGAGAATACCCATGTTTGCCTGTCATCGTCGACGATCCGCTAGTTATGGATTTCTAGCCACATGCCCCGCGGGTTTGTGACAGTGTATTGCTATAGAAATTTAATTTTTCATTAAAAAAATATCGAAATACAAGTTTCAGTAACAACAGCTAGCATTTTCCGGAGCTATCAGTTACTTCCGTATAATAATTGGTTCAGTTTGATCACAATACGAAATCTATTCAGAAATAAGTATCATAGTTTATAAGTGTTTGTACATGATTTAAACTATATATTTGAATATTATGATTTATATCTGTATGAATATCACTCCGCTTATGCCGATGACGTGCATTGCGTTTACAGAAACCCGGTCTTTTCAAAATATTTGTTCATTTATTGTTATAAGGTCCGCCTACTTCCACTTTAGCTTGCTATTGCGGGTTGATATTTCTACAATTGTAAGACCTCCCAAATTAAACGCCGAACATCTTTACAAATGATTGTATTTATACAAATAACTATAAAATAAATATTTATAACATCTTAATGCTTTTCCTTCATCCGTGCAAATCCATCTGTCAAAAACCCCCCGCGCTCTCTTTTTGTTTTTCAAAGCTATATATATTTTTAAAAGCGGCCAATCTCCATGTTATGCAACCTTACACTCGTCCATCCTGATAACGTGTATGTCCCCATACACGACCCCGTTGGAAACCTTACACGCTGGACATTCTGACAGATTGATTTACTAATGCTAACAATTGTTTAAATCTAAACATAAAATAAATATTTTACATCAATTCGTATGAATTATTATTATGCTAAATTATTTTGAAAATATATGCCAAATATCATGTAATGTTTAAAAATAAATAATCCTGGCTATTAACCACATACAATTAAAATTTAATCAATTATTGCTTGATAACCAACTTAATCAACTACTAATTTAATAAACCGTTAAAACCAACTAGTCAACTTCTCGTAACTATCCACCATTAACCAAATTATTAACCAAAACAAAATTAACCGACGAGTCAAGCCATGAGTACTTCCTTTCTCACGACTTGCCCGTTAACCAAAATTAACCGACGAGTCAAGCCATGAGTACTTCCTTCCTCACGACTTGCCCGTTAACCAAACTTAACCGACGAGTCAAGCCATGAGTACTTCCTTTCTCACGACTTGCCCGTTAACCAAAATTAACCGACGAGTCAAGCCATGAGTACTTCCTTCCTCACGACTTGCCCGTTAACCAAACTTAACCGACGAGTCAAGCCATGAGTACTTCCTTCCTCACGACTTGCCCGTTAACCAAACTTAACCGACGAGTCAAGCCATGAGTACTTCCTTCCTCACGACTTGCCCGTTAACCAAACTTAACCGACGAGTCAAGCCATGAGTACTTCCTTCCTCACGACTTGCTCGTTAACCAAATCTAGAACTAGTCTTGGTCAAGTTGCGAATCCATCCATTCTCGCAGCTTGACCTGAAACAATATAAAAAATATTCTGTAGTATAGGATATAAGTAAATACTGAAAAACAAAAACAAACAAATACAAAAAGCAATGAACAGCTCTTTAATAATTATTATCTATTTGTGCAACCCTGTTTCTTTAATCATCGTCATAATTATCATAATTATTTCCATCATCCTCTAACTGTAATGATGATATATGAATCCAAGGCTGCATCCTATCTGAAGCTACCGTTGTCTTACGCCTGTTTTTCATGCCTTGAAAGCCAGGGATGGGTGAAACCCTGTAACGATCTTTCCCCAGAATCTTTACTACTTTAAATGGACCTTCGTATATGGGCAAAAGTTTAGTGCTCTTGCCATCATTATTGAAACTTTCTCGATCTTTACTAAATTTCCCTTGTTATAGATATGAGCAGGTTTACGTTCTCTATCATAATAAGCTTTCTGTTTGTCTTGTTATTTATCTATTTTAGTTATTACCTTATCGCGTAATTCATCCAAATTATTGGTCTCGCAAACTAAGTCAGTAATTTCATTTAGTATAGGATTACTTTCACTATTCATCATAGTACCAAACATGACTTCAGCAGGTGCTCTACCTATAGTCTTTTGCAAAGTATTACTAAGACCCCATTGGATGCGGCCAAGTCGACAATCCCAATCTTTCTCATTTTCTTTTAAGTTTTGCGCAGTTAGAGAATTTAAAATGGTACAATTGCATCTCTCTACCTGCCCGTTAGACCTGGGACTTGCTACCGCATTTAAAATATGCTTTATACCTTTATTTGAACAAAACTTTTTAAAAGCATTCGATGTGAAGCAACTACCACGGTCACTTATAAGCCTATCAGGCGTCCTAAAGGTATCAAAAATGTCTTCCAATACCCGTATGACATTAATCGCTTTGGTATTTCTAACGGCTCTAATCAAAAGGAACTTGGTGAAAGCATCTACAACGACTAATATGTGAGTATGACCACGTTTCGACTTTACGAAAGGACCCAGATGGTCAATATGCAGGGTATGAAAAGGCACTGCTACCTTTGTAATGGGATGTAAAAGACCTTCATGCGAATTTGATGTTCGTTTAGCGTAAGCGCATTCAATACATGAGCTAACATTTTTTTACAAAACGCGTCATTTTCGAAAACCACAAATAACATTTTTTAATACGCTCCAAGGTCTTTTCATATCCTATGTGTCCTATGTCATCGTGATTCATTTTACACACCTGCCATCTGGCGCCCTTTGAAACCACCCACCTCAACTTAGTTTTATCAGCATCTACATATCTAAATAATTTATTATCTTTAATGACATCGTTTTGTTTAATATACTCCAGACCCTTCAAGTTTGAATTATTATCGACAATATTGCGAATTCTTTCCAATTCAGTGTCTCCCATCTGTAGGGAGAGAAGCCAGTAATTATCACTGATGACTAAAACATTGGGACAGCCCGCTTCACAATTAACCTCTTGACCAATGACTGGATTCCTTGACAGTGCATCTACGTGTACCATTTTCGTATTCTCAATAGTACAATTAACTCTTGTAAACAAACAAACTAGCCACCACCTCGCAATACGAGGTATAAGGTCGCGCTTTTGGAAAGTAGGTCGTAAAGCACTACAATCTGTGACAATTTTAAATTGGCTGCTTAATAAGAAAACTCTAAATTTTTTTGGGCACACACAACTGCTAATTTTCCAACTCATAAGAGTGGAAATTTTTCTCGTCTGAAGTTGTTTGGCGGCTGTAATAAGCAATTGGTTTTAGTGAATCAGTGTCTTGTGATTTTTGCAACAGAATTGCTCCTAACCCAATTCTACTCGCGTCTGTATATAGTTCAGTTTCGGCAGAAGGATCATATATCGCAAGAAGAGGTCTATCAACCAACCTAGCTTTTAGTGCATCGAAAACCTTTTGTTGGTCATCAGACCACTTCCACTTAACATCTTTTTTTTAACAACTTCGTGAGGAGATAAGCCAGTTAAGCAAAACCTTTGATAAATTTCCTGAAGTAGCTTACAAGACCGAGGAATCGTTTCACAATGTGCACGTTATTAAGTCGAGGAAACTCAGAAACACTTTTACATTTTTTTTTTCAGGCCGCATCGCGGATTAACCGAGCTCGATTCCCAAATAGTCAAATATCCTAGTTTGCAAGAAGCTACACTTTGACAAATTTAACTTTAATTTTGCATTGTCTATAAGTTGCAGTACCTCCTCAAGCCTTCAAAGTACCACATCAGTATCTTCGTCATATATCAATAAGTCATCTATGTATACGATAGCTTTGTTAAACCTAGCTGGTCCCAGGACATGGTTCATCATCCGCTGAAAAACAACTGGTGTATTAGCCAAACCGAACGACATCCGATTAAACTCATACTGCCCGTCTGGTGTGACAAATGCCATAAGATGTTTATGTGATTCTACTATTGGTACTTGGTAGTACTCCGACATTAAATCTAAAGTGACAAACCATACCTGACCTGAAAGGCGAGAAATCTTGTCCTCTATTATTGGAATTCGATATCGCTCCTTCAAAGTTATAGAGTTGATCATTCTATAATCAATGCACAAACGTAAGTTGCCATCTTTCTTTCGAACTAAAATGATAGGACTCGCATAATTGGACACAGACTCCCGAATTATGCCAGCCTCCAATATTTTGTTAACCATGCCTCCCACTTTATTGCGTTCGAGAAGGGATAATCGATATGGTCTATACGCTACTGGTTCATTCGTTGTAAGCTCTATTTTCATCTCGACCAAACCTTCATAACTGTAGGGATACCATCGTGTACAACCCCTATTTTAGACGCGCTGAATTTAGCTAAAAGTGTCACTTCACTGCCAAGGTCTACAAAAGCTTCTAAAGAGACACCATTAATGAATACTGTTTTCATATATTTATCATTTGGTTTTGAATATGATATACACATCGCCCTAGGTACCGTATTACTTTCCATTGACTGGCTTAATTGTAAAGATTGACAATTCCCAGATTTGTGACCTACTAAAAGGCACTTCTCACATCTAATTAGCAGTTTAGTGCACTTGAGATATGGATGCCCTCGCTCCTTACAGTCATAGCAGAACAACGTCGTATTAATATTACTCCTAATGGTAGCCCTACTATTTGTACTGGTTTCAGCAACATTATCTTGCCGTGTAAACTTATGCCGAAATGGAATTGAATAAGTGAACTCCCTCATTGCTCAGCAAAAATTTTAATAATTGTTCCGAACATCTTAACGCTAACGCGCTTGATTTCATGGTTTTGTCTGACAAGCCACGTATGAAACAGTCTACTGCACGTCTACCCGAAATATCGCATTGATTAATTAAAGCAAGCTTCTTATAATAATAATTCTCTATAGGCTCGTTTACCCTGCTTTTACGCCTTAACATATCTTCCAAGGACTGGCCATGATTTTGTTCACAAGGAAAAACCATTAGAAGTTTCTCCTGCCACTCTGACCATGTAAATAGAATAGACGTTAAACTTTAGTACCAAATTTTAGCCAGTCCTTGCAGTTTTTGCACAGAGAAATGTATAACAGTTTTCTCGTCCCAGCCGTATACCGCAGCACATTCGTTAACTTTTTAAAGCCAACCGCTGACATTTATTCGATGGATCAAATTCTGATAAAACATTTTGACTATCAATTCTACTTATAGGTTGTGAATAGTGCTCGGACAGCTGTGACGGTATTGTCTTAAACGATTTTATAATCTTTACAATATCTTCGGAAGAGAAAGTTGGACTACATGACCTGGAACGACATCCTGTATCAGTGACATGATCCCGACGATCTCCTCGACGTCGGTCCTAGTCTTGCGATGAGCCTCGACCCGCAGTCCTGGAGCGCTTCTGATGCTCGTCGATGCGGTGCCCGTCGCGTCGCACCTCGCACGATGCTTTCCGAGACTGCTGCCGCTCGCGCCGCGCCTCGCATGATGCTTGCCGGGACTGCTGCTGCTCGCACCTCCACCGTGCGGTGACGTCACGTTCCTTCTGAAGCTCACGCTCCGACCATCGCTGTCTCCTCCGCGTCAGTTCTCGTTCCAGAACCTGTAAGCTTCTACTGCTGGCGCGACTGCGACTTCTTCGATAACCCCGGCTGCGACTGCCATCACGACTCCGCCGCTCTCCCGTCCCGCTCTGCCGAGCAGGTGTCTCCAAACTTCGGGCAACCTCGCTTCTTTCGTCCATTATCTGAAACTCAATAAACAACAAAACCAAAAAGAAAACAATTAAAATCATTTGAATATAATTGGTTTGAAACGGAAAACTATCCAGATGAACAATCGTGTCTAACTTTGTTTAACTTTGGTAATATTCTAAAAACAAAAACAATAGTAGCACTTGACAAATAAAAAGAAAAGAAACTAAGAAAAATAGTTTAACCACCATGAATACAAAAATAATGTACTTGTATTGCGGTAAATAGTCTAAACTTATCATTTCTAAGAAGATAATCTGCTAACGAACTAAGGGCGTGTAACAACTTACAGATTTTCGATTTCCACTTCTGAGATGTAAGACCTCCCAAATTAAACGCCGAACATCTTTACAAATGATTGTATTTATACAAATAACTATAAAATAAATATTTATAACATCTTAATGCTTTTCCTTCATCCGTGCAAATCCATCTGTCAAAAACCCCCCGCGCTCTCTTTTTGTTTTTCAAAGCTATATATATTTTTAAAAGCGGCCAATCTCCATGTTATGCAACCTTACACAATATATACTAAAAGAAAATAAATAAAATTATAGATGTACAGAAAATGTTTATTTCAAACAAGAATATACAAAAAATACTTTGAAATAAATAAGTCGAATTATAGGACAGGGCACGCGTGCGTTTCAGCTGTATCTGCACCTAGTTGCCTGCTGCAACTTCTTCGGTTTCATTTTCTTATTATAAAATTCCACACCATTGTTCAATTCTCACTACATGCAATATAGTGTACGTAAAAAGCACAATTACTAATTGAAATAATTCTAAATAAACTGTTTGTACATTATTATTTAATTACACCCCATACTAAACAAAATTATCATAATTTTCGTATATTTTTGACAAAGATGACACAATTGACATCTGTGGACGTCTGTGGATATTATACGACCAAAAACCTTCATCGTCCATTACCAATTCAAGTTTTTAATCCAATTAATATGTCTGTTATTAATAACTTCGTTTTTTTATGAAATTCTACTACGAGTTTTATGAGTACCTGATTTAAAAAACACTAGGCATTGCGGGCTTTGCGATTAGTTAAATGATTGACTTCCAAAATGAAAAATAAATGTCGTTGAATCATATGCCAGCCTACGTGGCGAAGTTGGTTAGACGTCGGCTGTGAACTGAGAGGTCGCGGATTCGATCCCCGCCCCGCTAGAAATGTTTGTTCTACCCACAAATACTCCTTTTGGGTCTGGGTATTGTGAGACTGAAAAGACCCACGACACAAGACTCGATCTTAGTGTGGGGTCAGGACTATGTACGTGACTGTTGGGTGTTATTTATTATTTTCATTATATTTATGACATCTCATCTCAAAACCAGCATTTTACCATAGCCAATTCACCCATTGATTTGAACCAGGTATTAGTGGTACTTGTTATAATTCAGAGCTATGTGATGAATAAGGGTTCATTCACCAGAGTTATTTGGTTTATAATTTTACGACCAGCCAATTCTATCAATCCAATTAATTCTATGTCTCTGCTCGTGCTGCTCTGATTCTGTTCATCTTATTATGTCTACTTAATATTATAAATTCAAACGAAACTCTTTGTCTGTCGTCTGTCTGTTTTTATTAATGGAAAATGAGAAAACAAATCACCTGATGGTAAGTAATCACTACCGCCCATGAACATCCATAACGTTCGGATCAAAGATGTATTGCGTGTCCATGAAATGGCAGAGGAGTGGAAAGGAGAAAGGATGGGAAGAAGAAAGGAGCATTGGGAATCCAGCAATCTCACTTACCGAATGCAATGGAAAAGCTGTTACTTCACGTTGATCATTCATGCTGAGCAATAACTGACAACAGCGTGGCTCTAACACTTCTGTTTGTTTGACAGTCTAGTGCCTGTTAAACTTTTACGCCTACACCACTGAACCAATTGCCTTGTGTGAGCTGTGTAAACGGGTAAAGTTACGTTATCTATTACGTTTATAAGGCAAAATTTTTAATCCTAATAAATTTCAAAAAATATATCCGTCGTAATTTATATAAGTCTATCTTCTTGTTATTCAATATAATCGTTTCAATAATTATTTAAATAATGTATTATTTTCTATTTTGTGTTTATAACCATGATATTAATCGTAATACAAATAATAAGTTACTTTAAGGGTTGTTCTGGCTATCTACGACGCTCTATTTGCATGTAAGTGGATGGTATGCTAGAAAGTATGAGGCGAATAAAATAGGACAGGATTGAGGTATGGCATCGAATGAAACTTGATAAGACGGGATGTAACGGGAAGGAATCAGAAATGTTAATGATGATTCAAAACAACAACAACTCAAGGGCGATAATAAGATCATATTGTTTTCTTATGTAGTGTAAAATATATCCCTAGAAAAAACGCTGTTTTTACGATTACAAATACCTAGTTATGTTGCGGTAAATTTTTAACATCCACCATCTTCTACTTATCTGTTTACTCGGTATTATTTGGTTTTTATATATATTCATAAAACTCGTATCTATACGCGCTTTTTAAATAAATATCGTGGCAACTGCTAATGCATCGACGTCGATCGACGTCCATTTTTGACGACTTATCTATTGACAACTCGCTCGAATACGTGGCGAGGTGCGCAAAATTTGTGGCAATGATGCGCAAACGTGTCATCGCCTATCATCGGCGAACATCGACGATTGTGTAAACGCGCCATAATATTTGAAGACATTAAGTTTTTATCTCTTTAGTAAGTACATAAATTGGCAACAAAAGCAGCAAAAATCCAAAATGCAAGTAACATCAATGGCAAGCCCAGTCGTGTCACTGGCCACTTGATTCTAAATTCAAAACCGGTTCGCCAAATTTCAAGATGGCCGTCTTGGCGGGAATACGTACAATATTTACATTGACATTTGTCCGGGCGCGTTTGGTTCATGAGGCGCGTGACCTTCACCTGGTTCGCAGGTGAACGCGCTTGGATCGGAACGCAGCGATATCGTGGTACGTGCAGCGGCTGCATGCGTCTCCGTGTTCCGACAAACTATTAATACTTTAAATGACCGGTTAATGTATTGTTAAGCTGTTTAAGCCACGTCGGTGTTAAGTGGTTTCGAATTGGTAATAGGGTTGTTAGTTAAATTGAGAAGGGTTTTTGCAGTGACATAATTAAATACTTTTTTTATTTCGTTATCTTATACCTATTTTAAAAATATTTTATAAAAGTTAAAATTAATAAAAAAAAGGGTTTTTATACACGTACATGTTTTATTTCAGACTATCGGTGCTCTTTAAAAGCAGCGACAGGTCTTCATAGCTATCGATTTCTAAAATATTAATATAATTTTCGAAAAATGGTATAGTGATAAAAATGAAAAATATTTCCGTGTTTCAATTTTAAAACAATACATGTTATGAAGTAACTGAAAAGTAGAAAGAAATGTAAGGACAGCATAGTTTTTGTCGTATAAAGCAATTTTCAGCGAACTAAGGTTTTTAATTTCGTACAGCAAACTTTCTTTGTAATAGTTCGCCTTACTTTGCTTTAAAAAATAATATTTGATTATTTATATTGTGTTGAGTGGAACCTGAGGTTTTCAGTTTTATTCTACCGGGCAACACTACAATACATTAAACTTTCTGCAGCGCAATCTAAATACTGAATAGAATTAAAAAAGGTTATTATCTCTTGTCAGTCTACGCAAGTCTGACATGTTTGATTCCAGATTATTAGGCTGAGCTTGAAAGGCGTAACACCAGCGTGGTTTACTATGACAGGTTCCCACCATGGCAGACAATGGTTGCTACTTGAGTGCACCGGTACTTAAGCATCACTTTATCACATATCAGAAACAACACCCTGTCGACGCAGGAAAGCGATTTTGTCGTATTTCAAAACAAGCAATTTTACACCAACCCGCACTAAGCCAGCGTGGTGGACTATATGGCCTTACCACTGTCAATCGTACTCTCGATTGCAGAGGAGGCCCGTGCCCTGCAGTGGGACGTATATGGGTTGATACAGAATTTTACACCACGATAAAGAAAAAAATAATAATAAATTACCTCTATACTAGAAAACTTAGGAATAAAATTTCATTAATAATAATATTTTAAAATAAAACCTTACATTTTCACAAGGAAATTTAATGCGGTATTTTTTAGGAATTAAATAATATACAAATCGCACATACGCATTTTTTGAGATTACGACAAAATCGCTTTCCTGCGTCCATGTTTAATCACTGGGGGCTACTCTATACTCCGACACGAAGTTCGAATGTTCGGACGTTAAACGTCTTAAAAATAAAAGATTTCCACATTAAAAATCACTACTGTACTGTACTGTATCAGCCCATATACGTCCCACTGCAGGGCACGGGCCTACTCTACAATCGTAGGTACGATTGAGAGTGGTTAGGCCATATAGTCCACCATGCTGGCCTAATGCGGGTTGGCAGACTTACATACCATAGAAATTTATATAAATCGCTATGGTATGCAGGTTTCCTCACGATGTTTTCCTTCACCGTTTTAGTGCGTGGTGATTGACTATCAATACACACATGACTCCGAAAAGTCAGAGGTGTGCCCTGGGATTCGAACCCGCGACCACCGTGAACATGTGGGCAGCCGCGTCTAGTCCGTTTACCAACAGGCCACCACGCACTATTATTATTGTTTCACGTGCGATCTTCGAAAATTCGTCATCGTTTCGCAGTACAAAGGAACCCCCTTGATTTGTGGAGTTCGTATTTTTATCGAATAGTAAAAGGTTTTAGTCAATTTTAAACCATTCATAATTTATTTGAAAAGCAATTGCTGTGACAGGCTCGTATAAAAAATAAACAAAACGAGGTCATTCTATGATTAAAGTTACAAAAACACTAGAATAAATGATCACTATTAAATACGCATCTATTTAATTTACCGAGAGATCGTGCCCGATCGGTTACGTCAACTTCACTACGTTTGGTCAAGGTTTTCTAAGCTGGATATTTTGAACGGCCTTAATGGTCCTGACCTCAGTCAGATATATGCATCCAAAATACTAATGGCTTATTACAAATAATCGGCATAGACATGTCTTTAACTGCGAGTTAATGCAATGTATATTACGGTCAGCTTTTAGTACGCGGTTCTTAAGATGCTTTTGAATTAGATGCATCAATATGGTATGATATTCCCAAACTAACAAATATAAAATCTATACTCAAAATTATGATGAAACAGCGACCCTATCTGGTTATTCTCAGAGATTACTACTTATTCCTAGATAATAATTTTCATTGTCCAGTAGGTCCAGACCAAAGACATTACACGCAAAAAATAATTTGGGTTCGTTGTTCTATTGCTGTGTTAAACAACATCATAATATCTACAAATACGCCCATTTGTATTATTAGATCATGAGACATTCCGTACCATATTGATATTTGTATTACGGCAGCTGTATCTTCAGATATAAGTAGGCAAGCAACACCGTGACATTAACCGAGAACGCGAGCTGTTGACAAGCTATATTAAGCCGTACCGACGCGGTGACAGCTTCGGAATAGAAACTAATCCAAGTTCACCGTATGCACGCACGTGACGGTTTTAGGTCAATGGATTACCTGCGCCACGGATTTTGTAATACAACAATGTAAAGTTACCATATCGGCCTATATAAAATTGTGGAGCGCGCCTGTCCTTCGCATTAAGGAGCTTTGTGCCGTAAATCCATCATGCGGCCTCAATACATGTAAAGCCTTAAATGTAGTTTTTCCTCCTATTTTGTACGTAAAAAACTAAATAAAAGTGCCACTTTACTATGTGATTGTCGTGGTAATTTTCCATTATAAATTATGTTGCTTAAAGTTTACTGGTGTTTTTGTCATGACATAGAGTATTCCTTTCAGGCAAATAACAAAAAAATATGACACGTAATTATATATTCACATTTATTCGTTTCACATTTTTAATAAACTTCTTAATAGTCAAAACAAAATTGTCATGTTACTAAATAACTTAGGTTCGGGTATTCACCGTATGTAATAAATGTATAACGAGATATATTTTATATTCATTTAATTACGCTTCATTAAGAAACATTAATTGGTCTCGCATAAACCTTAATATCGATGCTTTTAAAAATTAACTTTATTAATTCTTGTTTCTCGAAACTAAAAACAAAATGTGTGAACGTGTAGACTATGGTGAACCGATCTTTTCTAAGAAAAAACTTGGCGAACTTGTTGCGTACTATTCATGGACTGGTTAGTTAATAGGCTCCTTATATTGTAATATTAAGTAGATATATGGCATGAATAAATAATGTTATAATTTAATCGAGTATTAACGACTTTATTTAGGTTTTGTTATTGCCATTGTAAAAATAATGTTAATTTGAATGATTTCTAAATTAGTCCAAGGTCCACCAATTCTTTACTTTTATTTTTCTTAAAATATGAGTATATGAGTTGGTTACCATTTTATTATAAATCAATATTTAAGTCAACAATATTGAATTATTATGTTTCTATGTATAATGCAGTTTTATTAAAATACATAAAACCAACAAATAGTTAATTCTACAAAACTGGTTCGTTGTTTCATCTTGAGTATCTGTAATTAAAAATGCTGCCAACGGTTACAAAATAGTTGCCTTTAACTCTGTTTTATCGCGTAAAGTTCTTACCACCTCTTACATCATACAATTGCAAATAAATATTATACTATTTATAGTCCATTAGACGTAGGACTATGTAAATGATCCTATTTTAGCTAATCTCTTTAGATGCTAAGGCACTGTTCACACGACCCACTGTATAATCTTATCACGGAGATGACCGGTCTATGATGTGAGTGACGCGAATGCAAACAAAGGGGATATTCGCAATTATACAAGACTTGCCTCAAGGCTAACGGGTTTAACACCATCGGCCATCTCTACAAATATACGGAATTGTTCGCCGTCAACATCATGTATATGAATAACTCAGGGGTCCTTCGGAGGCTTATTGACTGAGGCATTATGTGAACGTATTTGCTTTGTAAAAAAACATCGCAGTATTCTGAGTCGTGCTGGATATTTTTGTAAAGCCGGATGTTGTGTTATAAGTAGGTATGTGTGTTTTTTTTTCGGTGATCATCTATTTCACCTGTAGTAGTGATCACGCGATGGTTTGCTATTGGGATATCGGTACTAAGTGGATAAATTTATATTGAGTTTTTTGTAATTCATTTGCATAATTTAGTAGCTGCATAGTCTTATCAAAGGCTTAACTCGTAATAACTTTAGTCACAAATAAAAAAATGCATGGGCATTAATTCCCATGCGTGTGCGTTGAGAGCTGAAAGAAAAAGATAAGTTGCGTAATAAAATTGCTCGCACGATCAGGAATGGTCCACATACTTAATATATACTAAAATAATTTATTAATTACCTATAATTATCTGCCCGAAGCGCTAAAAAGAAGACAGTAGCATTCGATTCTTTCAATTAATCACGTGCATTTATGTCAGATTACAAAACACTACAAATGCATCCGTTGAAAACATTCTTGGTAGGTTTCCAAAATCCAAAGTTTCCACTGTCAATAGTCTGGTTCCGCCTCTTACGTTTTAAATTGGTTATTTTACTCAAAAATACATTCAACAGATACAAACAACCGCAATCGAATAAGTCATTGTGATGTATGTGGAGTGCATTAGCACGAGTACTCAGAACGTTCTTTGAATTAGGACGCGACCCGTTTTCAATCGCAGCATTAGTTTTAGAATGATTTATGTTTGTGTGAGATTGTTTACCAACTACAAAACGGATTTACGACCACCTGTGAGGGAGTAGGGGATTAGTCGCGAACGTGCCTCGATCGCTTTACATCGTAAGATCTTCCACGTGGCGCTAGCACGAACTTTCTACTACAAGTAAGGCAATTTAAGGATTAATTTCTATATGACTTGGAAACTCTGTAGCTAGTTACTGTGTACATAGCTTGGTTATTTTAAGTGGTAAAACTATAGTATAGTTGGTTTATCTTAAGACCATAGGCTGCTTAGGATCCTACAGTCTAAGAAACCTGAGTTCATTAGAGAAAATATCACAAAACTTTAACTTCTTCTCTGTTCCTTCCTTGCCTCATCGACTCTTAGATGCTTGCAATGAATGATGAATGTGAAAGCTTATCCTCCTCAAAACTAGATGAAGTAAGATGAAGAAGAAAACGTTTTAGGGATGTACTACATTTCGACCCAAGAAGAAGATCGCCTATGAGGTGTACTGATCTGATGAAAGGAGCTGGAAATCTCATCATCACTATATGAAAGCACGAAGGCGGCCATCAGAGAACAGTGGCGGCTTGTTGTGCAGCTTGCCACCTATACACTCAAGAGTAATACCGGCAGAGAAGAAGAACATTTTGGGGTAAAAATCGAAAGATCCCCTTATAGAACCAGTCGAAGAACTTATGAGTGTAACGCAAAAAAAGTCGCCTTCGGATTAACTGACAGTTTTTAATATGCTATCCGTCCTTGTAGTGAGTCATTGTTCGGCTCTGACTGTGTCCCATATAAAGTTGCAGAAAGATAGGCCCATGTGTATAGATGTAGGCCGATACATGTGGATAGATGAATAGACGGTGTAGCAACAACTGTTAGTAGGCGCGGCCAGTTCAATAATGTAAACACGAAACGCTCTGATGCCACAGTACGTAATGCTGTTGTAGTTATTGCCAAGGCCAGAGGCGACCACGCACCCGACATTGGACGATGAAATAATTTCGTAATGTTTTAGTAATTCTTCAATCGCAGCACGAGGTACTAAGTTGCAACCTATACGGTCTGCTGATTATTTTAACATTTCCTCTATTTTAATAGTCTCGCGTAATAAAAAATTATCATTGAAAAGCGATTATTTTAAAATGTTGTGAAATTATTCTTCAATTTAAAATTGACCACGACCAAATTGTGTTTGTATATTATAGGTACATTTTATTTTATTCATATAATATGAAACGTGGTTTATGTGTAAACGTGGTAATGTATAAACTAAATTTATTTCAATGCAAGGGTCGTTCATAACCAGCTCTGGGAGTTATACAGGCTGATGCAACAACACTACCCATGTATAGAGCATGTTCCAATTTTGAGAGGTGACTGAAGCGCGTCTGGCTTACCGTGTATTGTCCAATTGAGAGGCACCATGGGCCCAATTCCGTTGTATTAATGATTTATGACAGTCGAATCGCCATCGAAACGAAACCGTAAACTGAATTACACGACACATATACACAACTTACCGTGAAATGGAACATGTATTACTAAAAAGTGAATATTTTACTAACATCGCTTCAGGAATATAAAGCTGAACTTTGAATTTGCCTTTTTATTATCTTTTATTATACAAATTTTGCATAATACCGAGTCCAGATTATACTTTATTTAATGAATAACGCGGTTGAATTTTTTGTTGACGGTAAATTACCAACTTATTAGAATTTAAAATTTGTGCTACTTAAAATAAATACTCGTTGTTTGTTATTTTTTTATCTGACTTTTGCTTTTTATAAATGAATTCTCTTTGATTGCCGCATGGATATCCATATTTGTATAATCTGCAGATATTTGTTTCCTATGCTATGGTATGATATGGGTTTAAACTTTGTGTTTATACATATTGTGTTGGGAAAGTCGGGTATAATCTTTGTAATTTAGAATTATTATATTAAGAAAGCCTGTTGCCATACCATTTTCTTCTGCTTTCGAGTACCTACTACTAAGCCTCGCAGTGGGCCATATAATAGGCTGAGAATAAAAGCTTTCATATTTAAATTAATATCATGATTGCTCTTAAAATATGAATGTTATGAAAGATTATTTAACCCGTTTATAGAATTTAAATATTGCCTCTCAAAACATTCTATTGTAACAATCCTGGAGGGGCGACGAAAATAGTCCCTTAGTGGAGTGTTTTCGATGTTAGTTAAGGCCCATTTTCGTAGACCACGCTAGGGGGTGAATGTAAATAAGATTTGAATTTTAAAGCAGCACTACACGTGACAGCGTTCGTGAGAAAGGTCCAAGCACACTACATATTTTAAGTTGATTGACATTTGTTCGATATTTACAAATATTTAGCTTCATACTGTAAACGAGCGTCTCATGTTTAATTAAAGAGGGTAAAAGCCTATAAAACTATCAGATAATCAAATGGTTTACGACCTATAATAGCACAGAGGTGGCGAAAGGTCGAGGTCGGATATTTTAGTGCGGGCTACGAATAAGACACAAAAGTAGATTTCCATCAATGGCGGGACGGAACGACGACTGGCTTTATGAATGAGCAAAATATCGGCGAAAATGGCTTGGATTTGAGAAAGCCCGCGATTAGTGGTTGATGAAAAATACGGAAATAAAAAGAAAAGAAAAGCTCAGCGATGAATATTCCACTGTATCGTTAAGGTAGGCAGTATAATCTGAATTGACTTGAAATCGTGATTGAGACTTCAGA
The DNA here is from genome assembly GCA_023078785.2 of Hyles euphorbiae. Taxonomy (NCBI): domain Eukaryota; kingdom Metazoa; phylum Arthropoda; class Insecta; order Lepidoptera; family Sphingidae; genus Hyles; species Hyles euphorbiae. Next base: position 13,675,523 of record CM041050.1, read on the forward strand.
TGAACATAACTTAACTTTGATAATGTAAGTATGCCTTTAGCGATGATTGGTAGAAGCTACTTCGTGCAGCTAACTTTTTTTGTAAACGTTAAAACGTCGGTTGACCTGCCAGTTGTGTGTTAGGTGAGGAAGGACGGGAAAACTTTTTGTGACACCTTCTTTGTCGACCACTTACTAAAATATGAGTTGAGGTGTATTTGTTGACTGATGTCCTTTGATAAACGTACCGCCATGGGGCCCTTTGGGAGTTTGTTTAATTGTCCTTTTATATGGCATATACTACATATAACCGTCATTTTTACGCCTCAAAATCCACACTCTTCTGATTAATACATTATAGATGAAATGTGTGTTTTTTTATTATTCGTGCTAAATACAGAAAACGCTTTAAGAACCGCATATCCAATGTAAATATTTCAGCCTGTTCCGGTGTATAAACGAGTAAAAAGTTAAGGTCAACATAGTGTAGTATTAGGCAAGGGAAATATTTGATACACTAATATTTGTTTTGAGTTTACGTCATGTGGGACCAAGTAGTGTTTGATAAAGGCAAAAAAGTGGGAACATAAGATATTATGCTAAACATAAAAAAATTATATGCCTGGCTCGGTGGCGCAGTTGTACTACAACTACTATACGATTACAACATTGAGGTCTCGGGTTCGAATTTCGGGTTGTATAAAGTGGTATTGCATTATTCTGTTTATTAATTATCAGTCCGGAGTTAGGAATTTGTGCCCCAAAATGGCGATAGACTCGGCCCCTAACATATCGTGTAACGGAATACACAAGGCGAAACGTGGATGTTTTGGTCTACCCTTGCCTATGCCTTCTGGAAAGAAGACCTGATTTAAATCCGCTTATGAGTATATGCTTACTATAAAAACTAAGCACGGCGTTTAGTGACGTAAAATGCTAGGTAATTAATACAACGTTACAAGCCAGCGTGGCCTGCCAACTTATCTCAGCGTTAATTAAATTTTATACTGTAGCAAATTTCTTTACTCACAAATATCCAGGTAAACTGAAGTTATTTATGAATATAAAACTGGTCCTACTTGTAGACTTGAGTGTTAATTAAAGTTCAGTCACTCGAAAGACTGTTGTTTTATTATTTTCATTTTCATTAATGTAACGAGCAGGCTGGGCAGATCAAAGGATGTCAAAATGTTGTTGTATCTTAATGAAGTGTCGAGTTGAGCTTTTAATTGTGTTATGAATTAGAGTTGGCAATATGTTTATAGATGTATTTGTTTTTGTTTTGTTTCTTTTTTATACTGGCACGGCTACAGCTATTTCTCGCTAGTCCGTGCAATTATCGAACCGGGAATATGAAAGATGAATCAGTGCGTGGCTCAATATGACAGGTTTTCTTATATCGTCTAGTTTATTATTCAGATAGTTGCTATCCGAATGCATACGAAAATCCTAATGCCAGCAATCTTATACATTTTATATGAAATTACTTCGAATGCCTCGGTGGCGTAGTACGGTGCCGTTACAAAGTCTGAGATATCGAGCTTGAATCCCAGATCAGGCAAAGTGCTATCAGATTTTTCTATTCACCAGCCCGGAGTCAGGAATTTGTGCCTGGTATGGCGGTCGGCTATCACATCGTGGTATGGAACACACAAGGCGAAACGTGGGTGTCTCGATTGCTACCTGGGGAACCTCTGCCTACCCTTCTGGATAAAAGGCGTGAGTTAATGTTTATATGGAATTTCCGTCAGAATTACAGTTACATTTAGAGCTTTCCAATAGTTTGTCGATTGGAAATAGTTACTTATATTCAACAATATTTATATGATATTAAAGACCACTCTTCAACTCCCTAAATACAACATTATCGGGAATAAAGAACACACTGAGCGCAAATTTGAATTGAAGGTTACCTATACGGCTTTACCATTCTAAATTGCTTATGCAAAAACAGATTATAGAAGTTGTAGAAAATGTCTGTGATCTACAAATTATGAGTAGAATTATCTGGCAAAAAAGGAATAATTACTAATACAATTAATAGCTAGTGGAGTCATAATTGGAATCCAAATTTATAACATTTTATTTTATGCAATTACAATTTGTACAGTTATGAAAATATTAATTTACTGTTCATTGTTACGTTACCTCTATTTTAATTAAATTCGATGTCATAAGGAAGTCATAAAGATTTCAATTATTAATATAGAAAAATAATTGAGGTGGTTACTTATGTTAATTGTTAATGCAACAAGAATGTAATATCATTGGCATTTAATCAAAAGCAAATAATTATTTCTTTAAAAAGTAGTATGTTTCAATTGAAAATAAAAACATTTCTGATAAGTTTTAAGAGTCAGTTATTGGCCCCATCCATCAACTTACTTTCCCTTTACTAGGAATAAACATCATTGTCATCTTAAGCCATAGTAAATTCCGCGCTGAATATTGGCTTCCCCTAAGGATTTCACAGCGAATTGCATCTAGCGACTTCCTGAAACTTTTATTAGATCTTCTGTCCACCTTGTGTGGACGTCCGACGTTGCACTTACCGGTATATAGACATACTGAGACACGGAAGATGAGGGAGGGGGAACCTATTATAAGTTGTTAAATAAGTAATCGACCGCAAAAGTTCAGCACGTGTTCCAGTGTTTCGTGTCCCACAATTTGTATAATTATGGCACTATTAGATATGTAATTAACAATGGGACTGGAAAGAAACTGTTCACTTCGTACCTACGAACGTATATAATTTAAAGACACATTGTTGTTTTACGACTTGGTAGAAGACGAGATTCGACTCTATTCAACCCGACTGTATGACTTTGGAGTCAAGGTCTTCCTACTAGAATGCGGCAATATCATGACCTGACATGCTAACGACACGTATTTTAAATAAAAGTAGTTTTTGAGTGAAATATTAAACATATTCGCCAGCTAGTAATTGAAGTTATTGGTGCCATGTTTTGGTAATTCATGCAAGTAATATTTGTGCTCGATATTTTTATAGCACAATCACGTTAAATAGAATTCCTCGTAGGGGATAGTTATCTTCATACCTCCATATACCAGTCTGTTGAATTTAAACTCTATAAAAACTTAAAGTAACAATGGATACAACATATACCATACAAGACATGAATCTCCCAAACTAGCTACATCGGCGGTCAGGTTTATACGTAGTGTACATACGTAAGCATTCTATGTATGTGGAGTATGGAATTTGGGCGCGAATTCGACAAACACATGCGTTAAGTGGGTAGTGTCCGACTCTGGCTTACCACTTAGGCTCTAAGCTGCTTAGCTCAAGGTCAAAGCGAGAATTTCTGTTAAGCGTTATATTGTAGTTGGCCTGATGTGTTTGATTAATAAATCATTTGTGTGTGAATGGTGTGGTTAGTAAAACGTAGGAAAGACCAAATTACTAGTACTAGGACAAATATAATGAAGAAGCCTAAAAATAAAATTATTCATGTCAAGGTGTTTTGAGAGACTTTAGACAAATATTTGTTGTCATCAGGTGTGACTTGGAATGATTGACATGTATTTTAGGGACAACTAATAATTTAATATTGATTATAGAACTACGCCGAAAATAGTTTTGATTTTTTATTTCTTTGCAAATCTTTTTAACATTTTAATTTATTGCATAAATTACTTGTGTTAATGTAATTAAAATAAAAAAATAATTATGATCAAATTATATAGCTCAGACCGATGCTTGTAAGTGGCGTGTCACTAAACCCCAATTTACACTTGATATTTTTTAATCCTTTTCTGTTTAGTTTCCGTGATGAACATAGTACGCGCTTCTAGTGTGCCATCAGGCCAGAGTGAATGTAACGATTAAAATTTCAAAGAGCGCTTGTGTGTGCCGTGCAGACCGAAATAACGTACCCTCCCGGTAGATTGACGCTTAGTGCGCGCCGACTACGTTTTACTAGCACATCTAACTGACGCTCTTGACACGCCATTTTACACCTAATTACAATGCTAATAAGGAATACAGTGTTGATTATGAACCGGCAAAGATATCGCGGCAACTTACACGGGACGTGCGTTACTTACGATGCAGGAAACGAGGGGAGATTCTAGTGTATGTTTGCCGGGTGTCTGACGCGAGATTTGTATCGTATTGTACATTTGTTTGTCGCTTGTGATGTCACGTTTATGATTGTGATTGAATAGGGCATTCAAATGATATGGAGATGCGGATGTGTCGTGGCAGGGCACATTTTATTTCAATGTTATGTACATGGAGTTGATTACGGAGGGGTGTTGGGTACTCAAGTAAACTGACCTTTGTCTGGATCACGGACGAATTTATTTACAGTTGGCGAGTAGCGGCTAGTTTGGAGACAAAACTTTCACGTCGCCACGTCTAGCTTAAATTCAGCTATACCGCAAGAGTTGGAATCTAGATTTTCAAATGGTCTCACTGCATGAATTCCAGATTTTCCAAGGTCATCCTTGGTTCTGGATTCAATGTCTAGTTTGTTTATTCCAAGTATAAGTAATTTCTACTTGTGTAAAATGTTAACTGTCCTATACTGCCCATATACTTCCGACTGTAGGGCACGGGTCTCCTCCACAATCGATATTATGATTGAGAGTCTATATAGTCCACCACGCTGGCCTGGAGCGGATGGCGGACTTTACATACCACAAAAATTCATACAAATCGCTATGATATGCAGGTTTCATTTTCTTTCGATGTTTTCCTTTACCGTCATAGTGAGTGGTGATTGACAATCAATACACACATGTCTTTGAAAAGTCCGAGGCCCGAATTGTTGGAGGAGTCCGAAGGGTTAACGCTTCGTGCTAATTACCTACCGAAACCTTTTGGTAAATATTTTTTTCACGTTATAGGAGGCAAACGAGCTTGCGGTTCACCTGATGGTAAGTGATTACCGCCGCCTATGAACATCTGCAACAGATCAGATTGCATGGAGATGGGTTGCCGGCCTTTAAGTTGGAGGAAAGACGCTCGATTTTCTAAGACCGCTAGGTCGCATTTGCCCGGAATTGCTGCCGCTAGCAACTGGTTTCACTGTAGTACGTGTGAGAAAGTGTCTAGAAAAACGTACTGTGGCGTATTTCCAACCTCCATGGTGATGTGAGGTTTTCTTCGTATTAAATAGGCCGAAGTGTAATTTCAACTTCAATTTCAACTATATGAGCTTTCATAAAAATATAAAAATCCGTATAGCACGTGTCAGCCGCTCGACGCGCTAATCTGCGATACTGGAAGACATTCCTCACGGCGCGGTATCGCGTAATCTTCGCCATTCCAAGCGTAATGGCGCGCGGGCGAGTCATTCTCCGCTCCACTCCGCGCGCCGGACGTCCGCACGCCGCCGTTCTATACCAGCTCCCTGCCAACTGTCGCGTGCCATACAATACCTTCCAAGGCGTCGACGTTTTGTTTTGTTTAATTGAAAATTTTCGTTATACCGCGCTCTATTGTCTGTGTCAACATTCGGATAGATAAGGCGCCTGCTCTACTTGTGTCAGTTTTAGATTTGTGGAATATTAATTACTGAAAAGATATTGTCATTGATGCAATTTAACGACCTATTCGTTGAGGAAAGTTCGTTTTGAGGATACCGGTATAAAAAACCTTAACGTATCATTGAATATACTTTGAAGTGGTGCGGAAAATCGTATTATACAGGCAGCTTGAATTTAGATTGGTCAAGGCAATCTTTCAAAAAAGGAACGTATATATTTTTTAAGTTTTATGGTGAAAATAAAAACTCCAATTTCGCCTCACTTACTTTTCCATAGATCATTAGTAACCAAGTAAGCCACAATAACATCATGGAAGTATTTCCTAATTTTCAACCAATCTTCAACGCAGGCTTAACAATGAATGTCTCAATCGCCGGTAAAAACACTGCTTTTCATATATGAAATCTAAAAAAATATCTGAAAATTTCTCATAATCACAATGCACAAAATCTGCACCCGATAAGAGAACAAACGTTAATAAAGCCGTGAAGTTAGTGCTGCATTAAAACGCTGGCGTATCGAAATGTGTAATAGAAGCAGGCCGGCAGCCGTGGCCGTAACTACCGTCACTCTGTGGTCAGTTAACAGGGTGTTGCTATCATCGCAGCGTTGCGGATGACGTGCGGTCTGCGTCAACACAGTATAGCGGCTTTTGGGTGGGATGCTCCTAAATTCTAAATTTAAAGCTGGATCTGCATATACCAATGTCTATACTATATTTGTATGTTATGTATGTTTGAAATGCGCCTGATGATAAGCGATATGACCGGTCATAGAAAGTAGCAAAACCAAACAGCATTATGAATTCAAAGCAATGCTGGGTATTCCACTGCGCTCGCCATTGACTACTTCGAGATTTTTGATTCGTAGCTTATGCCATGTGGACAGATTGATAGGAAACGGAGTTGTATAGGCCGGATGGTACTCGTAGTTTCAACGGCTGTATATTATGCCAGAATCAACGGAATGATATGAGGACATAGTGAAAAATTCGAATAAACTACAGTAATTACAGTAACAGAGAATAAAAATGTATGATATGGCACTCAGACATCATTATAAATGCATGCGATATAATATGTGTATGTCATTAAATCATCGATTTACAGCCGCTGCCAGTAAACAATCCCAATCCAAAATTTGCCATTTGAGATTGACAGCTCAATCTTTTTTCTGATACTATATTGCCAATAAATTATCTCAGTAGTGAAAAAACTTTGGCAACATGGTAAATGACAAATCGAAAAGTAGAAAACAATCCAGATTTACTTCAACCTGATTTTTTCGATTAATTATTGGCATCGGCCGTAAGTGAAACATTACATACGTATTTTGCAATCCCAGAATGCACATTACGTGTACAACTGACCTTGTATTGACCCTGCTATTATTAAGAACGATAATAAAATTCATACAGTTACGTAGCATTGGAATCCATTTTCTATGCACCGGATCTAAATCTCTAGATTGTATACAATAACCTTTGATGGTAAGTCGGAACTTCCGAGGTTTCAGAAAGAGGCTTCTTAGATTCTCGATTTTTTTATTTCGATGAATGGCGAGACGTTCACGCTCATTATTCTTCAAATAGTAAGGGATACAACCGCTCATGGACTAGATATGGATATTAATGAATCTACTGAACTATTTATCAAATATTCAAATAATATTGATAATTTCGTGACCCGTCGTAATACTAATTTGTTTAATTAATAGAAATGAAACAAAAAATGCATTGTATAATTAATATCCACATATGTCAAATTACCCTTTTTTTCGGCAATCAATTTCTCGTGAAAGTCCAAATAAAACTGCACTAACAAAACATCTCTAATAAAGCTCAATCAACATTAATTGCCGGCTATTACAATATTTCGGTTATTGGAGTTAATTTAGTAAACTAACTAAGCGTTAGTTTCGTCGGTTTGTGTAAACTGAATGTAAATAAAACGGATGTTATCGGAACGAGCGTTCCTTGCGCAATCATCCGTTGCATTGTTTAATAGATTTCTAGGAGAAATGCGTCAAGATTGACGTCATGCTAATCTCAAATGCGGAGATTGAAATAACTGAAAGTATTTTGGATAACTTCTCATCATGCATGATATTTCCTCTCAGAAAAGTTGTTTACTTAAAAAGCATGCGTGTTTGTAGTTTTGTCGCGCTAAACACTATTGATATATTTTATAAATGAAACTTGGGCAATTGGAAGAAAAATTGTATGTATTACATATTATGTAAATAGATATACTTTACTAGATATAGTATGGGAATTGTATCAAGAAATTACATAATTAACGGTAGTAAACACGTGGATCCCACACAAATCCTTTACAATGGGCACTTAGCCCATCGAGTCCTTAAACCACTTTATTTAAGAGAGATCGAAGCTGAATGAAAAAAGAATAAACACAAGTCCATGAGCGACTATATTCAAGAGAGACAGTAACTGGGAATAAGTTTTACAACTACATATAATAATTTACGAAATATATGACAATGATTTACAAGCAAAGGCTAACTCCGACACCGCTCCTAACTTGTACCAGAACGTTCTAGGCCATCGACTGCTTATCAACCGGCGACACGCGGCCGCTTGGGGATTTGACGCGGAGATGCACGCCTATAATGCCGCACGCTGCCGTCTGGACATAGGTTAAGGGAAGATTTTTCACACATCGCTTCACACGATACACAACTTTATGGACGCTTTTATGGCCGCTTCTAAAGGAGCAATTTGTTTTGGACGGATGTCACAGCGACGTTTATGACCAGGAATTACTTGTGCTTCATGTAATTAAAGGATTTTTTTAAATCATTATATTCCTAAAATATAGTTAGCTACTGAATACTATTAGTACGTACTGTATATATATTTAATTCTAAAGCCTTTATTTATAATCCATGAAAATGTGGTTTCCTGTCCTCAAACGACTTGGTGTGGTAAAATTGTTAGAAAATATTATACTATATTATCATTTTCATTTAGAAACTAATAACAATACAAACATTCAGCGTATTTTGCAGGTCATAATGAATACCGCTACTGGGCTTAATCCACAACACTTTTGTTGCAATAAACTCAGATTATGCGTCAGCAGCATTCTTTGTTCTGCTGTTGCCTTGAAGTCTTAATCTAAATTGACAGTCGGTGCTCCAAATGTAATGGATGTGTCTCTATCAAGCGCTTATCAATGATTTGGTAGCAGATAAATTATATCAATAAGTAAGACCATCAAATCAAATCAAATGGCCAATAGCATGACTAATCTATATACATATTGGGTGACAAGGCTTTATTTCATCAAGCAGGACTGAAGAGATTTGGTATAGGGAGTCATTTTATGACGCTTAATATCCAGGCTTGTATTTCACTGTTCTTAGAGCTACTTAGGTAACTTGTAGACTAGTTCGGTTGATAAATCACAACTACAATTATGGTCAATTACATCACTGCGCCTCACCTAAGCCCTGGCTCTTCATAAGTATGTATTCGAACTTTGGTTACTCCTCCATATTCTATAAAAACTTATTTTACTAGCCCTAGTCAGTCCTTCGTAGAATAAACTAAAAATTAACTACCCAAAATTTTTTACATCTGAAACATGTGCCAACCCTAAATTTCGACAAGGGTTATATACGTACCAAGGGAGCTCAAAAGTCTACTTTCATAACACACGTCCATTCGAAACTACTTAGTACCGATAAGCAAGTTTGAAATTAATTTTCAAATTAAAACAATATCATCTAAATTCAAAATAACAAGTAATTAAAACGTCACTCTTCAAAATGAAAAGGGGCCTATAGCGAGAACAGTGACGTTGATAGAGGATTCTGATATAACTAAATTAATTTGCTGAGTTGATTCAACGGTTTTAATACAATACATTGGTAAAATATTTCATAATTTTATTTTTTATTGTAAAATATTCTTGTTTTTATTATTTCATGTGAATACTTTGTACAATTTAAGTTCTTATTTCAGATTGCGATCTTTAAGTATTAAAACTGAAATAAATGATGGACAGATTGAACCTAATATTCGAATAAACTTATATGTCTCACATAAACAAATGCTCAGATGCGGCAATTAGGTTGGCAACATCTCACCCATACCTCTCTGTTGGTTAAAACAATAAAGTTTAAGTATCAATGAGTGTTTATTATCAAATACCTAAATAATTTTGATCTACGCTGTTATTTTGAATTATCCTATAAATATTTTATTAATCCGTGTGTATGTCTATAAAGCACAAATTATAGGATTTACGTGTGTTGTTCGATATAACGTGTATCAATAACATTAATATACGCCAAAAGTTATATTAAAACTTTGAACATTATTGAAAAGAGCCGTTTAGTATATTCAAAGTTCGACGTAAGTCAGTACATTTAGCCAATGCCTAAGACGGAATATTGAACTCGATTTTCAACGGCTTATGACGAACCAATACGAGCTTGAGCCTCCACTACTTATCTGATGTCGATTCAAGGACTTATGCCTTCAGTCGGCTCGGCAGATGTGACTAGCTTACTCACATTACTATAGCGAATAATTTCAGTTACGACTATTTTAAAAATACTACGGATGATTATCCTTTACGTTCAAAATGATTTTTGTTGTTTTTTTTGTTAATTATCTTTTTTAATTTGCTATTGCTGTAGTGTATTTATCGGATAAAAAACTTAAAATATTCTATTTCACTGCTCGTTCAACTCCACTCGCTGAATCGATTACCAATTAACGTAGACACAGATGTGTTTCGGCGCAGTCCAATCTTAAACTAATTTTTGTCCATCCAATCCCGTTCCCCGGTTGCACAATTTTAATGCACGGGGCGTGCCGAATAGCCGTTGCTAAAGTAATAATAGGTTGTGTTTATCGTGTGTATCAACGCATACAATATTCCCCAGTTCATGTAAGCATAGTTATTTTGGCACGTGAACAAGTAATTCGTACGGAGATCGCGTGATCGGGCGCCATACTTGACGATACGAAGCCTCGACGGTCATTCCGCTGTTTGCACAAGCATAATATCTTCCATGTTGTGCTACCGAATTCCCAGAGGTAAAAGTTGAGGCTCCAGTTTCGTCCCAGGAGTTTGAATTATGAACTAACTTGTTCAAGATTGAAAACTGTAACTTTCAACAATGGCAAGTTAGTTTCGGCAGTAGTTACGTTCTCTTCGTGGGGTAATAAGCTACATTTTTCTGCGTTCTCGTGGGAAATTATGTTAGCAATTCGGATAGGCGGGTTTTTATTCTATGTTTTCAATTTGGATGTAATCTTCGTGATCACTGAAATTATTTATTAATCCAAACATGGATTAATTGTGTAAGTAAATAATAATTGTTATATATTGATGATTAAAATTTTCGTCATAGTATATAATCTGGGTTTGCAATATAATTATTATATTTTTTTTTACACGTCCTACGGGTCAAGCAGGTCGCTCAAGTGTGAAGGCTCAAAATACACGTTGTATTTTAGCCTCTAATTATTTTGAAGATTTGAACCATGTCACTTACTGCATTCATAATTTAGTAATCTACGGGTGCTTTTGTTGTTCTATTACGTGAGAAAAGTTCATACATCATAAAAAAAAAAAATTTATGACGTGTCGATTTTATCTATGATGTTGATTGAACTGGGGAATGCTTTTAAATCAAAATACGTTCAAAAATAAATAAGAATTTTAATAGTAGGGAGAATACGGACCGTTGAATGTTTACCTAATAACTTTTAACATAGTTCCTTTTCATTTAATTTATTATTTTGTGCATGGTGATAGGCAATAACATATGTACACAGGCGCATTTCTATTAGAAAGAGAAGAAAAGTCTATTCCTATAATACTAAAAATTTTAAAGGCATTGGATAATAAAAGTCAATTAGATTTCGAAGAACAATATACATATCATTTATTAATGAACACCGAAATGAAAGTAGTATGTTAATTATATTTATTTGGTTTCAGGTACTTATAAGGAGTCCAGGTGGGAACAATAACAATTTAATATACCGCAATAAACGGAATGGCTTAATTAATCATACTTAAACGCGTTGACGACTAAATTCTCGCATACAAAACGGAGATCCATAATTCATTGTGAACTTAATATGAACCTCAATCTATTATCTCTTAAACGATTTCGCATCGAATGAATATTCAGTTAAGAGTAATACCATCCCAAAATGGCATTAGGAGGAAAAAAAATACGATCCATCCGTAGAACGGGGAAACTCATTTAAATTTTTGATTGTGCAGGAGAGCTTGCGAGAATTGGTTCTAAATAGGACCCTAATCGAAAGGTCAATAAGTTGCTTTTCTAGGGCGGGGCACGAAACATCTGATCCGTAGACAGTTGACAAAAATGTCGGCGAAAATGTTTCTTTCCAACTGCTTTTAGTTAGACATTCGGCTTAGATTGTCTTAGTTTTGATGTGGACAGTTCTTGTAAGCTATTTTTGTAGGTGGGTTTATTGCGACTTTAAGCAAAACAGGGAGCAAGTGGTAGAATTTGAGTGGCATTAGCAAAGTGATTAATTAAGGTCGTTTTGTTGATTGTCACACCAGGTTATAAACAGAAGAAATAACATTCAGAAACGTTTATACCAAAGCAATAAATGGAGTTCCATGCCACAATAGGGTGACAAGTGCAACGCTGTATCTGTATCAGCCCATATACGTCTCACTGCAGGGCACGGGCCTACTCTACAATCGAGAATACGATTGAGAGTGGTTAGGCCATATAGTCCACCACGCTGGTCTAGTGCGGGTTGGCGGACTTACATACCATAGAAATTCTTATAAATCGCTATGGTATGCAGGTTTCCTCACGATGTTTTCCTTCACCGTTTTTAGTGCGTGGTGATTGATTATCAATACACATATGACTCCGAAAAGTCAGAGGTGTGCCCTGGGATTCGAACGCGCGACCACCGTGAACATGTAGGCAGCCGCGTCTAGTCCGTTTACCAACAGGCCACCACGCACTTCTACAACGCTACTGCACTTTATTAGATTAATTAATACTTTAGTTTCCTAAACATGAGCTGTTAAGTCTCTTAATGCCCAGTAATTTCACTGGCTACTAGGTTCTCAACATATCAGATTTGCACACTGTTGCTTGCCATAGAAAATAGATAAAACAATCCTATCTAGGCGACCTCTTGCGTGCCACGGAGTATGCAAAGGTGAACTTACAGAAACCTATGAAAACAACATTTAAAAAGTAATAACATACCACTAACCCCAGTAAGAAGGCTGAATTCTGTCTACTGTTTCCATATTTGCCGATTCGTATGGTATTTATTTACGTTGAACGCTGCGGTCGCGTCCCGCCGCAATCCGCCCCGGGGTATTTTACCTAATAGCTTTATCGTGTTTGTTACTTTTAATTCTTATTTGATGTGTCTTTTAGATCCTTATTTAATGTATAATTATTATGGCTCGGAGCTCGATAATACCGGACGTCGTGATTTTATCGTGTTGGTATTGCGTTTTTTTGAAGACAACAAAGGATGTTTTGATATTTGATACCAGGAGTTATTTGTCTATATGTTTATATTTCTGCCCCTTTATTTGACTGCCTCGGTTGTGTAGTTGTACTACGGTGCGGTAACAAAGCTGTGGTCTCGGGTTCGAATACCGGGTCGGGCAAACTGATTTTTCTATTCATTATCAGCCCGGAGTCAGGAATTTGTGCCCGATATGCCGATAGGCTCGCGCCTATCACATTGTGGGACGAAACATACATGACGAAATGGGAAAAGGCGTGAGTTTATGTCTGTATGTTTATATTTCGGACATAAAATGTTAGCACATTATTGGCACAGTTAACGGATAAATTAAAAGGTCATAAAAAATGTTTTTTTTTTTTATATATATATATTGAAGAGATCTATTTATATTATGTACTATTTTTTCACAAATATCGATAAAATCGTATATCGTATACTTGACTTGCTTGTTGAATAATTTGAAACCGTCTATTATAATAACATTTAGAAACAACTTTCCCACATTTCTAGGTAGCGAAAAAAACGTGTATTTTTTCCGTAACGTTTTTACTGAACCATAAATATGTCTTAAGTGATATGTGGGTACGGAACTAAGCGCAGCCCTGACACGCACTTGGTTGGCTTTTCAAATAATTTACATACGTTTTAAATAAAATACGAGTTGATAACGGCGCTGGATTCATTTGTCTCGCGTTCAACATTGGACAGTGTGGAATCGTCTGCACACGTCGTCGGCTATAAGACGAATGACCGAGTCCAAAGCAAAAAGGTCTGTACGTGGTCATTAGCGAGGTACATTGTTACGAGGGAAAGTTTGTGTGGACGGGAGCATTCTTCATATCGCGGCCCATTGCTCTGTTTAGGGTTCCGTACCGAAACGGCTGGCCCCTTTCATTATCTCCCTTTGCGACTCATTCGCAACTATCTTTGATGTTAAAACCGCAATAAGCCCGGGAGAATTGAATTTTATGCCCATTTATAAAACGCTTACACAGTTGACGTGTCTTTTGAAATGTGATGTAATAAAAGGGACGGGGTTTATCTCTGCTACGTGACCGTGTATTTTTAGATGCGAGCTTGAATTATTACCGAGTGACGGGTAATACGGGTTGAAAAGATTTGATGTAACAATGAAATTCACGTAAATCTTTTTGACTGAAACGTCATTAAAAGTTCATTTGGCGCTAATCGTGGCGGTCACGCATTCCGCGTCTCGAGTTGCGATTGCGCCGACTTTACTATGATTTATTTTCATATTGCATTTTATTTTTTATGTTTTCAAATAAGTGTTATAGCCTTATTTATTTTTAATACTAATTACTTTTTAAAAAATCTGTATCATTTTCACGGTTTAGCATGTAAGGCACAAGTACAATACGAACGTACATTACACCATAATTCAAAATTTTAACCCTAGTTTTAGGTTCATTAATAAAAAAGTGTCGAAACCATAGACGCCCTTTGTTTAACATTAGGACAACATTTTCAAAACACTCATAATATTATTTATTACCCGGGGTAGGTAAATATCTTCATTGTGAATAAATATTTCAGATTGAGGGATTTATAACAGGCCTCTTGACCTTCGTCAATCCTTCTTAGAAATAGAAAATAGATCAAATCCACTGCATAAATTATAATATAATCGTAGCAGATAATATGAATGGCTGACTGGGGCGCACGTTTATGATAAATGTTGTAGAATTGTAAAATACTTCATAGAATCATTAAAGTTCATTAATGTAGGTACATTGTTTTACACTCTGTAAACCACACGTGAATTAAACCTAAACATTTAACATTCCACGAGTTATTCTTGGATACCTCTATTAAACAGTTATGATCTCAATAAAGCATTGTATGCACCAGACGAGCTGCAAGCGTGGAGGGGACACGTAATTTTCCAATTGATCGTGTATCATGGCGACCGGAGGTTCGAAATTTGAAATGATTCTCCTTCGTACATTAGGAAGCATTGAAACAGTTTAGCTCGGGATTATACCCACCATTGTAGTGTCCAATCCATATGTGCTTATAATCCTTTGAAATTGTGTCACATGCACGGCCCGCAAGCCTTCACACTAAGTAACGTTAAGTCAATAATTTTGTGTGAACCAACATGTGTCACGATTGCTCGAAGAAATAACGTAAAAGCACTAACTGATGGAATGTTTTATACATAATTTTATTTCAGACAATAATCGTGAAGAGACATTACAAATCGCGGCACTCCATTTTTGCAAGTTTCCAATAAATTCCCGATGTGTCGAATGCTCAGAAAAGGGGAAAAAGGTTCTGACCACTTAAAGAAAATCACATAATTGAAGAACAGTAAACGGTGCGTAAAGTGGGGGCGACCCTCGGAAATAATTCTCGAGTTGGCGAAGACGTGCCTTTTGCCGGATGTCAGAGGATGGCGCCCATTGGTCATACATCATGCGAGGTTTGGGTGACGCGTGCATGAAAAATGATTCGGATCCGGGGTTATATGTAATTTTGCCTGTATTTTTGTCTCTTTGTTTTCGAAACGATAATGGGCTCGTAATGCTTGCTGAAAAGATTGATGAGTGTGCTAAACCGAATGAGATGCGTTCGCATCAGCTGAAATGGTGTATCATTGACGTGAATGACAGTGGTAAACCCGAAACATCGGCCAGTTTACACCAGCGTTTGTCATCGCGTTTCCTTTGTGGCAGGTTTGGTGGACGGGTTTTATGCTTTCAGATTTATAAACATTGATTAATGTCAGAATTGTGAAGTCAGTTAGGTTTCTAATTAATACCTGCTATTTTCATTTTGTAAATATCAAGATTGATGGCTTCACGAGGCTATGCTAATATTTGTGTCAATTTCTGTTATTCTTACTTGCTAAGATAATAATTTATGCTTCATAACAAATAATATTTAACCCGACGGTATTTTAACACGACTGAATCTTAGAGTAAATATTAATATTGGTGCTTACAGTACGACTTATGAATATTTTTCTATAATATCCGCCATATTGAAGAACTTCTTATTATTGTTGCAGATACTATAAATACGCACGTTACACGACAATAATTTAATATTAGTTATATTGGATACGAGCCCGTAGTTCCGAAATTCCTCGCTTAAGATATATGAAAACATTATTTAATTTCGAAGATAAGAATGTAGGTGCTTTGTTACCTTTATGAAAGAATATTTTTGATCCACTATCTTATATCGAACCGAACAATGTTTGGGCGGCTACCAAATATTTCTGAAGGCTGAATTGTTTGAGGGTTTAGTCTCATGCCTGTTTCATGCATGAGATTTTTGTAACGTCTTGTAAAGATAACAAGCTTTATTGGTAGATTAAAGTAGTCTGTTGTTCCAGAAGCCTTAGGATTTATGAAAATAATTCAAAGTAAGTATTATAATAAGAAGTGATTATGTTGTTTAAGCAATACAACTTTAATTTTTTCAGACCAGGTTACTTATGTAGAAGGTACTGAATGTAGTTGGTATCAATCCGAAACGTAAAATAAAATCAAGTAGCCAATAAATTTGCGTCCAAAATATTACTTTATGGCATGTCAAGTATCAAGTGCGACGGGCAGCGCGCATTTTTTAGGTGCATGTGCGTCAAATACTTGACGAGCCAATCATAGTTCAGTCCAAGAACTAGATCATGTGAGCATCTTGGGTTGACTGATATGTGTCCTTTTAATAGCGTAATAGTACTTGCCGAGGTCGAATTCATTACTTCAATTGAACGTTCAGTACTTATTGGCCTGTGAGACGAGCGCTAGAATGTTCATTTTTTTCGATTCTATGACCTCACTTGAATGCTTCCTGATATTAATAAGCGTTGGACGGAAATTCGCCTCATAAATATTATTAAGTTTGATGGGAAACCTTATATGGCATCCAAGTCTAATTGGTTCTTTTTCGAAACTCGTCAATTAGCAAATTTTAGAGATAATTCGCTAATATTTATGTTAGAGGCACATTATACAACTAAAACCTGTATTTAAAATGACATATCTAACAAGGTGATTTTATTCTAGTGTCGTATTTTTTAGCAAATATAATCCTAATATAGGGAATGAGAGAGATGATGATACAATTGTGGTCTACCTACACTGCCTACACACATAACATTCACACATCACACACATTCACACATACTCACACATTCGGATTCGAACCCGCGTACACACAAACTCGCGCCACTCAGCTGACGATCGGCCGGGCGTCAGCTGAGTGGCGCGAGTTTGTGTGTACGCGGGTTCGAATCCGAATGTGTGAGTATGTGTGAATGTGTGTGATGTGTGAATGTTATGTGTGTAGGCAGTGTAGGTAGACCACACAATCAATATCCAAAAAAATATACTTTATCAGATTTCTTACATTACATTAAACATTGCTTCGATCTTATATTTTAAGCTTCGGGTACACAATAGGATAAAAAATATTGTGATCGATAACCCTGACAACGTGTTTCCGAGCAGGGGAGTAATGGAATTGACAAATCATATTGCACGGTTGAGTGGCACAAAAGAATTATATTTACCGGAATGATTCAATTGCTAATCTCTTGGTATTTTATACATATTTGTTAAGACTTTTCCGATGTCTAACTGCCTCGGTGGCGTAGTTGTACTACAGTATGAATACAAAGCAGAGGTCTCGGATTCGAATCTCGGGTCAGACAAGTTGATATTGGATTTTTCTTGGAGTCAGGAATTTATGCCCGATATGGCAATAGGCTCGCCCCTATTACATTATGGGCCGAAACATACGTGTCAAAATGCTGGTGTCCTGGCACCTCTGCCTACCCTGGGAAATAGGGTTTATGTATGAATGAAATTATACGAAGACACAAATATAATTAGATATATTTCTGCTGCAAACACCAGATTTATCAACGCCAATAGATTAGTCTCAAATGTGGTGCAGGGATTGTGTGAGATTTTGTAAACATAAATTGCGGGAATTGTATTTATTTTTATTTATATGACGTCAAATCGGCAGCTGGTCATAAAATCTTAAGGCAAGTGGTTCCCAACATGCTTCAAGCAACAATAGAAAACGTGGAATAGATTTTAGTTCGTGCTTTAATGGCTGAATGGATAGACTTATAATAGTGGAGCTATGTTCACGGGACATTCACACGAAGGTTTTAAGGGCAATAAAAGAAACAGAATAAAGTAATAAAAAGATACACAGATTTTTTCCTGATTTTATTGTCATCATAGCGGTGTCCGCGTAGACAAAGTTATTGGAAGGAAATTGAGGACTAATTGGCAAACCATCTGAGCAATTAGTCTTCTGCGTTTACGTTTCTAATTCGACTCCCGATCGCCTTTATTTCGAGATCATAATACCTTTCATATCAATATTTTAAAATAGATCGTTAACCCTATCTTCAAGTCAAATGTTTTATTTACATAAATCTTTATGTTTATCTGTTTCAAACAGAAAAATTAGTATTAAAAAATGACAGACTTTTTATTCAGTTTCACAAAACCCTGAAATTTAACAAATATTTTTTGACCTCACAAAAAATGTTTCAGTATTGAATCTCCATTTGGTAAAAAATATATTTTATTGGTGGATATAATCTAGCGCAATAATACGAGTGAAAAATAAAAAAAAAATCAAATGAATCCAAACGCCCTCTAATAATTCAAGATAACATTGGTGTTTGAGTTGAGGCGATAAAAATTCAAAACGTATACATAAAACATTGTATAATAAGCAGTAATACAAGTCATGAATGAATTCACAGAGCAGCGTTGGAATCCCCCGCATTCAATATTTCCTACAGAGTTCGATGTTGACCCGAACACCGGTGGACGACAATGAATCGCAATCAAAGTTAGCGAAACTCGGTGCACTGGTTTACCTACTGCTCTATATTGTTTAAATACACACAATCGTGTTTGTACGTCCGCACTCTGCAGCCTTCCAGTTACACGCTAGATTAATGAAACGCCCAGATCACTCGGCTTTTGAATGGACAACATCAACATGTGAAACTTACGGCTGCACAGCAATTTAGATTTCTAAATACAGCGCTGGTTAAAGTATTTGCAGAGCGGAATATTTTTTATTCTGATAGCTGTTTGAAAAACAGTTATTTTTCTAGTTTCCTATTTTTGCACTTTATTATCAGCAACAAATATTAATAAGTAGCTCACAATGACTATTTTAATGAATACATGTTAAGAATTTGTTAATTTTGTGACAGCTTACGTGATATTTCATTTTTTGATTTAAAAATAATCTGGAAACCACAATAATGCCCGTTCTTGTGTGTATTCTGAATTATTTTTAAGACGCATTGTCTATGCCACGTAATTTCTAATTCATGGGTTCCCCAATATCCCTTCATAACATATTGCCGTACTAAAGATGTAAATCGTATCGCCTTTACGCTTGGGTGATCCGAACCGGAATTTACTTCGATACACAGTTGAAATCAATCATACGATCGGTAAGACTGAGTAACCTAAACAATTTGGAATTATTGTATGAGTTGATATCGAAACATACGAAGTGTCGGATATAGCGATAGCTAGTTATATTATTGATAAAAATATTTACATGTTATTAAAGTTCTGTTTTGACTTCTAATTATTTTAGATTAAATTCTAAAAGCCACACAATCATAATCAATGATTGAGATCTCGTACTTGACTGATCTTATATTTCAAAAATGTAATATTCTTCTCCTTCGTACTTAAGATACCCACTCATCTAATCCGGCGATATGTCCAGAAGTGGAAATATCGTAAGTGCGCAGGCTAAGGAATCAATTGAAACATGTGGACCAATAAGTGTTAACTGGGGGGCGATTCCTTCAACTATTGTTGCTCGACCGCCCACTTCGGCTGCGACGCCGGCTGAATTACAAGCAGCCGATTTTTACTACGGTCTCACATGGCTCGCCAAGTTTGTCTAATATTTTCGTTTAAGGCGATTATGGGAAGGGCGTTTTGATAGATTTTTCCCGCCTTAATATTAGCCATGTGGCAGAGTAACTGAATTTGACGCCTCCATTACATTTATCCGAATATGGTGCACTCCTTACAGGTTGAATTTTGTCACATTTTTTTTTGTTTTGTTGATACCAGTGATTAGAGGCATCCACGATAAAAAAATAGAGTAAAAGATCTCGATTTTGTATAAAAATTCATTCAGAACTAATCCTAGGCTTGCTTAGTATACATATCTTGTCATTGTGTCTAAGGATTCAATTTGTATTTATGTACGTACTAATATGTAACCAGGTACATATTTGTTAATGTTGAAAAATCATTGCGAATTGTTTATACAAAACTGCATATTTATGGTTTGGTTTCACTCGCTAATCGAACAATACTCAAATGTACGGAGTACGCGAAACACAGTACTGGGCGCAGAATTTCTTTGAAATGTAGCTGAAATCGAACTAACCAATTCGTAGCAAACTCTGCGATGGCTTTTAACGAAAACTAAATTTAGCTTTTATTTGAAGTTTATTTTATTCCTTTACTCCGGATAAATGGAGATTAAAGTATCGTCGCAGTAAAACTTTCTGTATCGCGTATTTCATTTAACTTTTAAATAATAACAGAGTCGAAACTTTATTAATGTACAAACTTATCGCTATTTTATTCTAATTGCTCTAGTTCGATTTAGTGTTTGAAACTTAGACGACGAACATAAAACTGTTATTACTTAATGTTGAGTTTTATATTTTAATAGCGCTATAGTTTCGGTAAAGTAGGTCGTTTGTATTATAGTCAATTTGATAAAATGGAACAAATATTAGAAGTTTGGTAGACACATATTCTTCTACTCGCCTATTCTATTCAACGTTATGAAAAAAATACGGATTAGCCCAGTTTAAAGGCATAGAAGTTATAGTGAAGCATGATCTGGTGGTAAGCTATTGTAAATGGCTATTGTTAGTATTCTACGTATTCATATACCGGTGCATATTACTTTTAAGGACAATCAGTGAACGCTGATGAACTTGATGGACTTAAGCGTCATCATGTTGAAGAAAAAAAATTACGTCGTGTTAAAATGCCTAGTCAATATAGCGACTACTTTTCGACTTTCGGTCAGAAACGGTAGTTAATTTAATAAACATTAACTAGAATTTTAATAGTTACATAAATCTATTTCCAAATATTGAGCTTTGAAAGGACGCAACAACGGTATCATAGCAACAATCGATAGCAATTTATTAAATTAGATAAATCGGGCTTCCACCCAAACGATAGCGATTCGGTAATCAGACTATCACGATAGAAATATTATTACTGAACTGAAGGCAAACAATAGCATCAGATGTCGATACAATTAATCTAAACTACATTTTGTCTGAAATAGAATATGAAATACATAAGCTGGAAATCGAAATAAAGAAATATATTTTATTACAAGATACTTTTCTTCGTACAATATATTAGAAAAACATTTAGCGTGATTTGGAAATTAAAACTGAACTGGCCACCAGTCGAGAATATAAATAAATCAGCCCTCCAGGTTTCTTTAAACAATTTTTTGCAATTACTCATACAGCAGCTTCTCCTACCTGCAGTTTCTCGAAATGGGGCATTAAATCCTTGATTTCTTAGCAATTTCTATGACCGTATTTTGTATCTACTTTGTTTCATCGCCGCAAATCTTTCTCCTCTAAAGAAATGCAAAAGTAGTTATTTCACGTTAGTTTTCTGGGGTTGGTGGTAGCACATCGGTAGCGGATATTTGATTAACACCACAGATAGCGTTTCCCTTCATCTGTTTTATATTGTGACCTGACATGCTGATTCTCACTTCGAACTCTTTAAAATGTGGACCGCTAACATGCTTATTGACGAAACAACTGTTGCCGCTTGTAAACAATCATAGATTAGTAGTTTACCCGTGGCACGGAGCATTTCGTGTTGTTCGTACTGGCTACGCTTAAAGTTACCTAACCGCAGTGAATTAAGCGAATCCAAAAAGCAAATCCGGGCGCGCTCGCCACTAATAAAAAGTACTTCAACATTTTCATGCAGATATCTAGTATTAGTCCAGTTTTATGAATTTTTGGTGTAAGTACGCTTTTATTTATGAAATGTTATTTAAATTTTTTTCTGTATGCAGCTAAAATGGGAAAATATAAATCTGCTGGATCAATAACTTCTCTCTTTATTTTATTAAGTAAAGAGGTATTATTTGTTTTAATTCTATCTTCAACTTTTATTGCCACATCTCTTTCATTATGCCACATTTAGTTGAACGTTTTTTAATTATCAACATGCTGCAGTTGCATTCGGTTAATATGTAAGTAATTAATATTGAAACGTCATCATATTGTAGAATATCGAATCCACAGAACAACGCAAATAGGGTGCCCCTTATATGCATATCGTTTGTTTTTAAATTAAAGAAAATTGTGCAATGAAATAAAGGTCAATATTCACTAACGGGAACATTACAAACTAGCTATAATACAAATAGGTTATTACAGAAAACAAACGGCATTGTGCAAGCATTCCAAGAACAAATTGTACAATATGTGCTTTCGGTGTATTATGAATTCGTTATGGATTTACATTATTATTGATTCTCAAAGCATGTTTATTTTTCAAACATTCTCCATTACCCATAGTGTTTATGTTATTAAAACATTTGTTATGAAACCGGTAGCGAAGTGGGTATAATAATCTTTAACGTGAAAACATTCAGTAAATATTTTTTCTAGATACTAATTCGCGTCGAGTTAGGTTTTGTCTTCTTAAGATTTTGATGGATGCGATGTATAAATGTATTGAGCTATTGGCGAATTCAAAATGAGAATGAATAATCCATTACATCATTTCATGAGCCTAGAACTTTTTAGAAGTGATGAAATGCCATGACTTGCTGAATGGGCAGCTTGTTTGGGTCCACTTTGTCACAGGAAATTTATTTATTTATTATGAAAAGTCTACCTACAATTGTTACAATAATTCTTGCATTAAAAATATAAAACAAAAATAATATTTACTAATTGCACAATTAATAACAGGTAAACATAATAAATAAGAAAAAAAACACAATATATCAACTTAACAAACTAAGAAAAAATTTAAAATTATACCTAAAAACAAAACTAAAACTAATGTATGTAACTCGGTATTGCATTCAACATATTATGTTTTCGAAAACTGTGTAGTGACATAAAGTGTATATCGATGCGATTACTGTACTTACGAAATAATCTACTCAGTCTATCTACCGGAGAGTTGGAACCAAGCACAGTTCTACGAAATGAAGGAACGACGGGGTGTATAGGACTACGAGGATATCTCTTTGGCATTCTAAAACGGATACAACTAAGACGTTGAGGTCAGTCTATATGGTGTCTTAGAATTTTATAGAGGTAAACTAATCTAACAATTCTTCACGGTTTGAACAAATCAACGGGAAGCGACAGCGTTTGGTTCGGTAAGCGAGATTGCGGAATGGTGAAGTAAAACTAAAGTTTTTTTTGTATTTAAATAGCCATCATTTTGTTTTGAATTATAAGTACAGTGGCACGTAGACTGAGTATCGTCTAGAGCCCGATGGTTATAACTTGCAATTCCACATTAATTACGTATGTCTGCTTTATTGTTTCCTTACGTGCTTTATCTCTGCATTCACAAGCATTGTTATTTTTCTATAATAACTAATCTTTAACGAGGCTTCTTCGTTTCAACGCTTTAATGCACATGACATGTCATACGAGATTGCTTTGCCTTGTATCTGCCCTGCTGCCATAACAATACTCCGTGTACATAGAGATCGTTCGGTTAACTGGCAGTAATAAAGGAGCAATGCCCACTAACGGCCCATATTCCTTGGGTGCGTCACAGCCAATATAAACCAATTGAGACTAGCATCCTGAAATTGTACTGCAATAAACATAGCATGTGGTCGCCTGCCTGATGCCTATTGTATTGTGTATTAAAGTTAATCAATAACAACGATAATGCTATCGTGTAACGCTCTAACAGCCGATTGTTGGACGACTTAATCGCTCCCAATGTGTGTCGGTTGTATAATGTATATGTTAATAGAAACTTTATTTATCGTTTATTGTACTAACTTTATTACTTTTGGATGTATTAAGATTTACCAGGCTTTGAAGCATGTTTAGAAGTCTTTTGTCCGATTCTTTAAATTAATAGATTTTCCAAGTCGCTCGAGAAATCCAATGTTTGAGTGATATTATGTCGATTCTTTATTTTATTCAGACTCACTAACTACCTCGCTGTAGGGATTTGTGCGCGTTCGTATACCAACTTAGTAGGGGTTTTACATAATATTATGAAGAACAATTTATTTTACATTTTTGTACAGCTTTCAACACATTAAATATTGATGTAGTTAGAGTAGTAGTTACAATGGTTCTCAGATATTTCCCTGCGGTTTAGCTCCGACTATATGTTTTACCTTCGTCTTATGTGAGTAGATTTTAATAAAGGATAGGTTTGTGTTGTAATTTTTTAATTAAATTTTTGCAGCGCTGTTCATTTAAAATTTATTTAATCCGTACTTTATTTGTAGCTGGTTCTGATTTTAATCCTAATGCTTAATATAATGCACAGCTAACCCTCCACATGAATCTATCTATTCATATAGTCACTCATGAAATGATAGTTACAATACCACAAATCGAAATTGATAGTCGCATGGCAACAACAATCTATTCAAATCAACTTCACTTTACATGAACCAGGAACAAGTGACAGTAGTCATGTGAAACGTTTTATTGATGCCAGTCAATTGAGAGGCAGTCGTTGGTAGTAAATAGACGTAGTTTTATGAAGTGACCGATGCCACGGAATGAATGCCCGCGCTGTATACTCGTAGTTAAGCGCACGCTAGGGTTTTGTTTTAAATATTTTAGAATGTACTATCTAGTTGTTTGGATTGTTTGAGTAATTTAATCAAGGATTAGGAGTATCATCGATTAGTTTTACATTGTTAAATTTTCATCGTAATTGAACAATTTTATTTTAAGTTTTTGATTGTTCGAAGAATCTATTTCATTCACTACTTTCGCTAGAGTTTTTATTATGATAAATAATCTACAGGGTACGGGCCTGCTCTACAAGCGAGAAAACAATTGAGAGTGGCTAGGCCATATAGTCCATCATGCTGATCTAGTGCGGGTTGCCGGACTTTCAATACCATACAATTGCTTTCAAAACATATAAATTTTATCGATTGTATATTTTTTCCTTAGTCATATAAGAGATACTCATATCGAATAGAGAAATCCATTTATTTATCATAGTCCTACATTAATATTTCCCACAATGAATGCCTATAAAATTAAATAATAGTAAAACACCTAAAACTTTAATCTTCAATATTCAATTAACAATATGTTGATTATAATTTCATGCAGTACGTTCTAATAGTGAAGGCAAATATTCTAAGGTCGCCCGCATGACATTGCGATAAACGCAGGCGTGTTTGCATGCTATCATGTGTGCAACCTAAATACGTGGAAAGTAAGTGGTATTCATTTAGCAATTTGTCTATCCCTGCGGAGTATCTTCGCTAATTTCTGTTGATAGCAAAAACTACCCGAATTATCCCATTTAGATCTGATAGGAATGCGTGAGAGAAGGGAACGGGAAGACTGTTACGCTCGCGTATTGTGTTATCTGTATTGTTACAGGGATAAATGCTTAATTTATTTGATTTACTTCTTTCATTTCTACACGATTTACAAGAGAACGAATTTTAACTTTAGTATTTGCTTGATCAAAGACTTTGTCCATTGAGCTTTTTTTTGCCCTCTATGTCAAAACCTCATTGGATTTTAATATCATATAGTCTGAATAATTAAATCACTAACAACTTTACCGATCAAAGGATCTACCAATTGTTGACAGAATTGCGTTTCTAATCCAAACCATAAAATTAAGCAGTTTTGGATCTAATAAAACTCGATGTAAATTGTACTTACGAATTTAATAAAAGAGCATGTATTTATACTATACACTTGAGAAAACGCTATGTAATGATAATACATTGGTATATGCACAACAATATTTTCTAAAAATTCACGTAACCAGGATAAACCCAGCAAAACTGAGCTTATACTTCTGTAGGTAGTTGGCCCAACGTCCTCCATTCGATTTCGAAGTCATGTAATATAAATGTTATAATCGTTTACTTTAATGTTCTAGAGAACCATTGTAAGGAATGCCGCATAAAAAAATTCCGAATTTCTTAGGCCTATGAAGTCTACCAACGTGAGCAAGGCCAGACTGGTAGGCTGAGACCTAAATTCTCATCAATGGTATAAGATATCGATGCCCAGCAATGGGGTGCGCCCCTAAAATATCTGGGATATTTTTTACTTTTTATGTACAAGAGACCCTGAAATCGAATATTTAACATTTGGTCTTCGCGTGTAACGCCATTAGTTTCAATCAAAATGTTATGTGCTCACATCGGCCAACACATAAATTATTTATTATCATTCCGTTCAATTGTTTAGGGCATACATATTGGCCGAATAATTGATAGCTATTGAGTGCGCTGACAGCCGTTGATAGAGTCATTAATTGTTTTACGTGATTTATTGGCCGCGAATGATTTGTGCGTAATTGGCATCGTCTTGTAATTGAAAGTCGTTTGTCGTCGAGATTTTTTTATTGATGTCCACTTACATTGTAGTAGGCAGTTTGAAGTTAGCGTGTTAGCTACTGTTCGAATATTTTCTCGTGTTACCTACTTTTTGCGTGAATATGTTTTATGTAATGAATTATTTTTATTATTTTCATGCTTATTAACCGACTTCAAAAAAAGGAGGAAGTTCTCAATTCGACTGTATGTTGTTTTTTTTTTTTATTTATTTTTTTATGTTTGTTACCTCGTTTCTCTGTACTGTGTGAACCGATTTCGATCATTCTTTCTTTGATTGAAAGCTGGTGCTTGTCGTTTGGTCCCATAAAAATATGGTGAAGATCTGATGAATATCTTCGGACCTGGAGAGGGGAACTCTTTAATATTAAGGAGAATTGCAATGGTTCTTTTTGCGTTACGTTCATTAGAAAAGTTAAGTTACAGTGAGAGAGGGAAAAAGGGGTGGGGTGAGAGGGGGTGGGTGATAAAATTAAAATACACGTAAATTCTAATATCTTCGGCAGCTTTCAACCGATTTTAGTGATTTCGTTTTCATTAGAAAAAACGTAATTGACAGGTTGATCCCAGGAATACAACATGAAGATCTGATGATTATGTTCGGACCTGGAGAATAGAACTCTTCAAAATTTAGTAGGATTCCAATGGTTCTTTTTGCATTAGGTTTATTATAAAAGTTAAGTTACAGTGAGGGAGGGAAAAAGGGGTAGGGGTGAGGGGGGGTGGTGATAAAATTAAAATACACGTAAATACTAATATCTTGAGCAGCTTATAACCGATTTTAGTGATTTCTTTCTCATTAGAAAGAACGTATTAACAGGTTGATCCCAGGAACACAACATTAAGATCTGATTATCATGTTCGAACCTGGAGAGTAGAACCCCTCAAAATTTAATAGGATTTCAACGGTTCTTTTTGCATTGGCTTCAGTATAAAAGCTAGGCTACAGTGGTTGAGAGAAAAGAGGTAGGCGCGAAGGGATGGGGGGGGGGGAGAAAAATAATAAACATGTGAATATTCCAATATCTTTGGCAGCTTTTAGCCGATTTTAGCGATTTCATTGTCATCGGAAAGAACACTTTCCTTGTGGGGACCAAATCTTCTTAATTTAAATGCCTATCAACACTAAAAAGATAAAAATAACTAAAATTAAAACCGACTTCAAAACAAAAATCCACTAAAAACCAAAAAATAATAAATACCACTCCAAAGCCAAAAAAATAATATTTATTTCATGGAACTCGTGCATGTTGATTAATTTGCTTAATGACTTGACTAGCCAACAGATCAAAATATATGCGTAACGTATTAAAGACGGGCCGCCAAGTACCAAACATGTAGGACGTATGCCTTATATTAATTTAAATATCTATATGTACTTGGCGGCCCGTCTTCAATATGTTACGCATATATTTTGATCTGTTGGCTAGTCAAGTCATTAAGCAAATTAATCAACATGCACGAGTTCCATGAAATAAATATTATTTTATTTGCTTTGGAGTGGTATTTATTATTTTTTGGTTTTTAGTGGATTTTTGTTTTGAAGTCGGTTTTTATTTTTTTTATTATTAACATATGACAACTTATAATATTATTCGAAGAGCATAATTGTTTTTTTAACATATGACTGTCAATTTTGGCGGGTTTCATTCATGTGCTAACCACTTGCCGTCATAATTTTAGTTAAGACAATAAACAACTTTTCTGTGTCAGTGGAACACATCACGCTAATGCATATTAAAAATATTAAAGCTAGATTCTTTATGAATAAGAGTGAGTGTGAAAGTATCACTCATTCATATTTTATTATAGTTTAAAGCGCAAATATATCGATTACAGAAAATTATATTATTGGGTACTTGTAAAGAAATTAAAGCATGCTACTGCGATACATTACTTTGTGTTTTTTTGGTTTATCCTCCTATATAGCAACGGATTCTTATGTTTGAATATAATACTAATGACTTTAAAATTATATGATTTTTTTTTTAGGAACGGTATAACATACACTATAATATGAAATTGTATTCGTGGATAAGAGCTTATTACACATTATGTATAACAGAATATTGAGTTGTGCTACAAATAATGTAACACAATTTAAGTGATATCATAAAGCGGCACAAAGGCGTTAAAACATGGAATCACGTACACAACGTTATCTAAATCGGTACAGACGATTGATTATGTATCTAAACTCTTCATGCTCACTTGTATTAGATTCACAACAACGTTCATAATGAATACATTGGAACAGTTTGTTGCGGGGTGATTGATAGCGGCTGTAATTAATTTCTCATCAGATAAGTTGACAGTTTGGACAAACTGAGCCCGGCTTGATTACGTGTACTCCGCTTTATTATAAGTAAATTACCTCTGGATACTTGGGCGACGGTTCAGACGTGATTCTCGGCTTAAACGTTCCTTCGTTTTATTAGGGCGGTTAAGAGCTTTTCTGATTGGATTGTTTTTTGCAGTTTTTATTTTATTATAATAGTGTGTAATAACTTACAGGTGACATATTTTATTTCTATAGTGTTAAACGCACCTTATACAGGGTATATCAAGACTGCTACCGAAAACGAAGCCGGGTGGTAGTTTAAGCGACTTCAGACACAATGCAACAGAAAAAGTTGCAAAAAAATGCGAAATTTTTTTTTTGTTATTTTTTTCCTTTGGCCCTATTTGGGTGGTAAATACATTTTTTTCCTAAAATAATAGTGTATACCCTTTTATTTATAAATACTCTAAGGTATAAAAGAGTTTAAATTAATATTTTAGCAAAAACTATGGATTTACCACCCAAAAATGACGATATTTAAAAAATCATAAAAAATAATTGTCGCGTTTCTATGCGAATTTTTTAATTGCATTGTGTTTGTAACCCCCAAATCTACCACCCGGCTTCGTTTTCGGTAGCAGTCTTGAGATACCCAGTATATACAGATACGAGTATGTTTCATTTATATTTACACACAGTAGTTACAGCAAACTGTTATATAGTTTTGATATTTGTATTCTATTTTATTTTATTTTATCACAAATCGGTAAATACTTCTAAGTCAGCTTTGATTTTTAATAAAAAATGTGTAAACATGTACAATGTTCCTGTATAATGCTTGCTTCAAGTAAAGTATTGTTCCTCCGCTGGCTATCGTCGGTGACGGACGTGTGTGACGGAAGTCTAGTGCAGTTGAAGCTTGTGTTTTTATTCCGCTGAGTGTTATTGGTGCAGCGACGAAGTTTCAATTCCTTGTCTCACAAGCCGAGTTTATACCTGAGGACTCCACTCACCGGGCGTGTCTAGAGCGGGACAACTAGTTTCTGTGAGTCGCCTAAATTGTTGAAATTTGAAATCGAAAAAATCCAATTTTTTTTTTTCGGAGCTCGGAAGTAGGATTTGAACCATCGCCGTCTGCGCCGCTGCCCCGACGTTCGAAGCAGAGCTACGAACACTTGTTCGACGCGTGACGAAACAAGGAGTTACTCACTGAGAGCGTTCAATACGACTGTATATTTTTTTTTTTTTTTTTACCACTACATCCACGGGTACAATGCCACGCGTTCAACGATCTCCACAACAATCACCAAACATAGGCGAGGCTCACTCAGAACCAAATATGGCTTCCATTCAAGCAAGTGAAAATGCCACGGAACGCCCAAATCCCGGCTCTAGAGCAAAACGACTCCGACGGGAAGAACCCATCCTGCTTTCAAATGAAATTGAACAGTTAAAAGAAATGCTAGTAACATGGAAAAACGAACAAACGGCTATTTCGACTGACCACTCAAAAACTTTAAAAATAATCATGGCTGATATGGCGGACCTGAAGGCACAGGCTCAACAAATACAAAAAACAAACACAGATATTGAAAAATCAATAGAGTTTTTTAATACTAAATTTGAAGATATGACGCGTCGATTAGATGAACTGGAAAAAGAGCGTACCTTCTACAAGAAAACCCTTGAGAACCTGGAATTAAAACTCCAAGACATGGAACTTCGTTCCCGTTCAGCAAGCGTAGAAGTTAGGAATGTCCCATTTAACGAAAAAGAATCTATAGAGGACCTGTCAAAAATCATTGTACAAATTGCATCAACAATAAATTGCGACATACAGCCAAATAGTATTAGGGATATTTACAGGCTCCCCGGTAAGCCTAATACAAACAGGCCAATAATAGCTGAATTCCTGGCAGTTCCATCAAAAACCAGTTTTCTCTCCTCGGTGCGGTCATATAACAAAAACCACATAAAATCAGAAAAATTAAACTCCGATCTACTCGGCTTAAAATGTGAAAATCGACCGATATATGTTAGTGAGTACTTACCGCCTTCTACAAAGAAATTGTACTACCACGCCCGAGAATTTGCTAAGTTAAACGATTATAAGTTCTGCTGGTGTACTAATAATAAGATATTTTTGCGCAAGATTGAGGGTGAGAAACAAATTCATATAGCTTCAGAAAACTGTTTAACACGGCTCCAAAATACTATATGACTAGGCCATATATTGTATAATACTGTTCTCTATCGCCCGCAAACTTGCAGTCTTTTTTGTAATATGTCTGTATACATACATCTAACAATTACTTATTGTAACTATGGAATTCACTACCTTACCTTACGTACCTTAGTTTTAAATATTAACCATAAAGCAATTCATATGCCCAATCATACATCACCTACTCAAACAAATCCTATCAAACCATCAAACACTTTTAACACACACTTCATCACCACATTCACAACCCGTAAAATATACGATGTAAAAATAAAAAAATCACACATATCACATAAACTATTATGGAGAGGGTATCTCATATCACTACAAATTACCAGTTTCAATGTTTCAATGTATCCACCTAACGCCAATTATTCTGTAACAATTAAAATAAAATGGCTAATAATGCTATAGACAGTTTGGGATCAGTCTTGGATGCCTATCAAGTATCTAAGTCTTATAAAATCCCGTTACAGGAAAGTTCTAGGTTTTTGAATAAATCAGGAAGTCAATTATCAGTACTACATCTAAATATTCGGAGTATTAATAAAAATTTTGACAATCTGGTAGTATTTTTGGACGATCTAAAGACAGAATGTGACGTTATTATATTAACAGAGTGTTGGCTACGTAAATTACCCGTCATTCCTAAACTAAATGGCTATAATGAGCACTCTACTACGAAAAACCATAATCAAAACGACGGTATAGTTATTTATACAAAGTCTTCATTAAAATGCTCAATTTCGGAACCAAAAATACTTGATGCAAGTTCTTTACTATGTAAAGTCGAAGATAATGTTGCTATCTTGGCCGTTTACAGATCCCCATCCCATAGTCATATTGACAAGTTTAAAAATAGCCTCGATGTTACTCTTCAATCTATATCAAAAATTGAACACGTTGCCCTAGTTGGTGATATCAACATTGATATTAAATTAAATAACAGTGACAAGCTTTCTCACGAGTACCTTACTTTCACAGCCTCTCATGGACTGCTACCAGCACATACGTATCCTACTAGGCTTAACAACTGTCTCGACCATGTGCTCCTTAGAACCAATATTTCAGCAACTACTATTGTTTTAGACACCCATATTACTGATCACCTACCTGTAATAGTTCTCCTTAACTTAAATAGTCTAAAACACAAATTACCAAGGACGATTAAAACAGTTGACATAACAAGTATTCAAAAAGACATTGAAAAGACAGATTTTACAGCGATACTTCTAGCAAATGACGCCAATATAGCAACAAATCTTCTCATGTCCTTACTTAGGAACATAATAGCCAAACACACACGATTTTTAAAAGTCTCTAGGAAAAACCGAAACATAAAACCATGGATTACCCCAGGTTTGTTGCGATGTATACGAAATAGAGATCTAATGCATCAGAAGTTGAGATTACAAAAAGATAATTTCATTTTAAAAATAACTTACACTAGATATCGTAATTTTTGTAATTCTTTATTGCGCAAACTTAAAACTAATTACGAGAAATCAGAATTCCTTAAACGAAAGAACGATCCTAAAGCCACCTGGGATTTCATAAAGTCTATAACACATACTAAGTATGTGCCGTCACCATCTGTAGAACTTCTTAAAATCGATCCATGCCAATATAAATCGACAAACTTAGTAAATGACTTTTTTGTAAATGTAGGAAACAAATTGGCTACTACAATTCTACAAAGGAACACAGCTCTACCGGCCACCCTGAGTAGAACATCACTTTGTCATTCCATTTGTATATTACAAACAGATAATTCTGAAGTAGAGCAAATCATACAAAATCTTAAATCGGACTCTGCAGTTGGGATTGACGGTATATCTACCAAGATACTGAAATTGGCATCAAAGACGTTAGTCCCATTTATCACCCACATTTGCAACCTCACCATTTCTACTGGCGTCTTTCCCGATGCATTCAAAATAGCCCTTGTCCATCCTATTTATAAAGCAGGCGACAGGGAGAGTGTCAACAACTACAGACCAATATCAGTTTTACCATCTATATCTAAAATTTTGGAAAAGATCTTAAACAAGCGTTTACTTAGCTATATTCGAACAAATGATCTGTTGTCTAAAAACCAGTTCGGTTTTCGCCCTGGTGTTGCTACAGAAGATGCGGTAGTTGCCTTGTCTGAAACAGTGTCCAAGCTTTTGGATAAA
The DNA here is from genome assembly GCA_023078785.2 of Hyles euphorbiae. NCBI lineage: Eukaryota > Metazoa > Arthropoda > Insecta > Lepidoptera > Sphingidae > Hyles > Hyles euphorbiae. Next base: position 13,708,864 of record CM041050.1, read on the forward strand.
AAGCAAAAATGTCTTGGAATATTTTTAGACTTATCTAAGGCCTTTGACACTGTATCTGTCCCGACCCTTTTATCCAAAATGGAACGTATCGGTATACGTGGTATTGCACTTGACATTTTTACAAGCTATCTTACTAATAGATACCAACATATTAAAATAGGTGAAATAATTAGTAATAGAGCAAAAATCGATTATGGCGTCCCACAAGGGAGTATCTTAGGACCAACCTTATTTCTTCTCTATATAAATGACCTATGTTCCCTGTCCCTCCCAAATTGCTCGGTGTTCACGTATGCTGATGATACAGCTCTCTTGATACATGGCAAAAACTGGAATGAAACACAGTGTTATGCTCAGGCGGCAATAGACGATGTGGCTGTGTGGCTAGCCAAAAACCTCCTAACATTAAATATAGAAAAAACGAAAGTAATCCCGTTTTGTATTAGTAACCAGTCTCAACCAAACATTCCGATTACAATAAAAGTTCACACATGTCAGCACACCCAGCATCACACTTGTTCCTGTACCTCATTAACATTAACGTCGAACATAACATATTTAGGAGTATTGATTGATAACCACTTAAATTGGCATGCTCACATAGGTAATCTAGTTAATAGGCTTCGTAAACTTATGTATATTTTCAAAAAATTACGTTTTTCGGCTGATTTTGAAACACTTATGTCAGTATACAATGCACTATGCCAGTCTCTTTTGGTGTATTGTGTCACGGCATGGGGCGGTGCACCCAAAACGTATTTACTCAGACTAGAAAGACCTCAAAGGGCCGTCCTTAAAGTCATGCTATGCAAGCCATACAGGTACCCTACAGTGGAACTTTATAAGAACTGTAATGTACTATCAGTGAGAAAATTGTTTATTCTTCAATGTATACTTAGAAAGCACCGAGAACCGCCAACAATATCCGAAAAACGCCGAGTCAATATTATTTTTCCGTGTATTAAACACCATACAAACTTTATGAAACACCAGTTCTACTACCTCAGTTCTAAACTATACAATATAATTAATCAAATTCTTTCAATACACAAGCTGACTAAAAATAGTGCAACTATGGCTTATGGAACAAACATATGATACTATAGAAAATATATTTTCCCCCACTTGAACTCTTAAATACCCCCCGCCCCCACACACACGTACACACACACACACACACACACACTCACTCACATACACACTCACACACATACACACACACACACGCACATACTTATATTACAAAAGAATTCCATAGCAAGTTTTAGATCTTGAATTATGTTAATTTACTAATAGAGTTTTTACTAACACATATTGTTATATCCCAAAATGTGACACTAAAACTATATAAGGAACCTTGTGGAGGAACACTGTCACCCAAAATACAGGCTAAGCCTAGTTTGGGTGCCAGGGGACCGAAACCTTTGTTGTTGTACAAATTCGTTTGGGTATTAAATAAATAAATAAATAAATAAATTGTTTTGCAATCATAACAATTCGTGATAAAAAACAAAAATCATATTTTAATTCCTAACAAGTCACTTTAGTGTCATATTTTAAAGTATGTACAAATTGCTGGCAACTATTTAAATTAGTTGCATTGTGTCTGTATTCATTAAAAATACAACCTGGTTCCGTTTTCATCGACACTCCGGATATAATCGCTGTAATATTATAAAAATACACCAACGTCACCTTACTTTTTTCATTATTTGAATTGTATCAGATTAATTTGTAGACTGTAGAATGGTAATGAAATTATAGTAGTAATATAACACAAAGCGTATCTTCAGTACAATAGAGCCAATAAAGGAAACTCTACCATCCAGGGTCTCTGTTTACACAGTTTAATGGATTCAATGATCGTTCTAATTAAATTCCGCCGGCTTTGCATTCAATACTAGTCTTGTTCTATTACTTTTTATTTCAAAACATTTATTACGATGTCGACTGTCGATATTTTTTTTCTTTAAAGTCCAGTTACTTTCTCTAATCTGAGCGTCACCGTAAAGTTGACTGTTAGAGAATTGCAGCATTAATTCGAGCTTTGAAAATGTATAAAAAGCTTAAAATAAATAAATAAAATTAGTAGTCCCAGTTTGCAATAAAAACGTTGAAGGAAAACATCGTGAGGAAACCTGCATGCCATAGGGTTTTGTATGAATTTCTATGGTATGTAAGTCCGCCAACCCGCACTAGGCCAGCGTGGTGGACTATATGGCCTAACCACTCTCAATCGTATTCTCGATTGTAGAGTAGACCCGTGCCCTGCAGTGGGACAAATATAGGCTGATACGTACACACATACATACATACATACATACATGATACATGTAAAAGTTCGCCAACCCGCATTAGATAATCATTAGATGCTGATACAAAAAAAAGTAGTTCCATATTAATGCATCCTTACATCGTTTAATTTTTCGAGCTTTCAGTTTTGCAGCGGCCCAATGCCCATTCCCTCCTCTTCGATTTTTCTGTCACTTAACCGTCCTATTTCGAGAGCCTGTCGACCCACCTTCGGTCAAGTGTTATACAGTCATGGGCGAAGGTAATCACATGTGCAATAATAATAAATACTTTATTAGCAGGATAATCATACTATAAATACATTACAACCTGGTTAATAGAATTTTCTAAATAAGAAAAAAATTTATTGTAAAAAATCTCCGAAATATGCAGGGTACACGTTTTACAAACCCATGAGTATCGTAAAATAGAAGTATAGTTTCAATTCGAAGCAATTTATTTATGTTTATGATAATAGTTTCTGAGTTCGACGAATACATTATGCAATTGGTCCCGCCTGCTTCATGAACACGTGTGCCTTGAAAAATCTGACATTAGACTAATCTATTCACTTGTCGAATTAAATGAATCTATCTACTAGGCCGTATTGGGCTAACTTGAGCGTTTAAATTCCAAACCACATCGGCAAATCTAGTGTAAGACCAAATTTAGAAATCTTAAAATCTCTTTCTTGTATATAATGTGGGGCGTAACTTGATTTTAGCGAGATAAAAAACACAACATGATTTTTCTACATTTTGATTTTAATCGATTCCACACATACCATATATTCCTCCGGTACGTACAGTATCATTATGTAAAATAATATAAACAATGATATAATGAATGCAAAATGTAGTCAAATATTACGATCGCATTATAAAATTGACTCCATAATATTGTTTTATCTCATTTCCACTTTAACCGTCTTTGAAATCGGAGTGCGTGTGGCGATATTCCTACTTAACTGTACTATCAACTGCCACTCAATGTATTCATAGTGCCCTCCAAGACAGGGCCCTTAATTGAATGTATGCTCATAATGCGCTAAATTATGCATGCGACGCGCTTCATTTAAAATTCATTCATATTTCCGTACATACAAGGTGCGTTTTGCGAATACGTCAATTTTCCCATGTATAAATAATACATATTGATAGGTGTATTGTATTTGCAAAGATGAAGAGGTCATGACGACGTCGAGCCTGAATGTAGGGCATCGAGCCCGGGTTTACCCGGACCGAAAAAACCCGGGTTTTCCCGGTTCTGAGGATTATAAAAAATCCCGGGTTTGGTTTTTAAAACTCGGGTTTTTCGGGTTTTTTTTTAATACTTTTGTTTTTGTTTTTTATTAAGTTTAAGCCACTCCGAATGCAATAATAAGTAAATGGGATAAAAACACGCTTTGATAAATTATTATTTATTACGTAAAAAGTAGCTTCGGTGCTACTTTCCTACCAATAAAACAAGCCATGCAAGTTAAATGGAACGCGCGCGTACATCTCAAGACATGAATGGGGTGAAGTGTGGAGCAGTAGGTTAGTTAGTTAGTTATATTATTAAATATAACTGTTTTTGTAATTTGTAAAGTACTGTTTTATTTATTTAAATTCTTCCTCATCCTTTATATTTTGTACTCATTATAGGAAAAGTGCGTGGTGGCCTGTTGGGTAATCGGACTAGACGCGACTGCCAACATGTTCACGGTGGTCGCGGGTTCGAATCCCAGGGCACACCTCTGACTTTTCGGAGTCATGTGTGTATTGATAGTCAATCACCACGCACTAAAACGGTGAAGGAAAACATTGTGAGGAAACCTGCATATCATATCTGGGGGCACGGCAGTGCCCCCTCCAAGTCGAGCTAAAAAGCGACACTGTCGTACCATCCTTTTCTCGAAGCAATTCAGACCATTTTCAACACCCCATAACTTCGTTGTGGTTAAAGCAAGAAGCCTGAATTTTCAGTTACTAAGCAGGCATTGTGTAAACACGGTATATTTAAAATTTCATTCAATTTGAACCAGTGGTTTAAGAATTGTAACTTGTCAAACTTTCGTATTTTTGTCACTAACTGACTAACTGACCGATCATCAAAACTCTAAGGCAGGCACGGCAGTGCCCCCTCCAATCGAGCTAAAAAAATGGCACTGTCGTACCACCCTTTTCTCGTAGCAATTCAGACCATTTTCAACCCCCCATAACTTCGTTGTGGTTAAAGCAAGAAGCCTGAATTTTCAGTTACTAAGCAGGCATTGTGTAAACACGGTATATTTAAAATTTCATTCAATTTGAACCAGTGGTTTAAGAATTGTAACTTGTCAAACTTTCGTAATTTTGTCACTAACTGACTGACTGACCGATCATCAAAACTCTAAGGCACTTTTAGCAGACATATAACCTTCAAATTTAGAATATCATTAGTATTTAGTGTCTAAGTTAAGGGAAAATTTAAACATTTCATAATTTCTGTCTAGTTTTCTAGATACACTAACTGCGTGAATAACTTTGTAATCCCATATAAATGTATAGGATTACAAAGTTACATTTGCAGTTAATGATTAGTTGTACCCGTATATAATGGAATAATAGTTGTTGATAGGTATCTATTTAAATGAGGCATAATAGGAGGAGGGTATAGAGAGGGAAATGGGTGTATTCAGCCCATGAAACTGTACAACATTCCTCTAGGAAAACACGACGAAGAAAAACTTGCAAATAAATAGACTAAATAGCTCGAAAATATCAATTACCATGAAAGAAAGAACACTAATAATCAAATCCGCTATATTTGTGATAAATTGATACCTACAAAAATAAGAAAAAACCATAAGACAAAAGCTTTAAGAAAAATCGTTATATATATTCTAGAAATAAAAAGTACCGAAAAGAAAAAAGTAGGACTCTACAAAAAGACGTGAGATCCCATCAAAAACTCAAAAACATCCTGTAAACAAATTCCAAGTCTCGTAGCTCAGTTTATCTACCGCAAAAAGTTGTGAGATCCATGTAATACCAAGTCGATTAATTTATTTAGTCCTCGCTAAAGGGACCTTCTGTATAAAGTTATTACGTAAGTAACGCCATCGCATGAAAACATAATGTATCGTACAATTTATACATAATGCTACTGGCCAAGTCGATCTATTTATTTAAAATGTAATTTTTTTTAAATATTGATATGATAATAACTTACGTAATAACTTTATACAGAAGGTCCCTTTAGCGAGGACTAAATAAATTAATCGACTTGGTATTACATGGATCTCACAACTTTTTGCGGTAGATAAACTGAGCCGCGAGACTTGGAATTCGTTTACAGGATGTTTTTGATGGGATCAATTTATAAAAATTTCTATGGTATGTAAGTCAGCGTGGCCAGCGTGGTGGACTATATGGCCTAACCACTCTCAGTCGTACTGTCGATTGTAGAGGAGGCCCGTGCCCTGCAGTGGGACGTATATGGGCTGATACAGATAGGAATTCGATATATAAACGCAGATTAGTGTATTTTAAAAAATTACAATAAAATGATCGAAATGCTCGAAAAAACCGGTCTACCCGGGTTTTGATTACTCTTAGACCCGAAAACCCGGGTTTTCAAAATTGAACCGAGTTTCGATGCCCTACCTGAATGTCATTCAACCCGGAGAGTTGTTTTATAGTTACTGTCCCATCTGAGAATTGTGAATTGCCTTGAAAGTCGATGGCTGATTTGTACGGTGATACGTGGGGAATTGAGCAAGGATTTTCATCAGGAAAACAAAAGTGTTTATGCACTTGCTTATACGTGTGACTTCTACGTACCTTTGAAATAATTATGAGATACATAAAATTAAAATCGTAATAATTTATTTGTAACTGTAATTATTGGTTTTGACATAAGCTGTTATAAACTACATATTAGCCCCCTCCATTTTACGTACAAATATACATATTCTTGGGATGTTAAGTTCATTAGCAGCAAGGACCGTTAGGACCTTAGAAGTATGACCCCTCTTTGGCAAACCTTGATGGGCTTACAACATACATAGACAACTTTGAGAATCATATTCCGTTTGAGAATAACTGTTGCCTTGGTATTAACATATTGGAACTAGACAGGCCCGTTCAACAAAATCACGTATGTTTTCGTCATAAAAGATTGTTTCAGGTCCTCAGTAACATCTCTTGAACCTTAAATCCGGGCCATCGATTTTGCAACTTGTCACAGCTGTCACCGATAACCGTCGGGGTTGACGACTTTTGTAGTGGAGATCACGTCTGAGGAAGCGCTGTGACTTGTAACCCTCTGTTCGGTTGACCGACGATCTGAAGAGGGTAAAACGAGTGTTGGGCCCTCTCGAGAGATGCCTAAACAGTGGAGCCGCGGAGATAATGACGTCACTACACAGGAGCACTTTAAAATCAATGTACTCGTGGTTTCACTGACTTATTACGACTCCCATTTCGGAAACGTGCCTCTCGTTATTTTCGATTATTGGTGTCATAAACGGCGGTTCTTTACGATACACGATGATAGACTTATGCTATATTGATTCCTGGGGTACTTACTCATATCACTTCATACTGGGAAAACATTTTAATAATTTCTTGATAGTCTAATTTAACCTTAGGTACTGCGTGAATTCTATTATTTTAAGACCGGCTGATAAACCAGGTTTCTGCCCACATCTTTTATTTGCGGCAGATGTGTTAACGCGATGTTTATAGCTAATTATAACATAGCTGTAGAGCTACTATTATTTAAAAGAAAAAATGTTGCGCTACATATTATTATTAAGTTGCTTGTAAATAGAATATAAACAATGCCAAGAAACATTGTTATTAAATGTGCAGTAAGATGCGAATCGCGGTCACCTTCACACGAGTACGTGTCGCGAGCAACAAGTCTCCTTTTATTCAAAAATAAAGATGCCGCACAGTGGAATCTCTCAATGGAGCACAATTAAGATTCTCCACGACTCCTGAGTGGCTTCATGCATATGGAGAGCTAGCGGCCCGTCTGCAAAACGCAACTGTTTCACAATCGCAATAAATCTCACTTCACACCGCATTGAGCACAGCCACGGGTCGCCACGGGTGTGTTTTAAATAAAAACAAACGCACTCGAACGCCTTAAACGATTTCAGACCCAATCCTGAAAGTGGCATGACCTACATTCGCGTAAACTGTAATGCTTAAATCACCTCACGTCACTAAGTTGGCGCTGACGGAACGCCATACCGGCTTTTGGCCATGTCTTTCCAAACGGCGCTCTAACACTACGCGGCGAGAGTTAGTCTAAGATCCCGCCATACATCGACCTTCACCGAGATGTTTATTTGATGAAACCTATTTTATATGCAATTTAATATGTCAATAAATATATTGTATATGGGTTGCCTTGCAAATTTCAGTCCAGAATACGATTAATTAATTATTAAAATAAAAAAATTGTTTTTTTACACATTTCACCTGTTTGATTATTAAACAAATTCTATACCAATCGAAAGTATGAAACCCATAGAATATGTAAACGTTAGGTTGCCTATTTTTTTCCGGTCACAACCCTCAGGTTGCCAGGTATAAACAGGTAAATCGCTACTAGCATTTTGCGCCGGTCTGATTATTGAATGGAAATTAAATGAAAATACAGATCATTTTATTATGAACACGGTGGTATAGGGTTGCCTGCGAAAAATCAGTCCCGAATTGCGGTTGTCGAATTTAGAAAAGTGAAATATTGCTCCGAGTGACACAGCATAGCAGCTGTTCGAAGTCCGCTCATAAAGAAAGAGGGTGCGCATGCTATTTATTCTTGAGAATGAAAAGGACAACGATAGACTCGTATATGCTGTGTTCTGTGTTACCTGGCAACCTGAGGGTTGTGACCGGAAAAAAATAGGCAACCTAACGTTTACATATTCTATGGGCTTCATACTTTCGATTGGTATAGAATTTGTTTAATAATCAAACAGGTGAAATGTGTAAAAAATTTTTTTTTTTTAATAATTAATTAATCGTATTCTGGACTGAAATTTGCAAGGCAACCCATATACAATATATTTATTGACATATTAAATTGCATATAAAATAGGTTTCATCAAATAAACATCTCGGTGAAGGTCGATGTATGGCGGGATCCTATACTAAGTCAATATGCTTGAGTGCAGTTATTCATGAACATATCGAAGGAGCAAGTTTTGTTTCAATGTCACGTTTCCACGATTTCAGTGGAACGATGGTTGTTTATTATTTATGTGGAGCACGTAAGCGGAATTTTAATAAAATATTTCAGTTGAGTGCGCGCTGCGGCGCGCGGCTTCTATGAAATTGAATTATTGTCTGCGGTGTTAACTTTAAAGGCAAATGAGAATGCACTTATTCCGTTTGTTTATTTATTTATTCATTAATACATTCGTTATGTGTGGACGTTTGTTGCCTCGTTTCCATTTTATAATTTACAATTGCTATTCTAGTCGATGAATTGGATTGTTCAATTTATGTTATAATAAAAATGCACGTATCTCAAACGTTTTTAAACAATAATTCATAGACAGATTTAAAATTGGTTATAAATAATAATAGTATACTTTTCATAAAATATAGGTAGGTATATATTTATTAAATAGTTTTTAACTGTTGTAGTTTGCTGGAACTGTAAATATACCGTGATAAGGTCAGCGCGTATCAGCGTGCACTGCACCCGCGTCGTAACACGGAGCTCTTTAATTATTTTCATACATTTTCTATGAGGCGTGCTGCATTAGGCAGCGAGACAACGCATTACGAGAGTTACAGAATGTATTTATATTGTCACGCTTCGTGTGTTGCCATGCAGTCTGCTCCCTGAGTAACTGACTTTATACATTATTTCAGCTGAGGAAATTAATATTTTATCAATAGATTATGAATATTCATGTTTGCTCATTACACTGTATATAATATGATGTTAATATGAAGATCTCATTGGTAAAACATAATTCCTCACATAAAATACACAACAAATTCTAGGGAACCATTCGGAACTGGCTGGTTCACTTAAGTTTCCAACTGACTCGTACCACGAAGTGTCGTTGCATCTGACACCAAACTATTCTTACAGGTTTTTTCTTTTCACTTAAGTATTCCGTGAAGTTTCATTTCGCTCTGAAACCGTCCACTGCGACAATTTTCTACGACCGTTTATCCGCTGACACTGATACACACAGCGTTTGTTTCCGACCGAGAATCGCCATCTGGGAACAATGCGCGCAATGTAACAGCACCATTCGTAAGTAGAAGTTCCTTGATACGCGGTAGCTAACAATGGCTTGACGCAAGTGGTAGCCAAAAGCCGGAACAATCGCCGATTAAAATTGTTTATAAAATGCTGTTCGATATGACGACGGTTATCGCACCTGTAAAATGTGCATTGAGCAGTGATTGTTTGCGTGAAACAAGTTTGTTTCTTCCTTAACTTTGATGGTTTAAACGTTATTGACTTCACAATGATACTTCACGAAGAAATATGTCCTAAGACTAGCAGCAAATAATTTCTATCCACTATGTCTATAAACAAATGAATAAAATAAAAATACTCACATAATATGTGAAAGTAAATACTAGAGAGCGATGCTATCTAAGAAACGGTCTTTATCTGTTCATTGGAGCTGTAACTTCTAACGCTAACGAGCAAATTAAACTAATAGCAGAAATGCAATATATTTCTTGGAGCTCACAAGACGTTACTGAATGTAAACTTTGAAATGCAATCCGATTTAATTATTATTTGCAGTTATGTATGTTTTTATCTCATATGAAAGTTGTATATATGTTATGTTTTTTTTTGTTAAACGTATTTTTTGTTCTTTGTTAATGTACTTTAATGTTTGGTATATATACCTGAGGGCCCAGGAGGTCCCAGGAGGTCCCAGACGGGCTACTGGAGTAACTAACATTTTCCGAAACCATATCCATCTCACGATTGGATAGGGGAGCGCGCATACTTTCCTGCTGGGAGCAAATCCTAGATTTAGACAATTCGTAAGAGTTTTCTAAAGTTGAAAATATCACCCAGGAAGGAGTACCGCACTCTGAAATTGAATCCAAAGAATCACAGCTACACACCAATGCTTTCACTAGACCAAAGATATATGGTATTATTTAATGCACTGTTGTGTTTCGTATTGAAGATCATTGTGGCTAAAGAAACTACTGGCGAGCGCAGTGGAATGCCAAGCATTGCTTTGTAATTCAAGGTGTTGTTTGGTTTTGCTATGTTCATGAGCGGTCGTATCGCTTTTCATCAGGCGAACAGCATTCTCGTCTCACATTCACAGTAATAAAGATGGTGTTTGGTATTGTATTGTATCAGCTCATATATGTCCTACTGCAGGGACACACGTATGGAATGAATATGGAATAAAAAGATGTTTGAAAACTTAGTACATTGACGTTACTGCCAGCAGTGTCAGAAGCACTAGTGGCAGTATCTGCTTAGCATCAGGTCGTCTGCCTACAACTGGGTCAACCGAAATACGTCTCACTGCAGGGGACGGGCCTCCTCTACAGTCAAAAGTACGATTAAGACTGGTTAGGCTATATTGTCCGCCACACTGGCTTAATGCGGGTTGGCGGACAACCATTAAACGATAAAAAACCCTTGCCTAAACTTTATATTTTTTATGATACTAAGGTGCCCTTAATATACTTTGATTTTCTATTGGGAGCGACCAAGCGATCGATCCCAAGTATGTGAAGCTATGCACCCTTGCAGTCGTACAATGGCCAGCAGTCTGGCGATTGCGTTCACTGGAATGCTGTACACTTCTCACTCAATTTTCAGCATCACGGGAGCTGTATATGAAAATGTCGCGATGGTTCAATAAATACGGATGAATGGCATGCCGCCCGCCTGATGGTAAGCGATAAGACAGTTCATGAACTGTAGCAAAACCAAACAGCACCTTGAATTACAAAACAATGTTAGGCATTCCACTGTGATCGCCAGCTTGAGATATAAGATTTAAGTCTCAATATGTCCATTAGATACACTGGCTACAAAGGCCTTCAATCAGAAACGCTACAGTGCTGTTTATTTATTTCATATAAATGCGCTGGAGCAATGTAGAATTGATGTACAGAAATACAAAGACAAAGTCGGATGCAATTAGTTTGAAAATCTCTCACAAGTATTAAAAACATAATCAAATCTTAGAGTCAAGTGACGAAAACAATCAGTTATGTATAAGCATATTTTCTTATATCCAAAGGTTGTCTGTGAAAAATCGCCTACAGCGATAAGACCGCCATCTGTACTTTTTATAAGTTTTTTAAATATTTTAAGTCTATTTTTATCTTTTATGTCAGTACAGAATAATGAGTTAATAAAAAAATCTGTTTAGTTGTTGGAACATATACTTACTAAGAGACGAATATTTAAATACATTTCCATGATGGTCGAGTGCAATTTTCAAACTCCTCTGATATTTTATTAGTCCACCAAGTTGTCACTGAAAATATTACGGTTGACTTAGGGTTGCCGCGTTTATTTTGAACTGAACTATTCTATTATTTTGACTTTATATGACAGACGCTTTTAGAATATTAACTAGTAAAATGAAGTAAAAAGCACTATTTTTATAAACTATTCCTGAATGTAAACAGTTATTTCACAAATTATTGCGCCTAAAGTATACGTATGCACCGATAAAATCTGTTACTTCTTGAATGTAGTAAAAAATAATTGACTAAATAATACCGCCACCTTCGTATATTTTAATTTACGTTCGTGAGTACCCTAGTTGACAGCTTAATGCAATATTACCTGTAGGATTTTTATCATTAGTTCCGGATCTCATTACGATAAAATCTACTTTGGCACGCCTCAAACAATTTCCTAGCGGTACGTTGAAATGTTTAGTTGTAACTTCGAACCGTGCGTGCCTTAGCAGACGCGAGCGCGTGAAATCATTCTCGTCATGGTTTTTTTTATTACATGTAAATATCGCTTTACTGCGGTTACAAGGTCATAGTTTTATATTAGTAGAAATGACGTGTTTGTCGTCGATTGTTTTGTTTTAGTAAAATAAAGCGAAAGAAGCTGTAGGAGGTCGTAGGATGCAGGCCCCTTCTAACAGGTCGCTGTAATAATCCTTGGATTGATTTAAATAGAGAATTTCCTATGGCATAGGTGGTGATTTATCGATAACTATAGAAATATTTGAACTGAGATTTTTATTCATCATGATTACCCATAAGGGAACACGTCTCAGCTGTAAGACTACAAGCTTATCCTCTAACACGGAACTACATCAAGAACTAGATGTTCATAAAATTTAATTTTGTTACTACAGTAATTTGGACCTCGTGTACTTCGAATAGTTGAGTAACAAGTGTCTATGAATACTCGGTTGACTGAAAAGTTACTACTCTGTAATAAAATAGTCTCAAACTTTACGTTCGTTTGGAAAATTCAAAGAATTTCTTTCAAGAATCGGAGACTCTGAATATATTTTCATATTATAAACAATCGCCTTATAACAAGCTTAGATATTTAGGGTAATTAAAAATATATATATATATATTGGTAGGTTGAATATATTATGATTACAAACACAACTTTTTAAAGTAATTATTAGAAACCAAATCCAATGCATGAGGATTAGGATTTTATCAAGCTGTTAATTTTTTTAAAGTTTACTTACATACATTTAATCCAGGCGTTGGAATAAATTGAATTAAATACATTATGGGTAACTGTTGACTAAATTAGGCTCAACGTCGGTAATTTAGGATGCACGATGTATGCAAACCCAATCGATCGACATTTATTTAAGCCCACCTAATGAAATCCACGGGTTGTGACGCATCGGCCAGTGTGGAAATTCATAAAATAGTTCTGCCTGGCTAATATAACTTAACTTTGTAATACGCAAAATATATTTATATATAAAAAATATGTTGATAGGTACATGTTTATTCAGTAAATGTATTAAAAATGTTAAGTGCGTGGTGGCCTGTTGGTAAACGGACTAGACGCGGCTACCAATATGTTCACGGTGGTCGTGGGTTCGAATCCCAGGGCACACCTCTGACTTTTCGGAGTCATGTGTGTATTGATAGTCAATCACCATGCACTAAACGGTGAAGGAAAACATCGTGAGGAAACCTGCATACCATAGCGATTCATAAGAATTTCTATGGTATGTAAGTCCGCCAACCCGCACTAGGCCAGCGTGGTGGACTATATGGCCTAACCACTCTCAATCGTATTCTCGATTGTAGAGTAGGCCCGTGCCCTGCAGTGGGACGTATATGGGCTGATATAGATACAGATTTAAAAATGTTAGAGAATTTAAAACTATTAAAGCAGTTTCTGATTTAGATTGTGTAATATCAGTGAGCTGTACATATTGCGAGATTGCAACGGTAAAATGCTTTGACAGATTTAAAATTTTATAAAAAATGTAAATCCTTATTTTGACGACGTCATAGCAATCGACAACCTTTGAGATGGTACATTAATGTGACTGGTAAATCATTTCGTACGGAACAATTAAATTATAGTCTTTACTGTACAAAGCGCCACAAAATTCACGGCACTTAATGAACTTCTTTCAAGACGCATCACGTGTTTAATTCTTTTCTTGTTTTACGCACGATAAACTCAAATAGCTGCGGCTAATTGCTCTGTTCTTCGTTTATTGTTATCGTCACAATGGACGGCCCGTGCTTCTGCCCCAGCCGAACGGGATCGCTCACGTACAAAACGTAATGTGTGTGCATCTCCTTATCTATATCGTACTTGAACTACTCTTGGTTTATATAACGTAGATTTTAGAATATAAATTAACTGGAGACCATTTTGGTTATATAGGCTCGTATAGGTTCATTGACAATATGCACGACGGAAATATCCTCAACAATTATATGACTCATTCATAAATTAACCGTTGACATTGGCATCAAACAACGTGGGAGATGAAGTGATTCGCCGCGAACAATATTCATTGTTTTTCGGCATTGTCTAGTACCGAAATGGCTGCAGGAGTGGTCCGCTCAATCCGCTCACTTTGACATGACAATAGCGCGTAAAGCTAGGATGTGTGATTGACGGCATAGCTGGGCAAACTTTTGGTTAGCGCCTGCATTGCGATATGTAATCAGTATTATCCCGTATTAAGCGTTTCCGCAGTGGAGTTAATGCAGTAATTACTGCGACGGTGTGTGTAGGTGATTCGCGCGCAAACTGTAATTAGTCTGCCATTAAACCGCATAGCAGTGATTTGATTAATGACGCTCGGGGACGAGCGTGCGTCAGGTTCGCAAACCCATCGGCCGCGGCGTTGTTTTTCGTTAATCGATATTGACTCGGTCCATCACTAATTTTTTCCCGGCCGATAAATGTACAAGTATAGATTAAAAGCTTTCATCACAATTAGTTTCGATACAAATATGTAGATGCATTTCACTCTGGCGGAATCAATCGCCGGTTTTGTTGCCAATTTATAAAATTGCGATTGACATATGTGTGTCAGACGTTTGCGCTGCTGTTTGTGTTTGGTGTTTCGATATCGAGCGATGAAATAATATTTGACTACAAAGGGCTCGACTCAGTTGATCATATGGAAATTGTGCATTGGCTGCGATGGAGTGCAATATCAGATTGGACAGGACATCCAACGATCAAAATCGCGGAACAAGCTAAGCATTAAAACAGCGCTTTTAAGGTGTCTGCTCACTAAATTAGAAACTCTTTGAATTATACGAAAATGTAGACAGACTATCATCGCTACTTAAACCTTAATTAATTACGAGATACGGTTATTAATGCTTCGTGGAACTAATAGCAGTATGTTCTATTCCTAAGTCGGAAAATTGTAGGTGTTTCAATATTTCTCGTAACGATTTGCTGCTGGTAGGCAGTCGATGGAAATGTCATAAGTCGTATTATATGTCACAGTGTATGGGATTAAGATATCGAGCTGATTAGATGATATTCCCAAGTAAGGCTGAATATAAATAAGAGCATGGAGTAACAAATAATTTTAAAGGCATTGGTTTGATTTATGACTAGTCATATCCCATAGTAACATCACATCGCATTAACGTAAAATCCCTCGTAAATTACACATTTCGCATACACTTATCTTGAAGATGCCTCATTACACGCCAATTTGTCCTTAACCCACCTACCCAGTCACACATCACCACTAAATAACATATTAGGTACATTACTATTCAAATTTTATATTCCTGTGTGAATGCACAGTACAATGTTTGCTTTTTGATTCCAGGTACGGATAACATTGTCATTAAACATTCGTCCTTCGTGTCTGTCATTGCGTGAGTAAAACTACTTAAATATGTTTAAATAATTATTTGTTGTGGAGCATTGTATAATGTGCTAATTATAATAGACCTTCGGAATGTAATCGTTGGCGCAGTCTGCTTTGTTTTGCATGTGCCATTACATTTTGATATGACCTGCTGTAAATTTGTTTCATTGTGGTTTCAATGACCTTTTTGTCCTTTCTATAGTCAAAAGGACGTATAGTAGTCGCAAGCATGTATATTACTCTTTGTAGATATGTACATGTAAAGTTATAATTTATAAGTTAAAATTAAGTGTGAGAACCATGTGTATTTTCTCAAGAGCTATTTAATTGCCTACACAACCAATAAACGACTTTCAATTCATATATTATCCTACAGCCTCCGTGGCGCTGTTGGTTAGACGCCTACTACGAGGGGTCGCGGGTTCGATCCCCGCACATTTGTTGGCCACACAAACATTTCTGTCGGATCTGGGTGTTTGTAAGACCGCAAAGTAACTCGTAGTTTCTGATACCCAAGACACAAGACTTAACTGATCTTAATGTGGAGTCAGGACTATGTATGTATGTGACTTTTGGGTGTATTTATTTACTATTATCGAAGTCCACATCCCGACTTTAAGAGCGTGTAAAGTCTGCAATATTGTTCTCGAGCGAAACCGGAAATAAAGCATTCTAACATTTCTTAGGGCGACAGAGAAAGGGTTTAATGGCTCTTAATTAATGAGATACGACTTAACGTTACAAAAAAATATATAATCTCAGACTGTGAAAAATAAGCCAACATTTAAAAATGTTACGGTTTTTTTTGCATCACTTAGCATCGCTTTTTATTTGTATACTTTTTGGTAGTTCATTTGGCGGAATGCACTCTCTTTGGACTAGTCAACTACTTCATTGGAGTGGCTTTTACAATCCAGTATCGATTAGTGTTTATGTGTGTGATTAGTTGGATTAGTGTAGTGGTTAAAATTTCGAAAACAATCTTGGCATGAATTTATAATATCTGGGGGCGCAGCAGTGCCCCCGCCGAGCGTCTTGGGGCGCCTATTTTCATCAGTGAACTTCCTGTGGTCGAAGAGAGAAAAATATATAGATATTTAATGATCACACATATTATGATATATTTATGTAGATAGAGAGTTCTTGACTCTTCTTGTAGTCTTCTATTTTATATTTGCGTGACCTCAGGCTCGATTAGTAGAACTTTAGACGGTAAACCAGCTTTATTGTTTTTGTATGAATTAAGAATAAACTTATATTTGTTTTAGTAGAAATGAAATGAAGTCGGTCTGGCCGTGTCACGACATCCTCAGTCCTCAAGTGCTTTCAACGTTTCCGATAAATTGGTTTGCTTTGGACGTTTGCGGATTACGCGGAAGAACCAATGCAACGTTAGAAGTAATCAGAAATGTATTCAATAGATGAACTAAAACTAGGAAGATCGAGAAAGAATGACGACTTTGATCAACGGCAAAATAAAATGAGTTTTTGGATAAAATTTTAATGAAGTAAAAAAACTATTATTTTACTCAATTGTAATAAGTAGTTTTCAAAATAGACATCGTAAAGGGAATAATAGTAATCAACTGTAGTGCTGTCAATGTAGGAACATCAACAAAAGATGATTTTTATTACCGTCAAATATAATTTCACACCTTTTGCTAAATCTCAAGCGGTGAAAGGTGACAAAGTCTTTCACATCTTAAAAATAAATATTCTCAGCGATATGCGTACATTAGTTGCATCTCTGCCCACTTTTTAGCGATAAAAGCATAAGCCAATGTGTTTATTATGTGTTTATTTACATTTAATCTACCTAACCGTCATAAGATCGAAAACGAATATAGCGTGAGTCGGGAGTCGGGACTCTCGTCTACAGCTATTACGTATTTGAGCAGAAGTAACATTCGCTGTTCATGCAATACCTATTTCGAATTCTGTTTAATTTATAACGCACGTGCTTCCGAACTAATGTTTATGTTCTACTGGTTTATTTTAGCTCGTTAGCTGACTGAATTACTGAGTATTTAGGCACTTGCTAAAGAAAATAAGGAAATGACAGCTCATTTTACATTATATTATGATAACAATCGTTTTAGTAAATCTGCGCAATAATTTTGCTTATATGTTGATTGAGCACAATGCTTCTTCCGGCTTGTTTGGCTGACCATTTGGTGCGGTTGGCGGTTTATTGAATGGGTCGAAAATCAAGGACAGAAGCAAATTTCATCGTGTAACCACTATGTAACTGGAAGAGTGTTAGATATTAGTGTGGACATTGACAGTATAAGTGACGGACGACAGCATGGAGTGCGTGAAAATTGATATAAAAAGATTGTGATGAATACGTCTGGCAATAGCGATGCTACCAAGAAGAAAACGTACCCAGATAATAGCAGGTGACGGCGATGAGTCTGTAGACTATTTTCACAGTGTTATTTGACATACAAAATGCTAATAACATTACAAATGTGTAGTAGTTATGTATATTAGTATCAGTATCCAGTATCATAGCGACCACTGTAATACCCGTAATGCAAGTGGTTTTTTGATTACTATGAATGGCGAGACAATGCCATACGCTTGATGCTAAGTGATACAACCGCTCATGGAAAGTAGCAAGACCAAACACCACCATGAGTTACATAGTTTACTGGTGGTAGGTCTCTCATATGTGAGAGGCCATTTGGGTGGGTACCACCGCAATGTCTATTTCCCCGCCAAACAGCAGTTTAAAAGCACTGTTCTGTTTCGGGTTGAAGGACATTGTAGCCAGATTAACTACTGGACATATTGAGACTTAACATCTTGTGTCTCAGGATGGCGAGCGCAGTCGAATGCCAATCATTGCTTTGTAATTCAAGGTGTTGTTTGGTTTTGTTACTGTTCATGGGCGGTCGAATCGCTTACCATCAGGCGAACGGAATGCTCGCCTCGCCACTCAAGGCAATAAAAGAACAAAAAAACATTGCAATGCTTGACATCGCCTCATTGCTGCCGCTTGCACTGCTTGTCATCCTGAGACATAAGATGTTAAGCCTCATGAGGTCCAGTAGTGTTTCTGGCTACAATATCTTTCAAACCGAAACACAACAGTGCGTATACACTGTTATACCTCTGACATATGAGAGACCTAACAGTACCGGTTTCTCATCGGTCTTCATCCAAGTGTCCAGAATTCCAATAGATAAGCTCACAGTCAATTCCACAATCTGTATCGTTTACTGCTAACCACTAAGCCCCAAGTCAAGGTAATAATACTATTGAAACACGCTCGGTTTGCTCCGACAGTTTGTTTTCCACGCCGTTTGATGAGTTTTTAGTTTATTTTGCCTCATTTTTTATGAGTTTATGCGTGTTTGCTCTGGCTAAATTTGTTCAGAGCTAATATATAGTATGTCGTATAATGTGTGTGCATATTTTGACTAATGGATGCGGGCTTAAAAAATATTATATTTAGGCCTTGGTTGCGTATTCTTTGCTAATATTACGTTTGGTGGTATTTTAGTTTTTATTAACATTCGTTTAAAACTATTTTTATATTCGGAACTTCATTTCATAGCTTATTCAGATCTTGTTAACATGTTATTTTTTTTTAATATTTGTTATGTTTAATAATATACATTGCTTGTACTTTTATTGTTGAATGTTTGAACTATATTTAATGATTTTTTTTTGAATAATTTCTACCTTTTCCTGTGGCTCTTTCCACGTTACTTCTTGTAAAATTAATCATATATTTGTAGACATTCCTAATTTCAGTCTCAGTCTCATTTCAAGTATTGTATAAAAAATAATGGGTATGGCAGAATAAAATCCTGAGGCGTGTCTTATAAAGGTGAACGTTGTATACTGATACAGTGTCAGGTGTAAAATAAATTAGCATTTTAACGTCCCTGCCACATTGATGGGCGAACTTAACAAACAAACTTGATTCTCCGCCAGCCTTGAGGGTTGCACGTTATTTTTATTTTACCGACGACACGAATTGAGATTTTTTTTTCATAAAAATATTCCTGCTACTTCCTTTAACAAACTTTCCAAGTGCCCTTATTGAATTTTCTCAAGTTTTGATAGGTTTTTCCGACGATTTCTTCTATGTTGCTCTCGCCGGGAACTCAAGACGGCCGGTAATTTAGGTAGCAAACATCGTCGTCCAGTTTTATTTGTTGTGATTAGTCTTGTCGCTGTTTTGTACAGTTGCTAATTTTGGGACACGCGCCTAAAACAATCTTCATTTCCTTGTTTTATTTTTACATACAATTTATTTTATTTTTCGGACACAAAATGGTGTCATATTATTGTAGATTATAAATCCTTGACGATGGCTTAAGACTCTTAAAACTATGTCAAGAAACGAAGTACTTGTCGGACGAAGACATACATCAAAATATTTTACTGTTTAATATCAACAAATAAATGTGTGAATATGCATTTGAACTCATCTCCCAATATAAATCACTGGTGTATTACATCAAATATGTCAAAACAGTGTTATTTTTTTCACAGCGGAAGGCGCACGTCGTTTTGGCACAAGTTTTGATCTTGAATATTTTTTACACGTACTCATAGAATGTTGCTGCAGGAAATGGTATGTTTATTCAGAATTGGGTTGAGTTAGCTGTTTCCTCTAGCGTTTACAAATAAACCGGCTGTACAGGGGCGTACAATTCAATTATTCACCCGAGCGGTAGTTGTTTTTGGTGTAAGGCAAGTGCATCGGTCTATTTCTGAACGTGTCATTGTTCAAAATGATGCACGATCTGAGCGGTATGTATACTGCCGTCTGATATACGCTGAATGGTCGTGACGTATTGCCGCTAGGCAAACATGCTTTCCTATTATTATAAATGCGGGATTTTTTTTGGTTTGTCCATTTATGCAACAATGGACTGACATGTTTTTTAAAAAATGTAATCTTATTAAGTAGGTTTCGTTTCATATTTATTGCAGACTTTTGAAATTTACTTGACCTACTTGGTATCAATAGTGTAAAATCAGGCAATGATAGAAAATAAATATATATACCACAGGACGAAAAAGATTATTTTGTTAATCCGATGTATTGCTGCATTTATATAAATAAAAATAAATAAATGAATACACCCAAGAGTCAGATACATAATCCTGACCCCATACTAAGATCGTTTCTTGTGTCGTGGGTATCAGGAACTACGAGATACTTTTCGGTATCACAAACACCTAGACCCAAAACAACAAATACCTGTGGTTCGCACTAATAGTTGCTTCGGTGCGGGGGTCGAACCCGCGGCCTCTCGTTTCACAGCCGGCGTCTAACCAACTGCGCCAAGGAGGCTGTCGATACCGAATCTGGGGGCGCGGCCGAGCCCCCGTCCAAGTCGAGCTATAGGCCGTAACATCCTTTTCTCGAAGCAATTCAGACCATTTTCAACCCCCTATAAGTTCGTTGTGGCTAAAGCATGAAGCCTGAATTTTCAGTTACTAAGCAGGCATTGTGTAAACACGGTATATTTAAAATTTCATTCAATTTGAACCAGTAGTTTAATAATTGTAACTAGCCAAACTTTCGTAATTTTGTCACTCACTGACTGACTGACCGATCATCAAAAGTCTAAGGCACTTCTAGCAGACATAGAACCTTCAAATTTAGAATATAATTAGTGTTTAGTGTCTAAAGTAAGGGAAAATTCAAACATTTCATAATTTGTGTCTAGTTTTCTAGATAGACCAACTGTCAACTAGTAGTTGACATGACGTGGCGCGTTTGGATACATTAGAAATCCGTTAAATATGGCCATTTCGGTCGCACTAAGGGCAATTTGTATTACTATTTTAACCTTGACGGGCATGAGCGGCGGTGCGGATAACTTTGTAATCCCATATAAATGTATAGGATTACAAAGTTACATTTGCAGTTAATGAATCATTGTACCCGTATATAATGGAATAATAGTTGTAGATAGCTATCTATAGTATATATGAGGCATAACAGGAGGGGATATAGAGAAGGAAATGGTGTATTCAGCATGTCACATGCCCTTGCAAATAAGTAGACTAAATAGCTCGAAAATATCAATTACAATGAAAGAAAGAACATTAATAATCAAATCCGCTATATTTGTGATAAATTGATGCCTACAAAAATAAGAAAAATCCATAAGACAGAGGCTTTAAGAAAAATCGTTAGTGATATTCTAGAAGTAAGAAGTACCGAAAAGGAAAAAAGTAGGACTCTACAAAAAGACGTGAGATCTCATCAAAAACATCCTGTAAAAAAAATCCAAGTCTCGCAGCTCAGGTTTTCTACCGCAAAAAGTTGTCAGATGCATGTAATACCAAGTCGATTAATTTATTTAGTCCTTAAGGGACCTTCTATATAAAGTTATTACGTTAGTTATTACCATATCAATCTTAAAAATTCTTTACGATTTAAATAAATAGATCGACTTGGCCAGCAGCATTATGTATAAATTGTACGATACATTATGTTTTCATGCGATGGCCAAGTCGATCCATTTATTTAAATCGTAAAGAATTTTTAAGATTGATATGGTAATAACTAACGTAATAACTTTATATAGAAGGTCCCTTAAGGACTAAATAAATTAATCGACTTGGTATTACATGCATCTGACAACTTTTTGCGGTAGAAAACCTGAGCTGCGAGACTTGGATTTTTTTTACAGGATGTTTTTGATGAGATTATACCTTTCTTATGGAAATACCAAATCTAACTAAATTAAATTGTTAAAATGAATGACTTGTTATTTCATCTTCACAACGTTTTTCTACTCGCCCTCTGCAGGTACGGCATTACAAAAATCCTAAAGCTATTAGTCGAAACGCAATGCACGTGTGTCGCTGATGTGCAGCCAACTAACACTTATACCATCTGTCGAAGAGATAAACTGACGGTGCGATTGGAAGATTACTCGGCTATCGGCCCACATACCGACAATACGCTGGACTTGGCCATTATCGACCCGGATTCCTGCATATTCTTATGTGTAAACATTGGAGTTGGATTACGTTATTCACGGCACGAGAAAATTTAAATATTTAATCTTGAGGTTTGAGAGCTACTCAAAATCTTAAGTACATTAGCTTGATACATGTAAGTCTCTTCATCTTTTAAGTAGGTGTGTATTCTTGATGGTATCTAATGTAACTATAAATGTTTTTTTTATAAATTAAATGTTATATAACATTGGCAATTGGCATACAACTTATCTAAAGACGCAGTGACATTTATTTTCCTCAACATAAATAAATAAGCAGTGTAGTCAAAATCAGGACCTTTAACTAGAATATCAAGGTATACAATTTAAAATAGGAATTATGTATCAAATCGATAGAATATCAATATAAAATCAGAAAATAGCCGCACGAAGTCGGGCCAAGTCGCTAGTCTTTTCATAATCACAAAGTAACATACCCTAATAAACTCCTTCCTAACAAAGCGTTACACTAATTGAACACATAAAACAGTGTGGATGATAAGAAATATTCCAGATCGCGCAGTAACTTCAAGATAAGTCTTTAAGAATTCATTTTTAATTAAAAGATTAATTTTTCATAGTCTTGATTGCGCGCTCAGTCCGGTTAACTTTCACTTTCCCGTTCGGGCTCAAGTATTAAGACTTTTTTATTACTTGCTTACCGGTGGAAATCCCCGCAACAAACAAACGCTTACTCCGAAAGACTCCTTAAGTTTCTGCTGCGGTGATTTATTTGTACGTTTTTAAGATATTTTCTCCAGACATTGTGTGCCTAGTTGTGGTTAATTTAAATTATCTTTATTTATTTTCCTGTTAAGTTTGTTCAAGTTAACAAACTTGGGCAAATTTTCATTACATTTTTTAAATCTATAATACGCCTGGTGGTATGTGCAGCGCAGTTCGGCTGTCGTTGGTTACCTTTAGTCAGTTTGTAAATATATGATTGTGTATATATTATATTTGAACATACTCAGGCTGAATTTGGAACGCGGGATATGCGTGATTCACTGACGTGACAATCATTATTACGTAAATAATGCTCGAATAAAAACAAAGGATTAGGACACGTAAATATTGAATTTATATTTTATCTCCAAAAGAATGAGATTCGACTAAAATAATATAACCTACAAGAAAATATGTAGCATTGCAACTTTCCTTACTTACATTTTAACTGCAGTTAAAAAGTATAATTCCAACTTTGACATTCTTTTTGGCACACATTGTGAAATTTACAATAGCACTTTTATTAGTTTTAATTTATTATCTTTCTGAGAAATATGTTCAGTTGTTAGAGTTAGCTTCAAATGCATTTCATTAACTGTCGGTATAATAATATATGGTGTAAAATTTGTTAATATTACTCATTAAATTTCTTGTTCGTCTACAATAAAGCCTTATAAAGCGGCTAGAACTGAATGCTAAGCTAAGCTAATTTAAGAAAACCGTTTGTCGCCGCAGTAAAAGAGGACGGAAACTCCCAAAAGTTGTCCAATTCATAGTAATAATCAAATAGAACATAAACTTGTTTTATTAGGGCGGAAATCGAGACATAACACTTTCGCAAACCAATTTTATTAACCTCATTTGGCCAAGGGGCGGTCGAACCACGGTCTTGTCGACACTGTCAATTTGAATGCCAAACTTTTCCATTTAACTTTCGGTAGCTTAACTTTTCCGGACATACTTTTGAATAGTCTGTATTGTCGGCGCTTGCGATAAAAATATGCTGGGCTACTTTTTTATGTGTTTAATAAAGTATTGCAAATGTTTGAGGTTTAAAATATCTGAAACATGAACATAACAAAATAATTTTCGGTAATTAACAATTATCCAAATCGAGATCGAGCCTAGTGGAGTACTATAGGAGAGGCATTTGTCCGGCAGTAGATGCAGAAGGGCTGATGATGATGAAAAATTATCTAATTAATTCCCGCTTGTTTCCATCGTATCTTCGGTAAGAATATATTTAAAAAAAATGTTGCTATTATTAACAAATATAAATATGACCAGTTCTAAAATAAAACATCCAAAATATTCCGAATACAATGTAACCTCCGGAATATAAAAATGTCGTTATTGTAGAAATATTTATGCAAAACAAAATATGCACAAAAACTGACTGAACCACATCGAAAAATATCACGTCCACATGAAAACAAATTCTATTCCAATTCTTATTTAAACACAATACTGGCAGTCGACGTACATTTTCATTTTTACTATGTACCTACCACAATTTATTTTTCCACACTTCGTATGAGCAGTTATGAAATGTGGTACGTCATATCATATTTTTAATATCAGATCGCTTGCTTGTCTGCACGGGTAGTGTCAGATTCAAAACCAAACTGAAGTCATTAATTAAAGATAGGTTTATTTGCCTAACAACTATGCCTAATTGGTTATTGCTAGAACAATGCTTAAATTTTCCTTCCTTCTTGCGATGCTTCTTGAAGTTATTATACAGGGCATATCCAGACTGCTACTGATAATAAAGCGGTTTTAGTGACTTTAGACACAAAGCAAGTAAACATTTCGCAAAGAAACGCAATATTTAATGATCCTATTTGGGCGCTAAATCCATAGTTTTTGTAAATTTATAATTTTAACCCTTGTTCATCATAGCGGCTTTTCAATAAATGTATAATAATATTTTATTAAAGAATATGTATTTACCAAGAATATGTATAACCATACGAAAAAAATACAATAATGATTGTCGCTATATTTTCAAAACTTAGTTGCATTGTATCTGAAGTCACTAAATGTACCACTCGGCTTCGTTTTTGATAGCAATATAAATGAACCCTGTATTCTACAATTACCAAAGAGTTTTATAAAATTGTACCAGTATAGACTCATTAAATAGATGCATGTATTTATTTAATGACTAAATTTGTCTTTAATGTGTTTTAACTTAACACATATATTTCTGAACAGATTTGTATAGTGCGCAAAACCATTGTGTTCACTATAATTTATTTTTGGTAGACTAATGGATGCATTTACAAATAGCTGAATCGTATTTATTTTAAACATAAGTCTGTCTTTACTGAGTAAGATATCTTATTTCTTAAACAATTCTAAAGGAAAATAGACATCATCGTCGTGGACTAACAACTGTTTTTGAAACGGTGTATCGGATAACTCGCGATTGTAAACATTGTTCGAAAGGAGACAATGAAGAATTGGAGTACTGTTTTAAATCTAGCACCGACTGAAAATGTAGCATTATTTATTCATAAATTATTTTGCTTATACCATAGGCAAATTAATTCAGAAATAATTAGACTTTTGTATGTGTAACAAATGCAACTATTTATTCTAATATGAATCATGTTTATTTAACAAAGACTGCTCTTACTTTGGTGATATTTATAATCAAGATCGTTATTTAATGAATGAAATTATTACGTTTGTAGCTACTTACTTTTATTTTAGTGACAGTGTAAATGTTAATAACATCGAAATAGCTTTCTTATACGATCTTTATTTCGTTAACAACCTAACTTATTCTAATACCAAGTTTCATCCCGAATTCAATTTCCCGAGTGTTCCCTGGTGAGTAAAAAGAGTCCAAAGATTAATCTAGATAGTTCGCTGCTAGTCTGCGCTATTAGTGCCGCACTAAACTTGATTTCCAGTTCAAGATTTGTTTCTAGATGACCTGTCTGCCACACTGTTCTGTTCACAACAAAATACACAGGAATAGCTATTGTTTAGCTCATAGTGGGGCGGTAGGCAAGGATTTTCTTCAGTTGAAAATGGATGTTTTGAATAGCTTGGTTTAATGAGTGTTGTATAATATTAATATATCATGGTGAATTAATTAGCTCATAAGTCTTAAAAGAGTAAGCAAGAATTAAAACATATTTTATATATTGGAATAATAACACAGTCCGTCTAATCCATGAATGTATTTTTCTGGGTTTAGTCCATGTACATTAGATTTAAGAAAGTCAAAATCATTATCAATCCATCTAGAAATTAGTGGACGCATATTTACGTACTATGCTGTATGCACCGCTCGGTCAATTTCCTGCGTTGGTAATAGAAAATATGTATGCGTTGTGAAACCTTTGTTTTATATGAGTATAGGGATCCTAACTAACAACTTAGATCAAAGTGCTCAGATTCAATCTGTCATTGAGTAAATCAATTGGTGTATAACTATGTTAGCAAGTGATAAATATCCACATGTTTAAAATTGAATGGTGATCTATTTTAAAGTATTCTTTAATGTTTGGTTTAGCACACAAATTTGTTTTAACAGAATGATTTGTGTATCCTATCATTGCGCTTTTTACTTTCAAACTTCGATCAATCTTAGGCATTGGAATACTTTGACTGGAGACGTCTTTAAGCATTAGAATAAATCTGATTCTTAGCACTAAACTTTTTACCTATTACGATAAATGTGATCTTTAAGCTGACGCTATTATTTTTACCACACAATTTTCTTGGTCGATAATGCGATAGTATATTTGAGCATTATTTACGAGTCATGTCATCATCACATTTTACCCAATGTCAAATGAAAATAAATGATGTCAGTTTGTTGATATTTGCCAAATGTAACGATTGCAAAAGTGAGAAGGTCAAATAGGTTAATTATTATATTGTTGCAACATCAGTCAACTAATTTCTGTTTTTTGGCAACACATCTCTCATTTACAATTTTCTTTTATGTATCTTTGTTAATTTTAGTCTGGGAGCATTTCTCTCGTAATAATACCAGCATTACGAGGGTATATCTCGCTGGAAGCTATAGCTATGTATTTTATGGAACAGTGCGTGAGGATATATGAAAAAATAAGGTAACACCCCTGTTACTTATGACTCCAATCTAGCGTTTCAGTAGGTTCAATCCAAGCGAGGAAACGCTACCACGGCAGGATTTGGGCAATAAATTATGTAATGTAATAGTTAGTATAGTATTGTAGACGTTATTAATAAGCCATGACGTGAAATATATTGCTCGAGCTTCACACATGCCTGGCGTGCTCGCCGGATTCATGGGCAGGTCTTAGTTTTGAACGACTTTAGTGGATTGCATACAAGACAGTTTGAACGCGTCTGTATAGGATGCGGTACGAGTTTTCGCCAGTTTCTCAAACTTCATATATGAATGTTTATAATCCCGGCGAGATATTAATAAACACTGTAACACGACTTCGCGGTGGCGGATGTTGAATTAAACAAATTTTTACTGGTGTTGGTTTTATTTCGAGTCTGCCAGTTTTAGTCTTTTAGACGAGAGTCGCCAACTCTGCAGAAGTTTGTGAATAAAATTTAAATAAAACTGCATTCGTATTTAAGTTTAAAATCCTTCCCTTTCAAACGTACTTTGTCAATAGTTTGTCCATTCACGCCAGGCAGCGTTTTGATGTGAAAAAATAAAAGCGAGCAATCTTTTTACTTATTAATTCGCAACGCCCGTTTCAAGTGAGTCACATAGTGTAAGCAACCCAGTTCACTCTACTGTTAAGAGGATTACTCCCAGCCTTAGCCACTGCACAAGATTTCTTGGAGTCTGCAACTACGTTGCTTTTGTTGCTTGTAGATTTCTTTGCGGATTTAAAAGGGTCTTTTTATTTTCTGCTATTTCGCCATAGCTGATGTTCTTTTTAGCTTTTTGTATCGCGATTGGATGTCTGCTTCTTAGCTGAATTGATAAAGTGTTGCAGATATTTTCTTGTTTTCACATTTACAACTCAGAGACGCGTGCATTCCTGCTTTTATACAAATTGCTTTTGCATTGATTGCAATTTGTTATTTGAAATAGGTTCATACATTTTAAACCCATTATTGAATAAAGATGTTCGATTTTTTGACAGATGATTTTTGATAGTACATTTTATGAAATAAAATTAGATGTATTATCATATTAAAGGTTTTGGTATTTTATTAAATATAGGTACCAAATAAGGCCTGAACTTAAAATATCTTCTACTCATCAAAATTTTACACAGCACGACTTGGATGTAGCTCTTTTTGTAAATAGAAACAGTAACAAATCCTTTGACATTTCAATTGAAGCTCCCTTCTGTCCAGCCGCTCCGGATAAAGGGAAAATAATGTGTATCAACAAGAATGCGGGAACCGACATAACATAAATACCCCAATTTTCTTGAAATTTTCTCGTGCGGGTGCGAACTGTAATCCGAGTAGAAATTCTCGTGGAAAAACAGCGTGGGATGTTTTCACTTTTTCGTATTATTTTGCGCCATGGATACCCACTTTAACATACGACACACCCGACCCGAGTGAATGCGAAACATTTTAAAGTACCGCTGAATTTTACAGTTGTACACTCATATTCTGAAATTTTAAACACTGAACTGTCATACCGTAATACTTACATTTCGTTTATTATGAGAATACTCGCAGCAATATATTGTATGTATGAAGACCTGTCTAGACGTAATGTAATTTGAAGTCTGCTTGAAATCTCTTCGCCACTTATGTAATTATGAATAGTGTTTAGAACTAACGTGGTTCGTATGTAAATTCACGATTATGAACTTAAGATAAAAAATCCCCAATATCTCGAAAGTGGAAATTATGCGTGCATATACTCAACAATTGGTGTGCCAAATGAAATCATAATTAAAGAAGTTCATAACAATTACTGTCACGATTATGACATCATCGTGCAAATTATACTTTTGGATTGCTCAACATTAACACCCAATGTATGTCTTATGAGAGTTTAAAGTCAGAATTTCTCAACTGATGTTTGAATTTATTGTGTACTCGTACTTGTTAGAATGTTTACGACTTGGCATCGCTCTGTACATATTCAAAGCAGGATAATTTCGATGTGCATTCGATACGTGTGCATAAAATGTTGAGGATACGTGTATTTTTCTTCTATTTCACTTGAATAATAAAATTGATAACGTACGACAAACTGTAGAGTTTTGGGGGAAGCAGGCTATGGAACGAGATGAAAAGATGGTCGTATTTAGGAATGTTTACGTGCTATTGACATTTTTATAAATAATTTGAAACAACAGAATTATGGAACGATGTTAACGCTAAAATACGACTCAGTGAATCTATAAAAATACGGACGGAGATGAATCTTTTAAGATTTTTTGCATAGAACTTCCGTCTCGATCCGCCAAGTGGCATATGAAGTTAATTTAAAGCGAACCAGGTCGTGTGTGTCGTGTAGTCACTGCTCGATACAAGGCGCGGAGGCAGAGCGGTAATTGCGCTATTACAATGTAATGGCGTTGTTTATCTGTACCATATTACATGCAGTTTATTGAGCCACGTGTGACGGTACAACATTTTCTATATAATGTTTATAGTGTACACAACTTTCTAGTATTTAGTGCTTTCATGTTATTCATGTAGAATATAAGCCCCGGCTCCTTGGATGGAAAGTGTCCAATGCTGTCTAATTTTGTAAATATAAAATGCAAATGATAAAAATGAATTATAGTTATTCTAACAGAGAGATTGATACTAAATCCAAACCAAAAACAAAGTAGTTATATTTCGTCAATTTTGTATCATTAATGAAGTCAAAATGTCAATAGCGCATCATTACTCGTTCGTCATTTGGTAAATTTTTGACTCATTATTTGCTTTCCCCATCATATCTTGTTAAATGTGATACAAGAACTTAATTCATCCTAGCGGAGTGGGTGTAATAGTTAGTATGATGATCCCGAAGTTTTCATCTTCCTTTGATCATTATTATAGTCTAGAGTACTGAACCACTGAGACAAATATATTTGCAACTGATTCAAGGATATAAAAGTGCTACTATAGTTTTAAACTGTATCTAATGCTTACTTGTAAACGTTTTGTGAGATTAGCATCTCTTGCTGTGTTGTTAGACTTAAACCTTGGAATACAGAGAACTTAATAGAAAATGAAAATGCCGACGGTATAAAGCTGGCATGCACAATTTAGTATATAAAGCTAAAACAAATAAATATAATGTATTTTAATTGGAATAGCGTATAACTATATACCTACATAAAAATAATAATAATAAAAAATATTAGTCAAATAAAATAAAATATCATCCACTATTTATGTAGCCAAGTTGAGTTTCCTGTTATAAGCATAATTAAAATTGCATCATAAAATCGCATTAAAATTTTCGTGTTACACAGCGTATCATTTGTAATAGTTAATCCACTAATATCAACTCATGAATACTTTTCAAATCTTATAAGATTAGTACGTAAAAATCTAGCTAATTGAAAGCGGACTTGGCTCTTTTAGCATAGTATGTACATTGTATAAGAACTAAGTTTAAGTTTCTTCGCTTTTGCATTTGCAGATCTCCTTAACGCATTTCCACCGATTCAATCGCTTATCGATACTAAGTACAGTTTTAACTCCATCCTTTTATACGCTCACATTTTCTTTATCATTTAAATATATTAAGAACTTCTACGTTCCGTGCTGGCGACATACATTTGAATTTTAATATTGGTTTGAATGGAAGCATTTGGTGTCAAGATACTAAATGCTCTTATAATCGAAAATGCTATAGACTTGGTGATATGGTAAAGGTTGAGGAAAGCGGTACAGGTCGAGATAACTTACAACGAATGTTCTTTATCTGTATAAGTAATCGAATGCATTTACGAAGCATGTAAAATCTCCTAGTACGGTATTTCATTATACCTACACATCACAGTAAAGCAAAACATGCATTTGTCTCGTTTAATTGGTTAATATATCATGAAATGAAAAGTGACTAACCGCACAACTACGAAAGGTTCGAAATTTAATTTAATTCTTATGAATAGAAGATACTTAAAATATTTATTGTTTTAAATCTGTTTTCGAACATCGACAAATGGTAGTTACAACCTTTTTTCTTTGAATGCTAAGTTGTGGCGCCAAATGCCCGGCTAGCGTGTTAGAGAAACCATCAATTTGGAACCGTAAATAAAATTCCATTGCCTATAAAAAGACTATTCTGTAAAGTTCGTAACTTTGTTTTATAAAATCGTTTAATAATGACTGGTGCAGTCTATTATTAAATATACACATTTACCAAGAGTTTACCAAGCGTAATTATCTATTGACAATTGCGGATCTGGGACGTATGAAAAAGTTAAACTGACTATTATTTTCGTGTGCTTTATTTATACATTCTCTACATCACACGATGCATGCGACTTAAGCAGCGAACTATTTAAAATTGACACAATAAAAATATGTATGTGAAGTGTTCTCTCCGATCAGTCAGAATTTCAACACATTGTTTACCGAGGCACTCCAGATTCCAGACTTGAGTCGAGTCTCAGAACCACTTGACTTGGCACATCGGCCTCGGAATACGCGTTTAATTCAATTTTAGTGCGAGTAACTCGACCAAGCCGATTTTATATCATGTGTAACCTATTAAGACTGACATCCGGGCGGTTTGCTGTTGGCATTCGATCAAAGATCTGAAACCGTGCCTTGTTGACATAACCAGCGTTCAACTCACTTCATTGTTCCACTATTTGTGTTTTTAATACGCGCTCATGAACAAGAGTGATGTCGGTAAGCGTGCAATCTGATTTGAGTAGTTTTCTCAGAAATGTGATTTAAAACTACTTTGTGCGTATGGCAACCGTCACTGGTGCTCTGAATATACAGAGCCTCGGTAATGTCATTCACCATGTGTCCGATGTAACTTCTCTACTTTAATGCTAACGAGAATGTACGTTTCGATTCTTGAGAATTTATTTATTTTACAATTAGTTACAAACAGCTGTGTCTTTTTCTGAGATGATTTTGGACAATAAACAGAAATTAGAAATGACACGCCAGTTGGGTGAATCATAAACGATAGTTTGAAAAGGAAAAAAATCGTGACTCGGGATTATTTAATTCAGTAGTTAGGAATTCTTTGACACCGCAGTCATTCAAAGACTGTTTCATTCAAAAACGAATACTCCCATGCACACTTGCATTGAAAATATGCGGCATAAACTTGTCTGGAGTATTCGTTTATTATGAAAATCATACAGCTATTAAATCATGATACGTATTACAATATTTTGAGAATAATTAATTACAGGCACGTCAATTAACAGGCAATTCAGTCTCCCGGGATGGCAAGTTTGAGTTATATGTAAAGTGTGTACACGGTAAGCTGACACGCAACTGTCGCGCCACTAATTACATAATTGACGCTGTCACAGGAATATCTTTGAAATCTTAACAATTCACAGCTGTTTGACAGCTTAAATTGCGCAATTAGCAGCGGTCGCATTATCAAGATTAATGCGCGTTGATATAAAATTTGGGACATTAGGAAACACAATTCGTGTGCCGGAACGCATGCTTTACGATATCCCTTAGCGATCCAAATGAGCTTTAAATTATTTTTATTGCGTGACTCAGTAGTCTCAAGGCGATGAAACTTTGTTTTTCCAGGTTTACAAGGTTTAAATTTGCGTAATCCTTAACCGCTTCATAATCAGCCTAGCCATACGGCATAAAATATAACTATTCCATATTCATATTTTCCGAGACATTTTTATAGACTAGAAACCGTAGAAAAAGTAATGCACAAAGAAAAATTAGCACATTAACGCACAGTACGACCCAGATAATGAATTTACGATTTAATTTTATAGCGCATCTGACATCAAAAACTTATTAAATTGTAAATCCGCTCGTTTCGACGACTATGTACGCACCTAATTATACCACCAAGATTTTTTCAACATCTGTAGACGAAATTAATCAGAGCAGCTGCGGCTGATAGTTTGGGGACATTCTGAACACGATATTTATTTATGACTGTAAATCCGTATAAATAAGAGCGTTTATTAATGTGAAATAGTTTTTAGCCCACGTCAAGTGAAACTTCTTTCGCGAGACTAGTTAGTAAGTTAGACATCCGCTTCGAGTCACTTTGTCCTTTACTTTTTCTCGGTTTAAATGCGTTTTAAAGGATTTTGTTTCAAAGAAAAGTGTGCTAATACATGATCGCTTTATATAGGTTTCATTTTAAAGCTTATGTTCTCCCTTATTTCTATCGAATTATATTTTTTGTCTAACACAAGCGTGATTGTTTGATAAGATTAGACGCGTGATATTACTCCATAAACAGTGATTATGATTAGATTTCCTCAAATATAAATAGGATATATCATATTTTCGGATAGTTTAAATTTAAATATAAATTAATAGTTATAAATAAATATCAAATCAATCTGACGTTTGGAAATGCTGCAGGCAAAGCTAATATAAACGTGTTAATAAATAGATGTATTGGGATCACAAAATCTCCCGTATCCAGTACTATTTTGCTAAACCCGGGAGTGACAATATAATGTAGTGCAGAAATTTCCGAACCATAGGATTAAATGCACGGCTCAACGCTCACTGTCCCGCACAAGAGCCCGCAGTTTAACATATTCTCTGACGACAGGGATATTTCACCCGATAGCCGATGTTACTCGTTTGGGATTGGAAGTTCCTGCCTTTTGAAATGTCAGAAGTGTATCAAATAAATTATTTGTTTAATGTAAATATACAGAAGACAAAACTCACACACATATTCCTTAATTCAGATCCAATTCATACGGCCCGTAAGAAATATTTTTGAATCTCCCAAACTTTTGTAATATTGGGAAAGCCACGCTATTCTCAGTCATGAGTCAGCATGAATGAGCAGGCTTGTCTGCTAAGGAAGGTAGCTTTGTCTTGCAGGAGATTGACATAAAGCGAAAGCTTGGCCGTCGCGTTTCTTTCGGTGGGAGATTGCGAGATGCCCCATATCCTTTCCCTGTTCCCATTATTTTTCCTTCGCGCTCCCCTCAGAATTTTATGGTCCCGCGGCACATCCATGATCTAAGCGTTAGGGATGTTTATGGGCGGCAGTGATCACTTACACCGGTGGCCATTTTGCTCGATAGCCGGACCTAAGTAATACAAAAAATACGTATATTGGCAAAGGAATTCAACCCGCAACTTCTGGTTTCAACTACAGAGGCTGTCTTGTTGGACTGGCAATTATAAGTATAAATTTTTTTGTAGCGATCGTTCGTTGAGACTTATAAACTTTGTTCATTTTGTAGCAATCATTTGTTGACTGACGTGACATTTTAAATGAGCGTTCGCAAGAAATGTCACAAAAAACCTTTTTATATAAAACAGCAGCCGTATACTCTCGCGTGACGACACATCTAAATACATTCATTAACATTTCATGCAGTGTTTAAAACATTCAGTGCGTCAGTTTAGTGACGCTAAGTGTTTCATTTGCGAGCTGAAAAGTACGTCTTGAATAGCAAATGTGTTCTTTCTGATGGCATTATCGTGTTTCCATTACATATTCATAATGTAATGTCTAAACTTTTGCAATTTGTATATGTTTTAAGAACGTGTTATGATATAAATTATAATTTTTAATTCGTGCGTTATTTTTGCTCTTTCAGTAGATTGGTTCATTAATTTTAATGTCTATTTATTTTAATTTTATTACATCGGAATGTTTTAGTCATAATTCTAAGTGATTACGATGCCTCGATCTAAAAGTAAAAAATGTGGAAATCAGGATATCATCAGATAACTCATTTTTTATTGTTGAATCATCCCCTTAATATAGCATAAGGCCACGCCAATCTACTTGTTAATTTGTCTTAGTTTATAAACTAGTTTAGATAAGTATAAAATAAAATTTGCCGAGCGAAGTTAATCTCAGATGTACTTGCTACCGTAGACACGATGAAATGCGAGAAAATCTCACTCCACTTTATCTCGGTTCGCTGGTAATCTCGCTACACGCTTCAACAACCCGAACACTGTCGCACTAAACATCACACTACATACACTTGCTTTAAATATGAAATAGAATTTTGAATTTGAATTTATTTGTATGAAGAAACTGATGTCATTTATTTTAACGAGTTTTTTTTCTGATACTGCTGCCAGCACGTTGTGGGTTTAATTAAATTGTATTATTTGGGAAAATAAATGTTGTGTAATTTGGTATGGGAATTTGAATCATTGCCATATGCAGTCATATTCATAATCGCTAGTCACGTGTTTAAGGGAGTATGAATGAGTTGGGTATGTCGTACTGATAAATATATTTTTTAAACTCAGTATGCTCTTTACGAAAGTCTTAAATCGTAGGACCTTGTACAATTTTTAAATAAAGCTCACTCCATAGAGAGATACAAGAATGTCAATTACGCGCCCCAATCAATAGTAACGTAATAGGATAAAAATGTACATCCAATTTTGGGACAATTGGTATCAGGTGATTCATAAGTATCGGGGAAGCAATCTCCGTGCTCAGTGGCGCGAGCAAGGCGTATCCAGCCGTCTAATTGTCTGAATTACTTAGAGTGAAAACGAAAGAGCTTACTGACGGGGTCAAGTAACGCTCTGTATTAATTTAATAATCAATTTTAGGTTAAACCCATATTATCTTTCTATGGTGTTATATTTCACATACGAATATTATATTTGGCTAAAAGGTTTATTTTCTAATATGTAGTAAGTTGACTTGACACAATTTTATAAGGGACTAAACGCACCTGTCTTATAAAAGTATGATTTCGAAAAGCAAAAAATGTGTGAGATTTTTTTCAAAAAATTATAGTAACAAAAAAATATTTTTGTGACTTAATTCATAAACTATAGAATAATAAACGTTTTGTTTTATCTATCGTGGTTGCGTTCGGTCATTGCTCCGACTATTAAGTGAACTCCTCGCTAACGGCTCGAAATGACGATTTCGACCAATTAACTTAAATACTCTTATTACGATACGTTGAATTGGTCTATTGTCATTCCAAAAGTTGCAACTTGAGTTTTTACGTTTGTAATTGCCTGAATTGTTCTTTTTTCGCAAGATTCAAAAGAAATCCTTGGTTTATTATACAAAATAACTGAAGCGATTTTGAGAAATTCATAGAAAATAATCATAATTTTTACGAGTGTCTGTTAGTTTTCAATATGTACTCTGCAATTAAAGGTTAAAGTACCATAAAAGTATATCTTTAAATAAAAATATACATGTAAAATCCAACGTCCAATTTAATAAGTTAAAGCGAAATAAAAATGCAACACATTCCTACACAGTAAATAATGATAGCGTCTGCTAACGTGATTGTGCAAGAAGACATAATTTACATCAAATACTAAGTGGAAACCTAGATATTTAAGTATTTGTATACACAAACGAACATGTAAACGAATGAATTAGGTCAGAGGATCAAGAGATCAAAGAAATTCCGATCGACTTCATTGAATATGAAACAGTTATTCTGTTTTTTGTTCCTAGTAGAGTCTGGTGGGTATCAGTTAAATAGAAATGAAACTGAGTTGGATGTACGCGTAAATAGGAAAAATGGAAATTCGCCTTTTTACTATTCTGAGATAAATAATGTGTATTGAACTGTGAATTTGTCTTGAACTAAGAGGTTTGTAAGCTTATGCTGAAGAAGAAAATGAAATGGCTTACCACGTGGGAAGTGGAGATATGACTTAAGTATTTTGAGCCTTGGATAGAGAGAAGTGGTAGAAGGAGTAGGAGGCCTTTGCCCCGCAGTAGGACAGTACAGAAAAAATGATTCAATTGCAATGGATCAGATCCAGAATAAAGAAAATACACTATACTTAATGGTAAATAAAAAAAATATTCCTATTTATTCAACAAGCTATCTGAAAACGAACATACCAATACGAGAGCCTATATCAAAAACAACAAGCGTTTTTGATCCCACAATAATCTGATACGTAAAAAACATTTGTGCCGCTGCGGAAATCGAATCCGCGACCTCTCGTTTCAAATTCAGGTATACATTAAAAAATAACAAACACGTTCAAAAATAACCCTCATATTTTTTAAGCTAAGTAATTATTGGACTACTACTATTTCATCAGACTACAATTTCTCATTTCAGAGAGTTCATTCATGTTCGTCTTTTTACCAGTAGTCCCAAAATTATGAGAATTAAAAACGAATTTTCATTGTTGTGTCTTGTTTACGTTTGTGCTTACTTAAGATGAACCATATTACTCTTGATAGGTTATTTATTTATTTATTATAGTAGCATAAAAAATGGGTGTGACTTTTTTTAAGACTTGGTCATAATATGATTACACAAAAAATAAGTTATTATTAAGACAAATCAATGAAAAAATTTTTATATAAATAAGAAACAAAGTAAGTGTTTTGTACACAATGGATGAAAACATTAACCTAATTTTTCATTTGTTAAAAATAAACATCTTTGATTTATCCATAATCCATAATAACTCCATAATACCTACTATAAGATTTAAACTACGGGAGAGTAACAAAGCTCCTGAACCCCAGATTTTTGTTGTTCTACAAATAATGTAAAAAATTTACCTGTATCCCCATATCTTGTAAATGGAGAAAATAATAAAGGAAGAAACGAAAAAAAAATCCACTCGAACGCGCCATAACGCTGAGGTTAACGTTGCCGGGGCCTTCCTGATTTTAATGAGATCGCCAATCAGCTGCGGCCCTCTCGCACCTTTCTTTTCCTGTTAATGGGACTAAATACTTCATAGTATACGTTTCGTTCGTTATTTTATTTTTAATATTCAACTTCGATAGTATTTAATTTTCGAACATGCTATTGGTTTTATAAAAATATCTTGTATATGCCTTGGTGGTGAAATTGCACGGTACGGTCACAAAACTGAGGTCTCGGGTTCAAATCCCAGATCAGGCAGTGATATTGGATTCTTTTTGTGCATGATATGGCCATAGGCTTGCAAGCTATCACATCGTTGAACGGAACATTCTAAGGCGTCATATGGGTGTCCTGGAACCTCTGGAAGGGGTAGGTTCTGAAAAAATAAAAGCAAGAGCATATGGATTTATGTATGTATGTACATATGTATGTGTCTTTTGTATATTCTATAAGTCCTTTTTTATAGTCGCACAGATTTAACATGTTTTGATAACATTCGCGGCATTGACATTTTATTTTAGTCTGATATAATTGAAATTTAAATAAAACTTCACTTTCAATTAAATTTTCATTTTTAAAATATTTTCTAACAATTTATATAATATAATAAACTCTAGTATGTAACAATGAAATACAAGTAAATTAAAGTGGTCTCTAATATGAAAACATTAAAGAGATTAATACTGACATAAGTTTAATTTTACTCGCAAAAGCTCAAACGGAAATATTTCGAATACATATTGTAAGCGCAGGAAGCTCACATTTCATCCCCGTATTTTCTTTCCATTAGCAACAGCGTGGAGAAACAATTATTTAAATACAGTGAGATACATTTACATTTATAATAATTTACTGTATTACACAATTGTGGGTGGTAAATGGTTTAATTGGTGCATTAGCGCAATAATTACCGTCGTCTTCAACAAGTCTTTTCCACTCTAATGCATTTTTTGCATTTTTTATAACACAAACCTATTATAAAGATGATTTTAGTTTGCACTTTATAGTGCCTTAATACAATTTCTGGAACCACAAATTCCAAGCTCGCATCTTCGACCAAACATTTGTTTACATGGCAAATGTTTGGTCTTGGTTTGTGGGGTTGTTTCAGCTGTCGTGTTATATGTATAGATTGCCTTCGATACTATTCGGCTTATATGTTTGTGTGTTTTGTATTTTTAATAATGTATGTATTTTTCTATATCAGCCCATTTAAATGTTCTCCTTCAGGGCACGGTACGGTACGATTGAGAAGGTTTATGCCAAATAGTTCACGACAGACATACGATAGAAATACTGACGCATTGATATTATAGTTCTATTAAAAATACAATCTTTAATTAAATTGAAATCTGTGTCTTTTTCGTTATGTAAGAGCAAAAAAATTTTTAGACGGTACAAACGTTCTAGTAAATAATAAATTGTAGTTCTCTGATTGGCAAAATTTGTGCTATTATTTTTCGTAGCCGTTGTTGTATACGGCACACTTAATTTTTTGTCTTAAGCCGCTAAATATATTTATTACTGATACATTTATTTTTGCTCATTCTATTCCGGATAATTCATCATTGTCTTACAAAACTCATACAGTCTCGTCTATTTTGCTTATCTAACTGAGCGTCACATCTCACAGCTAATGCGCCTAGACGAGATAAACATTAGGCGCACGACACACCAAAGCCGCCGGGAGACACAGCCAGCCGACATAACCCGGCGGCTTATAAGAAATCATGTCGGCAACAGCCGCCCGTATGTATTGGCCGCCGATAGGTCGCCATCATGTCGACGCCAGCGCTCAGCTCAGTTGCCCGACGACATACAGCACTGTAAGACGTCGCCAACAAGCCCGCCGGCTAAAAGGTTTCGACACAGGAGGTTTACCCTGTATTTTGACACGACAATGAATGTTCGAACATCGCACGTAAAACTGTACAAATATGCATAAATACTTTACATAATATTCGATTCCTGTATTTTCGTAATCTTGACTAAGTTCGAAGTAAATGATAAGTTTTATAGAGAATAGTATTGAATCTTAGAAGTGGTAAAATTTTATCTTATACGTTGACGTTCATCGTCCGAATATTCGCACTTCATGTCGGGGTATAGAGTAACCCCAGGTCGGTAGGGGCGGCGGTTGTATTCGTGTATAATGCGCTTTACATCAGTTTCATTCAAAAACAAAAGTGTTCAACAGCGGACGATTTAATAAAGCATATATAATTAACTTCAAAGTGTAACACGTGGTATAAATCATCCGATGCTATTTAAATGTCTTACCGCCGACAAATAACGTACAATTAATCACGGAACAATGAGTTGATACTACGTTGGTTCGCGGTTCATAATCGTCGGTTATTTTGCATTGTCGTAATTAAAAATGTGTCCCCGAGGTATTGTGTAGCCAATTCTGTGGATGGTAAATCAACTGTGCCTGTATTTGGTTCGTTTCGGGTAAAACTGTGTAATCAATTTACATATTAATTATGTCAG
The DNA here is from genome assembly GCA_023078785.2 of Hyles euphorbiae. Lineage (NCBI taxonomy): Eukaryota > Metazoa > Arthropoda > Insecta > Lepidoptera > Sphingidae > Hyles > Hyles euphorbiae. The sequence goes on from CM041050.1 coordinate 13,749,372, forward strand.
TTGATTAATATTTGCATTTTTTTTTGTTGACATGATAATAGTTAGATTTTTCATCGACAAAGAATATTGTTTAGCACGATCTACCAGTGTAATGTTATATCAAAGAAAGTTTATGGATTCATTCGCACTAAATAGTAGGGACGGTAAAATAAATAATTCACTTGTAAAGATTTAAATTGTAATAATTAGACCTTATGAGTTAAACACAAATCGGCTTACATTTTAGCTAAAAACGCATTTTAGTCTTGTTGCTTGCGAGTTACAGTTCATTACGACTTTCAGTAGGTCAGCTGTGGATCTTTAATATTTATTCATTCAGCTGAAATATTACTAATATCATTTGTACGTGTCGTACTAGCAGACTGATCCGTCATTCATCTTACACTAAAATAGACCGTCACATGTAGGTTAATTCAAGACATCCATTATTAGTCTCTCTTGTTTATCACTTCTTATATTTGTACAATTTAGTCCTCAGACGAATATACTAAACATACTAATGAGTGTACTAGGAGTACTTTCATTTACCGCTGAAGCGCTTAATTCAGCATTCGTCAAGCTGAACTCCACATTCTCGCATAAAACTCCGCTTCATATATTTTTAAAATGAATAAAACTAAAATGTTCGCGTTCATTTAAGCAATTTTATTGTCCGTAGACAAATTCATTCAACTAGAACTTGTGTTCAGGCGGCTGAGTATGTAGAATAACACGCCGTAGTGTGCTTAACGCAGTGCAAACGTCAACTGCAAAATGAGATGGCACATACAAATTGCAATAAGCAAGAAAAGGACGGAAACACGTTATGATGTACTGTGTCAAAACGGCTGCATGAACGCAGAATTAAATTGGCCCAAATTGACTTTTATTAAATTAAGGCATTCGGTTTTGTGCGCCCCTGTCTCCAGTGTTGTGTAACTTCAGGGTTATCGCGGTATTATTTTATTTAATAGTATTGTTATCCTGATACAATGGCAGACGTTTGCGCTGCGAATATGTGTGACGACGTAAAATGTATGTTGTAATCTTTGTAGATTTATATTGCGCGTTATTAATCCAGTCCACTAAACGCAAAGGCAATTTTGTTTAAGGAGGATGTCTGAGTCTGATAATTCTACGAGGTTGTTACTTACAATAAATTGTTTAAAATATGGCATTGTAGAAAATAGACAAAAACATGCGATGCCTCGATAAAATTTCGTACACCGATACGCTAAACGAAGCGACGCGACGGCTTGGGACACTAAAACACGTGTTCAGCTGGACAAAATTGGTGCCGAAAGCCAGCAGGAAATCTAGTTGCATTGCGGTTGCAAGTAACACGCTATACTCCTAATTACAAACGAAGCGGAAACCATAGCTGGAGTTCGCTTCTAAACGACATTTACTATGAAATACAACGGTTGTTCGAGGGAAATTCTCGTAGTTGCCGCGTATCGGATAGTGATAAAATGTAAAAGTGGTTGCCTAGTGCAGTATTAGCGATAAGTTCTTACTTTACATTGTTACTCCCTCTATTATTTATTAAATAGGTTGTTTTCATGCGGGCATTTTGTGTTTATTACTTTTGTAAGAACTGGGCCATAATGTAGTAGGATACGCATATGTAACGGAGCAGAAATATATCATGTAAGCCAAGCTCGCCAAGCCGCATCACAACTCTGCCAAGCCTGCCATCTGTGATGCCCAGCCAAGCCAAAGCCGTTACGACAACTCCGTGCCGGAATTGTCAGCCACGCCATCTATGTTAACTGTTCTAAATAATTAGTGACGTCACGTCCGAATGTCAAACGGGGTCTATAAATACTCGGGGCGTTCATTCGAACGCTCTCTTTGGAACGTGATCGAGTGCTAAGACGAAACTCTGTCCGATAGTGCTACAACAAGTGAATAAATTGTATTAAGGAATTGATATCTTGCCTTTATATTTTCACATCTGTTTCACTCAGAAGTGGGATTATGAAGCGCAATCGCCCTGCATCAAATGGCAATGGAGTTCGCCCGCCTGGTTGGGACGAGGAGGAACAATACAGTACCAGCGAGGATGAAGATTACCCACCGCCAAAGACAAGTAAGTTACTCAAAAATTTGCTGGAGAAAGAAGTTAATAGGGCGATATCCCAGCTTAACCATGAAGCGTCACCGCTCAGTCATTCGAACCATCGTGCCGCGTCACTCATACCAGAGTTTGACCCTGAGGGAGAAGATTGCACGGTATCAGGGTGGTTGAAGAAAATTGACCAATTAGGAGATATACACAACTGGAACGACAAAATAAAGGCCTTTCACTTGCAAGATAAACTTCGTGGCCAAGCACGTAAATGGTATAACCGACTCGACGAATATAACTATACATGGGCGGAATGGAAGCACATGTTAATAAGAGCATTTCCTAAGCATAAAGACTATAGCATATTACTAGACGATATGATGCAGAGAAAGAAGCTCCCGAACGAGACAAGGACAAAATATTATCAGGATAAAATCGCCATGTGCTTCCGTTGTAATCTATCTGACGCCGCCAGTGTCTCGTGCATCATCAGGGGCTTACCAAACTCCTTGCAACCAAACGCACGTGCATTCCAATGCCAACGCCCAGATGAATTATATGAGGCCTTCCTCTGTGCCCTTGATGATTACCGCTCACCTACAATTGAAGTATGCGTACCGAACAAAGATCCCAAACAACTGTCGGTTCCAGGAAAGAAGGTTAACCCAGAAATTGATCCTTGTCCACGTTGTAAGAAAACTGGCCATATTTTACGAAATTGTACCCTACCAGACCAACGAATCTGTTTTAAATGTGGTTTGCAAGGCCACATTGCCACCCACTGTTCAACTACGCCAGCTAAATATAACAAGCTCTCCGTCGAATCAACCAGCAGTATTAAGGAAATCAAGGTGGTACAAAACTACAATGATATTTATAAAAAGGTGGTGAAAGTCAATGGCATTTTTTTAAAGTCCTATATCGACACAGGAAGTCAAGTGAACGTAATAAATTCTGATATCGTAAATATTCTGAAACTTAACGTTACTCCTACAAGCACAATTCTGAAAGGTTTTTCTGGTGGTTTACTAACTAGCCGTGGTATCGTACAAATAGACCTAGAAATTGACAGCATACAGTTACGATGTACCGCACATGTCACAAATATTGATATGAAAGATATCCATATCTTGATTGGTCAACCAGTCATAAACGGTGATCACGTGTCACTGATGGTGGCTAATAATACTGTGACGTTAAGATTGGATCCTGTTCCTGACCCCTCTACAGAATTTGATGTAGTCGAAGATATTAATAAATTTAAAGTAGTAACGTCAAGCAAAGAGTCCTTACTACCTGGTTCCTCGATTATCAAAATACAGGTGGTAGGAAATATCGAAGGAACTGTCTGCACAACACCACGGCACTACGAATTACAAGGGGTATCTTATTCTATACCTGCAACCTTGCTTCGGGGTGGTGAGGGCTACATAAAGGTTGTCAACACCGGGAGCGAGAAGATTGATTGGGAAGCCGGCAAGACTCTAGTACGTGCTGAAAGCTGTGACGAGCCATCTAGTCCGCCAAGCCAGGTGAGCCAAGCCAAGCCATTAAATCCTAACGTGTCCGATATTTTGTTTAACGAGCCAATTCTTTTAGCCACTGATAACTATTCATTGACGTTGCCCTCCAACTTAAAAAAAAAAAATCAAGTCACTAACCTTTGCATAGGTGGGGTGCCAATATCCGAAATTCACATAGGTAACTTAAATAAAAACAATCGTGATAGTTTGATAGATTTATTATTAAAATATAAACATAATTTTTCCGATAACACAAGAGATCTGGGTTGCACAAACTTGTTACATATGAACATAAAACTTACCACGTCACAACCTATATATCGTCAACCTTATAGACTATCGCATTCTGAGCAACATATAGTCAATAGTAAAGTCCGTGAGTTACTAGACGCAGGTATTATCAAAGAATCTGAGTCGGATTATGCCTCGCCGGTTATATTAGTGAAGAAAAAGAATGGTGACAGTCGATTGTGTGTTGATTATCGCGCTCTCAACAATATTACTGTAAAAGATAGATACCCGTTACCAAATATCGATGACCAAATGTCAAAACTGGCCGGTATGAATTATTTCACGAGTCTTGATATGGCCCAAGGTTATCACCAGTTATTAATTGCACCTGAAGACACTCATAAAACCGCTTTTATTACACCTGAAGGTCACTATGAATATTTACGCGTTCCCTTCGGCCTAGCAAATGCACCCTCAGTTTTTATGCGTTTAATAAATAAAATTGTTAATTCAATCCGGTGTTCTCAAAATGACAGTTCACAAAATGAAATTCTTGCATTTTTAGATGATCTATTACTACCCTCAGTTGATTTTAATTCTGGAAAAAATATGTTAGAATCAGTGTTGAAAAAGTTCCAATCAGAAAACTTAAAATTGAATATGAAAAAGTGTTATTTCCTTCAAAACAAAGTAACTTATTTGGGGCATGACATTTCTCGTGAAGGTGTACAACCTGCTGAACTAAAGTTAATTGCCGTTTCACAATTTCCTACACCTAAGAATATCCATGAAGTGCGTCAGTTTATAGGACTGTGTAGTTATTTTCGTAAGTTTATTTGTAAGTTCGCAGTTATAGCGCGTCCCATAACGGAATTAACTAAGAAAAATGTGCCATGGGTATGGAGTGATAAGCAAATAAGTAGTTTTCAAGAATTAAAACGATGTTTGTGTTCGAAACCAGTGTTAGCTTTATATGATCCTACGTTACATACAGAGGTACACTGTGATGCATGCAAAGTGGGGATAGCTGGTATATTGTTACAACAACAATCTGATGGCACTCTTCGTCCTGTTATGTATTTTAGCCGCGTAACATCTAAAGAGGAATCTATGTATCATAGCTATGAACTTGAAACATTAGCAGTCGTTGAATCTCTACGTAAATTTCGTGTATATGTAATTGGCAAACTCGTTAAAGTAGTCACGGACTGTACCGCTGTCCGCGCCACTCTCACGAAACGTGACATAATCCCGCGAATTGCAAGGTGGTGGTTGCTAATACAGGAGTACGATATTAGTATAGAGTATAGGCCCGGTGAACGTATGAAACATGTCGACGCGTTAAGCAGAAATCCAATTGACTCTGTGAACATTAACCGCCTTGAAGTATCAGATTGGTTCTATACCATTCAGTATCAAGATGATAAATTAAAAAATATCATTGAACAACTAAAAGGCGGGAAAGCCGGAACTGATATAACAAATAATTATGTGATATTCAACGATAGGTTATGTAGGAAGACTCTTAATGGTAATCGACTCGTAGTCCCCGATGCGGCTAGGTGGAAAATTGTTCAGATGCACCACGATGAAATAGGTCACGTAGGTTTAAAACGTTGTGCAGATCTAATTAAAAGAGATTTTTGGTTTCCTAAGATGTCGCGGTTTATTCGGAAATATGTAACATCCTGTTTGCATTGCGCTTATGGAAAAGGACAGTATGGCAAGAAGGAAGGCAAATTACATCCGATTTCTAAACCGAGTGAACCTTTTAGAATGATCCACGTTGACCACTTAGGACCATTTTGTAAGACGAAAAGAGGGTATGCATATATGATAGTCATGACTGACGCGTTTTCGAAATTTGTAATCGCCGAGCCAACTCGTACGGTCAATTCAGTAGAAACAATAAGAGCGCTCAAAAGAATATTTGCTTTGTTTGGGTATCCGGATAGAGTGGTAACCGATCACGGAAAAGCTTTTACTAGTAGATATTTTAAGAAATTTGTATCAGACAAACAGTTCAAGCATACATTAAATACAATTGCTTGTCCGCGTTCAAATGGACAAGTCGAGCGTACTAACCGTACCATTTTAAATGCTTTACGAGCTAGTGATCCTAGTGAAGCAGCCAATAACTGGTGCAACTGTTTGCCTGATGTCATTTGGGGTATTAATAACACTTTTAATGAATCTACTGGGTATAAGCCGTATGATTTAATGTTTGCACGCAGTGGTAGGCCTGTTTGTGATGTGGAAATTCCAGATCGCGTTTCTGAATCAACCCAGTCCAAGCGTGATAAAGCTAGTGCACGCATTGCTAAGGCCAGTGCCAAGATGAAATATAATTTTGATAAACATCGCAAAAGTTGTTATAACTATAAAAAGGGCGACCTTGTTCTGTGGAGGCAAGCTCCTACCAGTAGCGCCGCAAAAATTAATACAAAATTAGATGACTTATACTCCGGTCCCTACATTATAACTAACGTTGTTGGCAATGACAGGTACAGGATCAGGAGCATAAAGGGCCTAAGAGGTTACAAAAAATTTACGGGATTAGTCTCTGCAGATTCTCTGCGACCATATTATAGTTCAGCTCTTGTAACTGACAGTGCCAGCAGCTCTGATGATCAACTAGAAACCGAAGACCTTATTGACTTACTGGAGAGCTAATGCAAAACTATGTGTTCCCATTGCGGGAGCAATTGTTACAGGATGGCCGACTGTAACGGAGCAGAAATATATCATGTAAGCCAAGCTCGCCAAGCCGCATCACAACTCTGCCAAGCCTGCCATCTGTGATGCCCAGCCAAGCCAAAGCCGTTACGACAACTCCGTGCCGGAATTGTCAGCCACGCCATCTATGTTAACTGTTCTAAATAATTAGTGACGTCACGTCCGAATGTCAAACGGGGTCTATAAATACTCGGGGCGTTCATTCTAACGCTCTCTTTGGAATGTGATCGAGTGCTAAGACGAAACTCTGTCCGATAGTGCTACAACAAGTGAATAAATTGTATTAAGGAATTGATATCTTGCCTTTATATTTTCACATCTGTTTCACATATATTAAATAAAATATCAGGTATTGATGAAGTTTTCCAGTTTGCATAGAAACAGAGTGTGTAACTATCTGCAGTTTAATTTTTTTTAAGTTAATTTTTAATGTCTTTCCATAGATGTGAATGTTACCATTGATAATTGAAATGTATATTTCATGATGGTTGTCATGTAGCGTCTTATCATCATTATAACAATCATCACAATTATTTACAACATCACCGTTATTCAATTAGGCCGTGCGAGTATAACTACCGGATGCTGTGTGACATTTTGGGTTCAAATCACCATGTCACAGTAAAACTGTTAACATTGTTGCCGCCCAGTCGATAACGAAACAATTGCTTAAATCATTTGCGTAGTTAAGTTAGGTATGATGTTTTTTTTACTTCAGTTTTATGTAGACTTTACACTGGTTAATGTAAGTACGTTTTCAAAATTATTATCGGTGAATCCTTCTTATTCGTTGGTTGGTTCATGGTTGGGTATTGACTATGACGTCAAGGGTTGAATAGCCAAAACTTCTGAAATAAAGTCTTAAATTTGTAAATTGATTTTATGTAAATATAATGAAATGAAATGTTTTTGGCCTAACAGGCAATGCAATTTTGAAGTGAGATTATTTTTTATATCTAGTGTGATAAATATCATGCGACAACCCTAGCTCACGGCCTCGATTTTGTCTGTTATTCAGATATCTTCGGATGTCAACTAATTAACTGGATGCGCTTCTGAAAGTGGCATTAAGTTTAAGTTAAAACGTGCTTTATTATTATGTTGCCTGTAGGGTCAAACTGGGATGTATTTCCATTTATAGAGGTCACGTTCGCGCGGATTTGTATAATCCCTAACCTGATAGGAACCTGACGGGAGACAGTTTCACGGAGCCAGGAACGGCTTAGCAGCATTGTAAACATATCTTACTGTTTTCCTTTACTTTATGTCGTATCTACGAAATGGGAAATTAATACAACGTTCATTTCATTTCATAGTCAGATGCCAATAAACAAACACTACTCATTTGCTATTTTCCCAAAAAAAAAAAAATTGTAGCCATTAAATAGTTGAACTGTGTAAAATACCCTTAAAAATCCTCATTGACTGTCCGGAGCGGCCAAATTACGCCTCAAATGCCTAAAAATTACGAAGAAAAATAAATACTAATAAAATTAATAACAATTCGGGTATACTAGCAATTTCTACGCCATAAACACTAAAATCTTACGTTTAAGTATTTTTGGTCGCCGAGCAATTTTCTTAAATGTTTTCGTTAGCCATTTAGCAGCACATTTAGCAAGATTAAAGTAGCGACCTCAGTTTCTTATAAACTTATCTTAATTCTTAACTGTTAACCATTTTTAATTAACCCTTTTAACAAATTCACTTAATGGCGCGACATTTTGAATTTGTTAATGTTTCGCATCTGTAAGTCTATTGGGAGCAAAGTTTTAATTAATATTTTGTACTTTAATGTCGTCTACATCTTTCTTACGTGATGAACTATGAATACTTAAATAGTCTTAATTTTTTATAGTTCTTTTGTTTTTGCAAATAATGCAGTTGTATACGTATGGAATGAATTGTCCTGATGATCCAGAGGCATTATACTCTAACCTTCTTTACACGAGGTGAAAATAGACTAACTATTCACTAGACGGCTTGCTTGTCTCCTATTTGGTATTTATAAAATATTTACACCTTTAGTTCTCAATCTTATCAATTTTTCATATAAGGTTCATGCTGTATATTTTGTGAACAATGTTATTTCACACGCCAGCTAGTGCAGCGCGGAGTAATGTTCGTAATACAAGGTACTAGGCGAGTCACCAGTCTGGTGATAGGATTTTCAAGCTATCCGTAGGGCATTTCACTGCCATTTCCAACTGACGTCAATCGTCGCAGGCTCTACGTGCTCTCGGAGACACGGAGGGAATCGACATTTTTGCCACCACACTTGAACGCTGTGCCTTCTGAATTTGAATCCTTGTTAATGTACCCAATCTATGAAGAGTATAATGAATAGGGGCTGGGCTATTCCTGATCAATAATTTATTTGAGGTTAAAGGTTTAAAACATGAGATTATGGATATTTTTCTATCTTATTTTTGGTGGCATTTTATAGATGTAAATAAAATCGTGCGTCAACACTAGACCTACAATTCTACGTGAGCTACAAATTGCTTTACAAAACGGAACTGATTTCAATTTGATTATAGTTAGTTTTGGTGACGTCAATTCTTAGAAAGAGTTTACCACGTGGTGTAATATTATGAATATTTACTTGAAATTACTGCATAATAAAAGGCAATAGTATTTGGGTATCATGGTATGAGCAAAATACAGACAATGATTATATCAAACGTATTTGACACCGTGATGTAAAGATGAAAATCGAGTACACGTGCTTCCATAATTAGATATTAGCACAAAGGTCGATTATTACACGTGTCGGTACTCAGTATTGAGACGAGAGGAAACTAGAACCGTTCTACAGTCTACACCATCCGACAGATGTATCCGCAACTATAAATAGTGTGAAGAAGCGCAATAAAAAAACTTTTGAACTAGATCCATTGAAGACCGCGCTTGTCGAATTATTTTTCATTGTCGGACGAGCGGTTGGCCCACACCCAACTTTGCTTTTACGATTATCCAACTTTTATAGTTTCCTCAATATAAACGTTTGACGTTACAATTTCTAGCAAACATAAGGCGCTCATCAAAATGCCTATTTTGATGTATTGTGTAGTAAAATGTTTGGATTGAATCATGTTTCAAAGTTATTTATAAATCCATTGCCTATGATATTTTTAAACAGTTTTAAGTTTCTTATGATTCCTTTGAAATTAATTATTCTCATAACAGTTTGTTTTTAAGGTTAATTTTAAATGTAGGCAATAGTTATAAAATGGATTAGTAAAATACTCTTACTAATTGCTAATGCTTTAAACTGTAAACTAACTGGGAAACTTGAAAAAAATATGTTTAGGTATAAAGTATTTTAATAAAAAATAATAATCAATTACAAGTCAAAATAACGAAGATTTCAAATTGAAATAAAACCATTATAATATAATAAATATATTGAGATTTTAAATATTAGTATACAAACGATTGCTTTGCGTGATCTACATTGAAACCATTTTATGAATACAAAACTTTTTATGGATTCTGAAGCGCAACAAATTTATTAGGAAAATATGGATATAAACATAAATACGCGTCAGACGGAATACTATTTTTTTTTTACTTTCTGCTGGCTCGTTCGTCATACAATTATGTTTAATAGATTACTTATCAATTTAGAAATTCAATTTAATCATATTAAATATTGGTTACATAATATTGATTAAGAAATGAAAAGAAAAAATGCTTAGTTTTATAAAATAATCAACAATTTATTTAAGTAATAATTTTACTACCAGAACTAAATTATAGTAAAAGGATAATATTTTCCTATATTCACCCTCCTTGTAAAAAATACATATAACTAACTCTATAGATGAATACTAGAATTAGACCGAACATTTTGCCACAGCCCTATTCGGTTCTTTGCCCAGTTTCCGTTGAATTTTTAAAAGCATTGCGAACTTTTAGCAGGTCAACCTTTTTTCAATTTCCAATCTGTTTTTAACGAGCGGTATGTTTTGTCTACTTTATGACTATTCCATTTGACCCACTTACAAACAGACTGGAATATTTTTATTAGTTAAATTACTTTTCATTTTCATCATTGCTGCCATTTGCGTCATGTTTCAAACTTTAAATTAAATAGAATTAGGTACAACGGAGAAGAAAATTTATGTATTTTAAAAATGTAATCTTTTATTTATTTTCAAAGTAAGTATGATTGTGATACTGATTATTACCAAATCGTCAATGTTTGTGTGATCTACAAGTATATATTTATTTCGATTCCGGGTGTTGTAAAGCAAAGATATATTTTGTAATTTCTGATACCGCTGACACAATATTATTTATTAAAATTTGTAGTCGAGATATGTGTAGCATAATATCTAATGTCTACACAACAATTTAATGTTGAAAAAATATTCTAGCTTATGTAGCAGCAGTATTTTGTTAAATAAACATTTTCCTTTTGAACATTCCCATTACGTGGAGTGGCTAAGCAGACTCTGTGCTGTTTATTCCCCTCTTGCGGGTTTGTGGTGGATCACCGCTATCACTTCCTCGTGCCTGATTTTACCGCTTCACTTATTTTATTTACGCAGTTCATAAAAACTTAGGTCGCGTTTGCTACAGACAGTATATTCTGAAGCGAGAAAGTTAAAAGTGTAGCTGTTAATTAATTTTTTCTTGAATAAATTAAGTATAAGTGCTGTCTTTTATACTGAATCTCGTAATAATCAGTTTATGTAAAAGAAACACTGATAAACAAGTAACAGCACAATATACTTCATTTTAAAGGACTATACGAGTAACAAATTCCAACGTGTTATAGTTAAAGGTACATTTTACAGAGTAATATCTTTGAATAAATGGCTTTACTTTCATATTCATGGTACTACCATATTCTGGTGCGACTGTGTAAAAGATTTACAGGCTAAGATATTTTCACCTCGAGGTGCCTCACTCAGGTCGAAAGCTTTTTCACAGCGCATATCCTTTCATTTCATTGGAATCCGTGCCGGTGCTGCGTTCAAACGAGCCATTGTGATAGATACTTGTGGACAAGTAATTCTTCTATTTCTAAATAAGATAATAGGCAAGTACTAAATAGCGAGCGAGCTAAGGAGCGCGATGTGCGAAAAATTATCTTAAGTATTTTTTTCCATTTTTTTGGTATGATACTATTATTACAATTGAAATAAATAAATATCTCATAAAGTCTTTTTATCTCTTTTTTACTTAATAATGATAATTTTAAGAGGAATATGATTTCATAAGTAATCAAGTTTTTAATTATAAATAAAGGCCACTTATACCCATGACATTAAAGAATAATATTTTCTTAGAATAACTAGTTTCTTGTTCACTGAGTACACATTGCCTGTTTCCAGTGACGAATTAAGTAATTATCTCCTACTTGATAATGAAGATCATAAAATATTACTGTAATTACCGGCATGAAACAAAATTGATCATAAAAAGATTGTAATCGATCGTTCTAGCAACAAGCCAGTGAATTCATTTGAATACAGATCAGTTGAAGGCAAGTAAAATGTCCCGTACATTGTTTAGGGAGAGTAGAACATCATATACAATGGTGCATAGCATTCCGTCGGTTTTCCGTGCCACCACTTCCTAATGGTGTCGCACGGCTTGGAGGCCAAGCCGTCGGCCCAACATATTGAATCTTTATTTAATATGTCCTTTCGTAACATCGCATCGTAAAAAGAAAATTTACGGATGACTTGTGAATTTGTTCGTCCGTACAATTTCTTCGGTCCGTTCTCGGTTCGATTGTTGAAGTTTTGTCAGTTTTAAACGACTTGCAGACGTCTCCCACACTAAGTTTTGGTTTTGTAATAAAATTACTGAATTCTTAATGCGAAGTACTTACTGTTTTAATAAGTCTGTGTCGTTGTTATTGTCATGTTATGTATAATTTATTGCCAGTTATTTTAAAGAGCATTACGTTTGTAAACCAGAGCATCACACAGCTCGCCAAACAGTGTTATCCAGTGCTGTAATACAAATAATATCCTCAAGTATCCTATATAGGCCATTATATCATAACAAATACCAAACGGAGCATAAACATGCATTAAATTGTTCGTGTGCACTTACAAAGTTACGTTACTGCGCGCAACAAAATATTTCACATCATTATTATGTGTTTCGCGAATTGAGGCGCAGATCGCTTGGAAATAATTTGCACGGCGGCAAATATAAGTTTGCGTAGCGTAGTGCCAAAACAGTAAACTTCTAAAATTTACAACCGAGTGAATGAAACGCGAAACTAATATTAGTTGGAGAGGGTTGCCGCCTCACGCCTAGTGTTTACTGCGAGCGTGATGTGTGACAAATATTATGAACGCTGCTTGTACCGAGAAGTCAGCACCGCCCTGCCCCGCCGCCTTTATTATCTTAACTAATAGTTTCAAAATTTGCGATTATTTCAGTTTCGACCCAGTTCATGGCAGAGTAATCGTTGCACTATTTGCGAGGCACACATCAAATTTCAACGACGAAATCTCGGAAAGTTTTTATGAGCGGCAAAATAAAAATTCTTATTATACGTGGAATGAGATGTTTACTACTTTTAAACTACTTCTAAAAGATTGTAGATGAAGAAATTTAGTAAACATATATTTTATATTGTGTTTATTGTGGGCATCGTTCAATCATTTTTTGTTGATGCAAAAGGAATAAACACGTTTTCGGCGTAGGACGCGGCCATTTTTCATCATTTCTAATCCATCATACGGTTTAATAGGACGTCACACACAAACCGAACTGAGCGAGGCACAGCAACTATTCAAATGGGATCTCGTTTACAAACGTTTCGCTGCCGGTGACGTCAGAGTATACTTGCATTATTTATGTGCTACGTTTTGTGTCGTACAGAATAGGGACCGCCACTTGCTACTGTGATTATGTTTTGAATAACCGCCATGTGCATACGAAACTGTTTGGACCGAGTTGTCTAAGCATTGCGTCGGATTATACGTATTGGACTCCATTTCCGATCGCGTCAGTGATGTTTTTGTTGAATCTATAGCAATAGATGGCGTAATTTCAGATAGTGGTCAGCAAATTCTGCTATGGTTAATATTATTTAATAACATAGTAATATATTGTATATTACACCCAATGACATACCATAGGTTCTAGCAATCGAATTATAACATTTCGATTTGTAGCAAGTGCAATAAGGAAACAAAAAACAGCTTCCAACCAACCCATGATATACTATTAAAATTATTTACACCTGTATAAGACATTGTATTATAGACAAACGTATTTATAACAAATCTATTAGTCAAGGTCCGCCGTGTTTGTATGTGGTGCGACAAAAGTCGAATGACAATGCATAATGTCTTCGAGACGGGGGCCTATTCACAATACTTAGCGTTGAAATGGAACAATTGTGCGAGACCTTGAGCGTTGAAATCGCGCATATCGTCCTATTATGATGTCCCCCATTTCGACGCCACGTCCGATGCCGCGGGCTCATCGTGAAACACGCGAATGTACATACGCTAGATCAGACATTTATTTATTTCTTAAGATTGATGAAAATAGACTTGCGCAGTGAAATTGCATAATGATTCTTAAAAAAATGTTGTATTTATTTATTGAACTATCGTACTTAATAGAAAAATAATTAGAAATAAAAAGAAACAGTATATTGTTTCAAATTAGTTCTAAGGACATAACAATTAAGAAAGACCTGTAGTGCAATAGGAAATGACTCAGCTTATACTAATGGGCGACTATCGAACACGTATCGAACGGCGCTGATTTTCAGCCAACTCTGTTTTAGTGTTATGTAACATACTTTAACAATAGAATGTTTTGTCTCTTTCCTACAACTTTTGATTTCAATTTGAGCGGAAAAGACAAAACTTTGAATAACTAGAATAGATTTTAAAATTCAATGAAAGTATGCATCTTGTTGCTTTCTGTCTATATCTCTTTCACTCGCTCTCTTCAGCCACTGGAAGTCCACTGGTAAACATACTCAAAGTAAAAAAGGGCAAAGTGCCCACACATTGCAACGCCAACGTGTACCAAAGTTTGCGATATCTTGGTGCAAGTTTTGTACTACGCTTATCTTGTCTCAATGGATTACATGGATATTGGATAATCAAATTTTTTAAAATTTATCATAATTATATATTTTTTTTTTATTTTTTTTTTTTTTTATGATGTAAAAATATTTTCTTTGTTTGACGCCCGTGACATCACATCACGGCCACACGGAAGACCAGCGCTGGTAACACTAGAACATGCTGAGTGTGGTCCGTTTTTGTAACGAGCACTATTTGTATCTCGGTTTATAATATTTTGGTTTTGTTACTGCCACTTGTTACAAATAGAAAAAACTTTCTTTCTTTCAAAGTAATATTTTAAGAGTGCATAGTACGTAAATAGGTAATTGATAACTATTCAATAACCCAAAATATAGGGGTAACACCGGAGGCATAATTATAGACTGTAAGGTGGGTACGCCCACACTTCCAGCGCACGTGGTATCCTCGGACGTCGTTCCATCTAGAGCAGTGATTCTCAACCACTGTGCCGCGGCACTTGTGTGTGCCGCCAAATTTCAAAAGTGTGCCGCCAAATTTTGCAAATATGTAATAATGTTAATATTATTAAATTATATCATTTAAAAAGAAAAATATTTTTAACATGAATATATATTTAAATTCACAAAAAAGTTAATTATTTTATAATTTGCTTTGCAACCCGTTTTTTCTTAGTGCCAAATTATGATGAAGCAGCGTGCATAACAATAGGAATATGTCTCAAGGCGCTCTTTGTGTGCCGCCAAATTTTGAAATCGTTAAATATGTGCCGCAACAAAAAAAAGGTTGAGAATCACTGATCTAGAGGCCTATTCAGAGGCTACAACGACGTAATGGTTTCGACATGTGATGTGCATTACCTCGGTGGGAGTATTGACAATCGTTATTCGCTTATTTTTAGCATTTACCTAAACATAAATTATTTTAATATTGTCAAATTAAATTTAAGGTATACTGGAATTTATTAAAATTTAAATTTGAAGTTTATACGACGTAGAATAAAGAATGTCTATATTTGTTTTAGACTAACAAAAGCTTACAATATAATATATTGTTTATTTTATTGCGTTTCATATTATTATCCTAATTTCCAGCTATATTAATCGACTGGACGAACATCCAATACGCTGGGTTCTGGTGTTGAAGACATTCCTCCTCAAGGATTATCAATTACCATTGCAACTTCTTGACAGCTGTTTGCGTCCGGCTACCACCTTCAATGCTACCGAGCTTGAGCTTCAATGTTCCGTGTCATTATAATACATGCCACTGCTGATATAGGCTTACAGAAGTTGCAGCGGTGGGTGTGGGTGGGATAGTCCCCCAGCAACCACCTACAGTCATTAATTTTGATACAATTAATTTAAAACAACATGCCAAATCTATAGCCACAAAGAATATTTATATTCAGTTCGACCTGATTGTAAGCCTCATATGAAATGTTGTGGCAGTTTTTATTCTGTCTAGACGTGTACAAATGTGTTATTTTCGATCCGCTACCGGCATGAATTTCTGAGGAAGTTGACAGTGTCTTGGAATCAGTGAATACGTGCATAGACTGATGAGCCACCAGAAACGGTTTCGTTAGAATAGGAGAAAAGGCGCATTATTCTTTATGCCTTCCGCACTTACACATTGAAGGTACATTTCAAATGCATTACCGAGCCCATTGTGTAAGAGCATCGTTTATTTTATTTTGTTAGACAATATAAGCGGGTAGTTTTATTATGGGTGGACGAAGAACATGGAAGGTGTAAAGTTAAAGTTCTGTTCTATGCAGAACAAAATCGGTAATGTATTTATTTTGGTAATCCCCATAAGATATTTAATAAATAATTTATGACCAAAGAAGATGCGACTTCGATTCTCTCACAGAAATAAATGTTTATACAAACCACCAGTGTTTGTTTTGGTTCAGAGTGTTGTGAGAACCAATGTCTTCCGCAGTATCTGACTCTTGCGATACAATATTTGTATTTGCTGTATGTTAAAAAATGTGGAGTGTTTTGAGATGTTTAAGGTTTTATAAACCTTTCATTACCGATGACAACAATACTATTTCCATTTCATACATTACTGATTATAAGTAGGTACTTTGTTTCTGAAATTGCAAGTTTGTGAAAAAGGATAATAAAGATAAAATAATCTGTGTGCTCATTTTCCGGTTCTTGACTATAAAATAAAAAGCAATTAAAATACAACCCAAATGAGGTCTGTGAAGGCATTTCTAAACATTTATATCTGCGGTGCGGCGAGCGTGGCACGCATAGTTAACGGGCGACGCCGGGAACGTTGCAAATTGTTGTAATGAGTGCATACTCCGCTATGTTATTACATTGTTTTTGCCACGTATTTTAGAAGTTTTGCTTTATTTAGAGTACAGGTATTGCTTTGAGATATTTGTTTATTTTAAATACTTGTAAGAATAATGAGGTGGAGGTATATCAACTTCCCATGTTCAAAAATTCGGAGACGTAGTGAAAGCGGCTTGCTCTGAAAATCTTTATTTAGTACAATGTGTTATAAATTAAGGTCGAAATGTGGCAATGGTCGGAGCTGATGGCCGATGGAGCCAAAAAGTGCTCGAATGGAGGTCACGTAGCGGAAAGCGCAGCGTAGGATATCCACCCACAAGGTGCTCAGGTGACCTGGTAAATATCGCGGGACGTCGCTGGATGCAGGCTGCCCCCAACAGGTCACTGTAGAAACCATTGAGGAGGCCTATGTTCAGAAGTGGACATCATTTGGCTGGTGAATGGATAGATGGATAATTGTCTAATGTATTAAAAATCGATTGTAGCAACTACCCTCCCAAATAGCTAATCGAAGCAGACAAAGATACGAGATCAAATAGAACCGATAGGTTGAAATCATAGCTGAACAATTGAACGTGAGTAGCACTAACTAGCCGCGGTGCACACGCAGTGAACAGCCGACGCGGCGCGGCGCTGCCTGCAAATTGTTTACAATGCCTACACGATTGTACACGGGCTTATTCTGCTTTTACAGTTCGCTGTGATCACTTAATGAAAGTACGTGTGGGACAATGATCCTTATATCCATAGGTTGTAGAGTCATTATACTAAGCACTTTTGTATAGTTACGCTACGTAATCTCTTGAATGTGACATGTAATATTTGAGATATGAGTTTGTCCATTGGATATTTATATTTTATGCAACAAGGGGATTTGTCGTGTTAAGCATGATGAGTCACCACGCTGGCCTAGTGCGGGTTGGCAGACTTACGTACCATAGAAATTTCATAAATCGCTATGGTATGCAGGTTTCCTCACGATGTTTTCCTTCACCGTTTTAGTGCGTGGTGATTGACTATCAATACACACATGACGTTTGTTACGTAGTGCCAGTAAATTTAATGAGGTGTCATGCCATTTAGATTTTGATTTGTTTTGCACTAGTACATCGGTAGTAAAACGCAAAATGAGCAATATGTTTTTTGAAACTTAATAATGGAAGGTCAAAAAGTACACCTTGTGTAGCTCAAAATGTATATTTAAACATTATATTATATTGTAATGTTTGATTGTTACTTTTGTTTTGTTTTCTTTTCTTTGTCAATAATTAAATTAATATCTCTATATGTGTCATAGAAAAAGTAGTTCATTCCTTAAATTAAAATAACTTATATTAGCTAGCATTTAAAAATCGGTGCACATTACATTATGTAGATACTGTACATGTGGAAGCTTGTTATCGGCAAATTTGTAACACACTTAAGATTTAAATATTTATGTCTGTAGGTAATTAGTCTGTAAGCTTTCCTAAAATTGTAAAATAAAATAAAATAATAAAATAAAATATGACTCCGAAAAGTCAGAGGTGTGCCCTGGGATTCGAACCCGCGACCACCGTGAACATGTTGGCAGTCGCGTCTAGTCCGTTTACCAACAGGCCACCACGCACTTGTTTTACCGACAGGCCACCACGCACTTACGATACGAATGTACCTACATAAAACTTATGGTCGTTATTGATTTATGGTCGTAACCATAGACTTATAGTTACGGTGTACGTTATACAAATTCGAACTTTTACAGAATAGATACATTCGTATCGTATAAAAAACTTCGTTTGTCCGAAGTTTCGAACTTCGTTCGTTCGTTCGGATGAATATAGTAGGGCCCCTGTTCTGTTTGTTACCAATCAGAGATGCCGATTATACAAAACTATATAATAAATACCAAACCTTAAATTTAAAATAAGAAAATCTATCACGGTATTCTATGTCCTATGGCATTTTAAGAATCGAAGTGAATTAAAATAAAAAATCATATAAAGCAACTAGCAACAGTGTTTTGATTTCATTTTCTGTAACACTCGTACATAAATAATACTTCATGTGAAACAGCGTATCAGTGTTTATAATTGATGAGATATGGTCAATGGAATAGTAATTTTATTACCAAGAATCACGAAAGAATTTTTAATTAAAATCGCATTACGTGAAATGGAAAAGTATTCCGCCGATTGTTATCATTGTATCTTCTGTTTGTAGAAATAGTAACCTGACCAAATTGTTTGTTATTTTTACTTCATATCGTTATCTTAAACCTGTGACCTATCTGCCCGTATGTGCTATAATAAATGTCGAAAATGCCGAAGTGTTTAGTCTGTCACACTGTCATAAAGACAGTTAAGCGACATAACGTTGGCCAATGCCAAGTTACGCAGCTTTTGTTACAATGTTTATCTATAGTTAGTCAAGTTACACAATAATACAAAGATTACTAAAAGAAAATAATGTGTATGATTTGTATTATAATAATTAAACAAATTATACATTTGGCTATAAATGCTACATACATTACTGCATCTAAATCTACTGTAAAAACTGAAGTGGAGAAACGAATGCTCCCACATTTCAATAGTAATTCCGTTCATGATTTGATAGGAAGCGAGCCTTTTGCCTTAGCGGATACAAATGCAATCCCGGGCAAATTACATCACTCGGATGAATCGAAAAACGCACCAAGCGGAATACCTGACCCGGAACTGAACATATAGAGCCTACGCCTGTTATATAGATCAGTAACGCGATTTATTACGGTACTCGGAAAGTGAGTAAAAATCAGTTTAAATTGCTTGAATGTACCTTACAGACTTAACAAGCGATAAAATCATATCAATGCAATTAAAATGAAATGAAGTAATTAGTGATTGTGCATGAAGCGAGAAATTACATACTCTTTCCCCATAGCAAGTAACATTAAATATTGCCTACCTATTGTTCGAAATATTTTAATTTATAGTTAAGATATTTGCAGGTCATGTGGGTTTGAATCATGTACAATAAAGTTTTATATCGAAACTCATGATTTAATTAGTGGCTCTATACACGTCGTTGTAAGTAGGTACTAAATACAAGTAACGTGGGTCAAAAAGTTAAATTAATCATAAAGTTTTGTGTTATTAAATTATAATGTTAATGGTTTCTTCTTTATATTTTCATCATCTATTTACATAAAGTATTCCAATGCTGGACATGGGCGACGAATTAGGGGCATTACAGTTTTTTTTATTAACCAACGTCAAAGAAAGGAGAAGGTTCTCCATTCACCAAATTATATTTTTGTGCTATTTATTTTCGGAGAATTTCGAATATCATTCAAACTTATCCATTTAAATTACGTAACCCGTGGACCCCATAACAGTTGAGTTGCATTCACCGGAAAAAATCATTTACACCATCAGCGGGGTCAAATAGGCCATGTATGTGATTGCATTAAAATAAAAAGTGATGAGTAAATATTTAAGCGAGGGTTGGCGCCGGACGAGCGCGTGTTCAGTTGAATATTAATTACTTGTAGAGTCTGCGCTTCTGATCGTTACGCTTAGATTATACAGGAAGCCCGCTCATGTATACATTATTCATAATTTTTTATACAATATACAGACCAGAAAGATGGAATATGGATTGAAACCTTTGTAGGTGATCTGAGACTTGCTGGTTCTGGCTCTTGATAAAAAACCTGAAATGGTTTAAAAACAAATACGATTCTTTCAGAGTGTGGCAGAATCTGAATTCTAATATTAAGGAAATGTTGTTGTTCCTGATAACAACATTACATATTCGATATACATTTTACTACAAGGAAATCTGGCACATATTAAGTTAGGCTTTTATTATAAATAATACTTAGTTGTATTGAATCCTTATAGTTAAATAACGTACGAGTATAATGTCACTGAAAGACAAATGTTTAATACCAAGTTTATTTCTTCGCAGGTAAAGCCACAAGTCGATCCTGAACAACGTGAGTGTATTTAACATCATATTGCTTTTAATATAATGAGTTATGTCTGAAAAGTTTTATCGTACAAGCTTTTAAACTTTAGTTTACAATAACAAACGTCTCAAATTGGTGGCGCTGACGTCGCGGTAAAGTTTTGGCGCTGGTTCATTTGTAGGTGGAGCTGTAGGGGCGGTGTTTGTCTGCATGTAGTCCATGGTAAAATCGGCAGATGGCGTTGTAATGCTTTAAAAATACATTCTTTAATTATTTTTTGAGCTAAGTTGAATTTTCATACTCTATGTAGTTAGAGTAATATAATTAGCATTTTTAGTAAATGTTATCTTTTATTGGTTGAAAAAAATGTGTCCAACAGTTAGTCTTTGTTTAATTCAGCCGATGAAAGGTAATATAATTTCCCGTTATTTAAATTATGTTGAGTATTTAATAATGCATCAGCCTTCTTACAACCATTGTCCTCAAACGCAACAATAAACAAACAAAATTAGCAAAGGTTTTCTTAGGGAGTTTTTATGAAAAAATTATTCAAGAAAACCTTATTAGGGACCTCTGGTTAAAAATTAAATTCGCTAAACATGGCTTAGAGACATCCTTTTGTTGGCCGTTTTAATTTTGTTTTCCTTTGTGTAGTTTACAAGCTGTTTAGTCGTCTGTCTGACGTTTATTTTATTCCAGTTTAATTCAATGATTTTTTGTGCATTGTTGTTGTCTAGTATATTAAGAGAGATTTGGTTTTTAATTATCTGTTATCAATAAAAACGATTCTATTGATATTGAATTCAAAAACTATTAAAATAGTTCAGGATTTTCTCTAAAATATGATTTGGATGGATAATGTTTAAATAGCCTTATCAAAAAGCTGGAACTTATAATCACTTTGAGGTAATTAAAAACTTTTATAAAATACATTCAAAGTTTATTTACTGTTTAAATTGTATTGATATCGTGCCGGACGCAAAAGGGTTTTAACTACTTCTAATACACGAAACTTTTTTTGTATTTTGGTTGTGTATGTCTTTTAATAATGTCATTAAAATATTAAACATATTATATTATTTTTTGTTATTGCCAGCATATCATTAACAAAATATTTATTGCTTAAATATCTCCATGTTGCTATTTGTGATTAGAAATATTCGATAAACTCGTCAAATAAATAAACAACGCATATAAAATGTCATAAATTTTGTCCGTTAGCATCCAGAAGACATGGTTAATGCTTCACTCTTTCAATAGATGGCGTTAGTAATTGAAATCCCAAGAATTTTCATTTTTAATGCCGGTTCGCGTGGACCACTCCGAACTTTATTGTATACCATTACAACTCATTATTTGCCTATGTTAATATTTTTAAAGAATAATTAGTTTATTTGTTGAAATAAAACTATTATTTACAGATTTCATCGCGGATTTGGGTTAATTTTTACATTTTTGACTTCCCGACGTTTCGATTACTTTACATCTTTCGTGGTCACGGGCGGTTTTTCATTTCAATGAGTAACATTTGCGTAAACCTAAGAAATCATTAGTTTATTTGTCACAAACCTGAAAATTAAGATGTACATCTCACCATATAACAAAACGAAAAATATACAAAAGAACGACTAATATCTACTACATCTGGATAGCACGTCGTGGCTGTGACGTGTAGGTGACCCCTCAGCATAATGTTGAGCTGCGGCGTGAACCACAACACAACGCTGAGTTTCAGTGGTCACCTCAGGTGACATTCGGACGCTACCTAGATTCCAAATACATTTTATAATTACATATTTACGAGGTAGTAAGTTATTTACAACAGAATAGTAGCACTTACTAAATTAAATGAAAATAATGTGCTAAATAAATATATAAGTATTTTCTCCTTCTCTCATTGAAAACCAAAGATAAGATTTTCCAAAATAACGATTATTCCACGATTATATGCTTTGTTTTATTTAATTAGTCTATATGTCAAAATGTAGAAAATTATGCGGTTCCTAGTATACAGTTATCTTTCAATGTTTTAGCATACAGCCCTTATAAATAAATAAAATATATTAATGTCACGTCACATCGTCCTAGTTATAATGTACAAAGATTAAACCCAGAATGCAAATTCCTTACTCGATTCATGAAGTATTTCCCATCATGTGCAACAGTCGCTATCCGGACGGACAAATACACGGCCATCAAAAACTTAATACAATTTTGGAATATTTTTCCATCCACGTGCCGTCGCGATTGTTGTATTGTCATGTCCGTATCTGTACGAGCTCATGCATTCCTTATGATCGCGTCTCGGAAAGCTTTTCAGACAAATATACTGCTATTTAAATGGAATATTCAGTATTGTTACATCCATTGCAGATCACTGTTTAAGGAATACTTGATTTGACTTCGGTTCCATCTTGAGATTCTCGTTTTACTTTGATATTTCAATGTTGTTTTAGTTGTGAGTGAAGTTAACATGATTTATTTATAACTTAAAATGTAGAAGCATTGATTAACTGAAACCGTGTTGAGGATTTAGTGTCAACAGTTGAAAAACTAAAAAAAAAAAACGTTTTGTTCAATAAAATATCGATTGGATATTTTTACTACATCGTATACAAGATACTAACAAATGTAAAGTTAAAAAAATATTTTCATTTCAATTAATTTAATTATTTAATTTGTTTTGATCTGCCAATTACACGGGATACAGTATAGATAATTCAAATGTGGTTTTGTAATTGTTTATTATTTTATTTTATCCTATTTTGCTTGTAGAATAGATATGACATTTCCATAGAATATCATATTTTCTTCTTTCTTTTGAGTATATGAAATTTGGATTTTTGTATTATTCTGTGGCACCTAATTAAGAGCTTGAGGTTAAAGAACTTTATTTCCCAAAATAAATTCACAAAAATATATATATAGTAGTTTAGGAAGGGCGTTACTAATTATACTAATTATTATTCAATAAATATCTACTGAATATAACACGTTTCAAACAAAAATACAATTTTTATAAGATTAAGTGGGTGGATATAAAAAAAAGCTTATATTAATTGGAAGTATTTTGATATATTCGTACTTATTCTGTAGTTTATTTGCGTTATGTTTCCACCAGAGTACCGTGATTTTTATATACGTCGTGGATAAAGGTGCAACAAGTGCACTCGCACTTCGGAAACGACACTTCCGTCTTATGATGTAATAGAGGCGAGACTATCGTCGTATCCGGCGCCAATTCAATCCGGAGATCCTGCTCGAACAAATCCAAAAAATCACGGAAATGATCGGTCGCTGCTGTACAATTTCTAAGCAAGTGGAAAGAATATTTGGCTTTTAGACGACTCACTACCTGACTGATGTATGTCATACTATTTATTTTTACATACATACATACATACATACATAATAGTCACGCCTGTATCCCATAGGGGTAAGAAGAGACTATAGCCACTTCGCTCGATACTGACATATTATGTAGATATTATTTTGGTTTCTCTTCTCATTCTCGCCATTCTTCACGGTTCAGAGTACTTTTGACTTGATCCTTGTTGAGGATATCACCGATTTGGATGGTGTGGGTTCGGTGAGGTCGACCCCTACGAACTCTTCCAATCCACAGCCGCTTTGAATATTTGCTTGGTTAATCTCCTTTCATCCATCCTCTCTGTATGACCAATATATATCTTTAGAAATATTTTTTTATACCAGCACGTCTAAGTGATTGGCAACGCTGCGCTGCTCATGACATCTTTTTTTCTATGAGTAAATTGATGAAAGCCATCTAACAAGTTATTTTAAAAATAAAATACCTTTACTTTTGTTTCGAAATAATAAGATACACCGTTGATATAAATTCACAGAATTCCACATTAAATAATAATTTCGAAAATTACTGTACTCTTTTATTCGGAATTTCACATGTATAAGCTTCGAAATATTAAGAAAATATGAATAATAAAATAAATTAAAATGCAGACAATATCGTCACATATTTCAACAAAATTATATAAACTGCAAAAAATGTTTAGACAAAGCTTTATCAGAGCCGAAGATTGCATTTAAATGTTTCATTTACCCCGTCCAATGGGTTGGAAACGGTTAGGAGGGCAAGGAGATCTCCTCAGGGTGGCATTAAAATATGTAACGGGCAAAAATAACAGATGGCTACCGCCCGCGTAACGAACTGTGAGAAACGCCTTAGAAAAGAGGACCCCGGGGCCGCCCGATGTTAGCTTAGGGATATATAAGTTGTTTGCCTAAAATATTGTTATTTACCTATCATTTTTGTTACAAATCTGTGGATAATCGGAGATTGTTTACGAAACAAAAGTGTCCTTTGAAGGGACAAAGGGAAAGCTTTAGATGTATTTCGAGTGCGTATTGGTTGAAAAAATAAAATGGATTCAATCCCCCACAGAGACATTTAAGGCAAAATCGTAATTATGTTTTGTTTATTATTTAATTGAATGGATTGTAACCTGCCACATAGACATATGTATAGGGTAAAAGCCGGATAGTTGCCTCGGACGGATACATGCCTCAGTTTCAAATGCTCTATGTTAGACGTATTGACAGTGTTTCTTTTTGATCATAATTAAAAGCCGCCCCCGCGCAGGCCTCGGTGCCGCATAAGCAGTCGAAGTAGGCGCACTTATTTTATCCGTGTATGAAAAAATCTTCCGCGGTGATACTTTGACAAGCGCCAGAATTATATTGGTAAGTAATCTCCGTTAAATATTTTTATAACTGGTAGCGATTTCAGTCAAAAATATATTTCTTTGAATGCATTAGAGTTTAAATTGCACTGTTTATTAGGTTTTATTGTTAAATATGTTTTATTTATTTCGTAAATAAAAAGGGCAAGTATCCGTATCAAATCGGATAGTTGTCCTACTGTCTTTTGCGGATTGTTGCCCTGCGGTAACTATACATTTTTAACAAGCAAAGACATATTTTTTTCTTAGTTATTTTTTTCATTTGCTTTTACAATTTTTCTATTTGATTTTTATTTGGTTTTACTAAAGTTTATGATAAATAAAATAAATACTCAACAGCAAAATGCCTCGCAAGTATAAACGAAAGCCAGGCGTGGTGCCGCGCCACATCAACTGGACAGAAGATAGTTTAACACTTGCGTTCGAAGATATAAATAAAAAACAAAAAAATATCAACGAAATATCCGTTTATATACCCGGATTTATGGCATATTCTCATATACATTGTAGCCAGAGTAACTACTGGACATATTGAGACTTAACATCTTATGTTTCAGGATGGCGAGCGCAGTGGAATGCCAAGTATTGCTTTGTAATTCAAGATGTTTGGTTTTGTTACTGTTCAAGAGCGGTCAAATCGCTTACCAAAGTTGATTACCATATTTTTATATTTAAGATAAATATTTATATTAAATTGAGTGTTGATTAGGTAATAATTTAATTTCTCTTAGTACTTAGTACATAATACAGGATCTCAGTAAGTTATAAGGACTGAATACTTACTTAATAGAGGCTAATGCCAAAGTTAATTCTAATTTTGATTATTGTTCTATTTTCAAAATAAATAATAACATTACATTTTTATTTTGGAGACTTATTTACTATTTTGGAGTCTATTATTGTTATAATTATAATTTAACTTTAATTAACACTTAATAAAAGATTGTATTTAATAATAAAAACTGATTATTTAAATGAATATAAGTTCATTTTTATTTGAAAACAAAACAGACGGGCATCTATCCTCACATTGGGCAAGTATCCCCCCCAACCATTTTTAACGTTAGGCTAGTATCCGCCATAGTAGGCAACTATCCTCTTTTTTAGAGGTCATTTTAAACTGGATTTACTTAAAATATATAATATTTATAATTTTTTTATAGATAGGGTATGTTAGAAGATTAATGAACTATGTTTGAGAATACACTTTGAATAAAAAATGTATTGGTACAAATTTTTTAAAGGAGCTTTTTAAAAAGTGTGGCAACTATCCGGCTTTTACCCTACAGGGTATATCAAGACTGCTACCGAAAACGAAGCCGGGTGGTTATTTAAGTGACTTCAGGCACAATGCAATAGATAATTTTGCAAAAAAAAAGCGTCAATTTTTTTTGTAATTTTTTCCCTATTGCCATATTTGGGTGGTAAATATTTTTTTTTTCCTAAAATAATAGTGTATACCCTTTTATTTATAAATACTCTAAGGTATAAAGCAGTTTAAATTATCATTTTAGCAAAAACTAAGGATTTACCACCCAAAAATGACGATATTTAAAAAATCATTAAAAATTAATGTCGCGTTTCTTTGCGAAATTTTTAGTTGCATTGTGTTTGTAGTCACTAAAATTACCTCCCAGCTTCGTTTTCGGTAGCATTCTTGATATACCCGGTATATTCTAGACTGGATAATTGGCTAAATAGGCATTGATATTACAAAAAAAGTACACCTCTAAAGATAAGAAAACATTTTAATTTATCACAGAAAATTCAAGCCATCTAATTCTCCTTACATTTTTTTTAAAATAAAGTTTTAGAAAAATCTTACAAAATAAAATATATAACGTGTGTAACTTTGAGATGTTAAATATACGCAAAAACAACTGAGTCGTGATTTAATTACGTTTACCTCACCTATAAAAGACAGCGCTACAGTGAACAACTATTCACCGAGCGAGCTCGTTGAATGGCTAAAAGCATTTGCAATTCTTATTGCAATGTCCTTTAAAGTGATAATTAAACATAAACAGCATTCAACCCGTGACCCCTACCATTAAACATCCTTTATACACCCTCTTTTCAAGTTTTCCGCGAAAAAGCAATGAAACCAAAAGCGGGGCGGGCATTAGTTGAGTGAAAACGGCCACCGCGGTCCCCTCGGCCACATGACAAATCGTCGCAATACTCCGCGGGCTCACTTATTGAATGATTGATTTATTCACACCGCCTCTACTAGTGTTGGCTTACTCGTAAATGTATATACCTCATCTAATATTCATGTATCAAATGCATCGCTTCTGTATTGTAATGTATTAGCCCGTGTACACTCCGCCCCGCATACTACTTTAAATATAAAACTTAAGATTTGTGTAGCCGACTAAGCAATAACAAAAATAATGTTTAAAACAGTATAAAATAAATAAATGTTAACGAAGATACGTCTAGACAGGTTTAAAACTAATTTCGAATGTTTTTTTCTTCTTCGCTAAAACTGAAAGCGTCGTTTGAATAGGACAAAATATTCAATAAATAAAATAGGTTTTAAAACTGTCTATGAATATGGCTGTTAGTATAATAAATATACCTGTCAGATTTTATATGCCCAATGTACGCCCGGGCCTCCTCTACGGTGGAGAGTTGAATATTTAACTTTTGTCAACCACTCTGGCCTGGATCGAGTTAATGGACTTCATGCCTTGGATATAATTCGAAGAAAAAACTCTTTGGTGTTCAGATTATGTCACGTTGTTTTTACATGAAAGTGAGTATTAATAATAACTATGACAAATAATACCAGCCAGAGCTTCGAACATCCAACTTCTAGTTTGTAAAATTAATCCGCTTACCACGCTGAGAAAGCGTATAAGTGTTTATTGTAAGAATTTTTACTTGAAAATAACAATTATTTTACAACTGAAAATAGCAAAGAAAAAAGTATTCCAATTTCAAAAATAAAATACTTATGAAAAAAGGTTACAAAAAGGTTTTATTCTCAGACATCCCAGCACTACACGTGCCCCAACAGGTGATGTTCATCCACTGGCTGATTTACTAACTCCTAATGCTTTTTCGAATCACTCGATCCTAATTCACGGGATTTTCCCTTTTCAAAATGTTGTGACGAGGGGTCCGGGCAGCAGCTCCGCAGAGACGTTCCTTACCAGATGTGAAGAACGATTTAGGTTACGATGATTGATTTACAGGAAGCGTTTGTCGTATGATTTATTATGGGTAATGACCCCCGGTTACAGATTTTAATTTTGATTAATTTACTATATAATTATTATTGTTGTTTTTTAATTTCGATTTTCAATTACGATAACAATGAAGGTTTTGTGGAGTAATTGTTTTATTCATAATTTTATGGCGAATATTCGCTGTTTGACAAATATTTTAAAGTTAACTACATTAAAATATTAGTTAGTATCTAGGTGTTTTTGTTATTTTTGCTTATTGGCCAATAGTTGTAAATATGTGTAAGAGCAAAACGATCTAATACGTCGATAAAAAAGTCATAAAAATGAATTAGGCTTTAACTTGGTCTTAAAATCTGCAGTGACCAATGTACATCGTTTTTCTGTAGGTTTATTTAATTACTTGGTATTTACAATCCGTTGAATTGCGGAATTTAGTTTTAGAAACATCTGAATGTTCTTAATTTTCCCAGGTGCATATATTATGGGAATGGCAACATTAGTAAAAGTTTTTTTGCTGTCTAAACAACATGTAGACAAGTTAATAAATATAAATTATAAACTGCATAATGTACATTAGTTGAATAAATAATGTGCCATACAATTAACAAGTTCCGTCATTTGCCGCGTTATTGGATTTATGTGATTGTTGACTACACTCGTTAATTACAATATATCCTTGTTAATTTCATTTGTAGAAGCCGTTTCCTCAGAGACTACTAACACGTCATGTATTATTACTTATGTTTCTAATAGGATCCGCTTTCCCTGTAGGGATCGTTCTAGATTATTCTCGAACTTAGCAGTGTATGCTTGCTATTATATTTTAGCAGGTATGAATATTTGATTATTATGTATTTTAAAGTGCGTATTATATATAAAGTATACAAAAACGAATTTTGTATTCTTATATTTCATTAAATATAAAGGAAGTACTGGAAAACAATTGTTGATAAATGTTGGGTTTTTAGGCTGAGACGCCTTAATATTCTTCAAGGCATATGATTGTTATAATACGTGGTGATATAGACAAAATACATGCCAGTAAAGATTGCGTCCAGTCAAAATTAAGTTACGTTAACCATCTTATCTGCGATATGGAAAAGTTATCCACAATAAAATGTAAATAAATAAAATAAAATAAATAACACCCAACAGTCACATACCTAGTCCTGACCCCACATTAAGAAATTAATGTTTATTATTGCACAGTAAGAAAGTATTAATTGAATACTTTTCGTTAGAAAAAGCGAAATTATCGCGAGATTAATTTATTCAGGTCAAAAATAGTTTAATTAAAATCAAACTTAAAGTCTTGCAAAACCTGCCTTTACAATGAGTCACTCCTCTTAACGTAATGAATGTTTTTTCAATCCGTCCACCTCGTGACTCAAAGATGAAAAACTACCATAAATAAAATTGCTAAAAATATATCGTTTGAAACAGCTTCTTTCACCTGTAAAACTGGACTCAAACAATCCAACTTCACTATTAAAAGTAGCCCGACGCCCCGTTTATTCAATATTATGAAATGAAATTTACTTGTAGTGTAAGTAATATTAATGCGACGGCGCTCTCTCCGGGCGGCGGCTGGTAAGGAGCTTTCATGGCAAAAGATTGTAACTCATAAACTATGATTTTTCTCTATGAATATTATTACTGCCGAGTGCTGCAGACAGGGTCCGCTCATTCGGGACATATAAATTATGCCATTGTTTAGGCATCGTGGGTAGCGTATTGATCTTTGCTAAAATAAAATACTTTTTCGAGACGAATTGGTCTGAAAGTATTTGAGTTTACTACTCCTTCGAGATTCAGGTATGAGAACATCGAATAGAATTGTTAAGGTCAATCTGTATTTTTACTGTGAAAAATATATGTTTAGTTTAAACTGCAAGTTATTTCAAATTTATCATTTTGAATGTCAAGAGAAATATTTATTTAATTATGTGCAAGCGATCAATTAATTCATTTAAGCAATGGACATATTCTGGGGTGAAATATCTCCTAAAATATTATATGTATATTATTTTTAAGACTTAATTTTCGCGTATTCAATATCGCATTGAAAAAGTCATGACATATGCGTCTATTTTTTGTCTAATTCAGAACTAAAAGTATTGAATACTTTAGGTATAAATACATTTGAAATTGTTCAGTAGTTGGAGATAGTGTTGCATATCAATAGTCGACTATTGCTAAACTATCGATAGTCTATCGATAGGTGACGTCATATCAATAGTATCGATAGCCTATCGATAGTATCGATACTATCGATAGTATCGATTCTATCAGTAGTGTGATATGGGCAATAGTATTGATATACAAAAATAGTATCGATAGTATCGATACTATCGAAGGCCAGTATTGCTCCTAAAGCAATACTATCGATAGTATCGATAGCTCACACTATCGATAATTTAATCAACTGCGATAGTATTGTCTTCCAATATTCACTTACATAGCCAGTATATTTCTTATTAAAAAAGAAAACTTATTAATCCTTGCTAGTAACGATGACACAACGTAATGCACACTACGCACAGTGAGTGAGAATAATTTAACACTACTTGCTACAAAATCTATAATTTGGAAACGATATTATCGGCGGTTATTAAACTATCGATGGTGTAATACTATCGATAGTTTTACAAACTATCAATAGTATTGATAGTTTTTATTATTTAATACAACGATACTATCGATAATATCGATAGTACCGATAGTATTACTTAAAATATATCGATATTGTCGATACTATCGATAGTATTATTATGTAATAGTATCGATCCTATCGATACTATTACTTCTAATCAATACTATTTGTTTATTTATGATATCGATAGAATCGATAGTATCGATATTATCGATAATATCGATAGCACTATCGATATTGTTACTAGTTTTCGAGGTCATCTATCGATAGGGAAACTATCGATAGTTGGGCAACTCTAGTTGGAGAAGTTTTCCTGGGCGCAGGGCGGAGCAGTCCCAAAATGCTATAGTTATTGCGTTTTAGCGATATTAGACCTGTGCTACGTGACAGAAAAGCCAAACAGAATGTGAATCGCATTCGACCGCGCCGCTTTTATTTAATATTAAACTTATTGTAGCTATTGTATTTTGGTTTAGTGCTTTAATTTGTACAAAAATATCAAAGGAAACACTCGAAAAAATTGTGGAATAAATAGTGTTGGATTTGAAAATAAGGTTATCTTTGGCTAATAAGACAGTGACTATTAAACGACATTTATACTCCAGTTGGGAACAAAAACATTAACAGGTATATAATTATAGAGAAATTAGATTAAAATTTTAAATGACAAATCACTCACACTTTCGTCAACTAATACTCACTTAAATACAATATTTTTATTAATTGTCTCATTTACAAAAATAATTCAATATTACATTTTAAAACCGCAATCCCATCCAACTTTCCATAGTCCGAATACAATATTAATCCAAAACAAAATCGGAACGTTCGCTAAGCCGCCTTGTGTTTCTGCCAATAAGTGTCTCCCAACTCGGCGACGTTAGTTGAATTCTTAGAGGCCACGACGTGAGGTGTTAGAGGGTATACCGGGGTGAGGGGAGGTGGGGTACATTTGCATAAATACGTAAAGCGGTCACGTTTGAGCGGACGACCATGCGTTTAACTTGTATCGTCTATGGACGTGGACGCGACGCGACGTATTGGTTCGGATTGGATAGTGCACTTGGGCGAGTCGCTTGCTTGGGTTATTTTAACGGGATTGTTATTTGTTTGGATGATCCAATTTATTATGGTCTGAAAGTTATGAGGGATACTAAAGTCTCTGAGTTATTGATGTCTAAGATACAGAACTTATATTTCATCGGGGTGTGAGACTATTATGTATATGTCGGATCTTGCTCAGACATCAGAAGTAAAACACGATAATTCAATTATAAAATAGAGTTTATTACTTAATCAATTAAATTGCTCACTGTAGGTATAGTGATAATAACAATTTATAATATTTCACAAACCAATTAGTGAGGGTATCAACTAATGGTAGTGAGGGTGGTAGGCGCTTGTACAAAGACAGCGATCCGTGCACCGAGACGCATCCGTTAGAAATGCGTGCCGACGCTCCGGTGCGGCCTGCTTTATACTCTTGAAACGCAGTGGGGATTGGGTGGGGTGATGACGTTCGGTGCACGTGCCGCTAGCGCATGATAACGCCATCTCTGTTTTGCGCTCTATTTCAACTACCGCCGTCATATACTAATTACAGTAATTGTTTTTTTTTGTCAATTTTGTTGATATATTTTATAGAAAATTCATTATTTTACCGCCGCGCTGTTCCAAATATAAGACTTATAAAATATCGTTGTCTTTCGCGTACTTTTCACAATCAACTTGTTTATCTTGTCTATGCTCATTACTGTTTACAAAGACTAGTGTTAATATTCAGTGAAATACATTTTGTAAAATAGTTATCAGCGCTGTATTCTATAAAGAACAAAGACTGTAAAGTGTCCGTCGTATATTTTTTTATATTAAAAAAGTAAATGTTTAGTGAGTCACGGTTCATTCAGCGCAGCGTTGCGAATATTACAAAGCAGCACTTACAAAGTGAATGTTAAAATTAAAAAGCTTTAGTTCGCAGCGCAGTGGCGGAGTGAGTGTGAACGAAGCTGATGCTCATGTCACGCCGCCTTTATTTTCTATTTCCAAGGCGGCCAGAGAAACACCACGGCTAATCGTCCGCCCGTTACCCGCCCGCCCCACTAGTGATGTCACATTTGCGACGTTTTGTTATTGCATTTTATGTGTGCAATATAGTGTATCTTTTATAAAATAAAATGTTTTAGCTGAAAAAGTAT
The DNA here is from genome assembly GCA_023078785.2 of Hyles euphorbiae. NCBI lineage: Eukaryota > Metazoa > Arthropoda > Insecta > Lepidoptera > Sphingidae > Hyles > Hyles euphorbiae. The sequence goes on from CM041050.1 coordinate 13,782,966, forward strand.
ATTATAAAAATTAAAAAGGAAGTACCGACGAACGAAAAAACTATCTCCGCTATAATTTAACAAAGGCACAAGTTAGGCTGATGAAAGGTATTAAAAAATATTTGTGATTGTTTTTACAAATGTAAATTAATTTAGGTTTTCGAATGGTGTGAACAAGATTGCAACTAACTGCCAATCATTAGTCCGCCCCGTGACCACGAAAGCTGTAAGGTAATCGAAACGTCGGGAAGTCAAAAATGTAAAATTAAATCAGATCCGCGTTAAAATCCGTAAATCCGTAAATAATACATTTATTTCAATGAAATCATTTGAACAAAAAAAGTATTTCTAAATATCTCGCCTTAAAATATACCATTTAAAAACTATCGACACTTGAAAAATAATCCGGGCATCCCTAAACTGTCTTGATGTGTCCCGGAAAGTAACGTGTTCTTTTAGTGGTTTGTCCTACGCTTTGGTACCTGCCGCTTCCTCGAGATCAGTTTACCGATACACACACACACACGCTTCCAGATTACACGTTATGGACCTTATGAATGTTTTACGCGTTCAGATAAAAACTTGAGAGATGCGTCCCAGACTTCGCAATTAGGTGCGTGATTTTTAGTACCGAAGTTAATTACATACATACATAAACTCACGCCTATATCGCAGTAGGGGTAGGCAGAGATGCCCGGACACTCACATTTCGCCTTGTAGGTTCCGTCCCACAATGTGATAGGTGGCCAAGCGATGTTAATTATTTGGTTTTTCAATGCATGGAGGGTATTATTTTTTAAAGTTATAGTTTTTTATTTATTAAATTGAAGCCGTGATTTGTTGGTATGTCATTATACTACCAAGGCTAGGTCGTATTTTTTGTAGTCAAGTCATACATACAATATAACTCACGCCTCTATCCTCGTTGGAGCAGAAAGAGTTTTCACTAGAACCCAGGACCCGATCACAGTCTAAACATTCTGCCAGACGCATGTAAACTAATGAAAGGACTTTTTAATTTAAAAGATAAAGTAAAGAATGTGGTTGTATATAAATTTAAAGCTCATTATTTTGTTTTTCAGAAAATGTTTCTCCAAGTAAACAAAAACAATCTTGTGACTTAGAACAATGATACAACTATTGAAATCACTTATCACACAATAAGTATTAAAAACTGAAGTTGATTAGCTACATATACATTGGAGTGAGACACTCAGTAACAAATACACAAGAAGACAAATACGGCACTTAGGGCGGGTCCAGATACAAGCCCGGCGCAGCCAGGTACTATTTTGATTTATGCGGCGCAGTGAGACCGCGTCTCATAAACCGGCACCACCTGCTCCCCTCAGCTAAATATTCATTTGTCAGACTCGGATGTAAGTTAAAAAGGATTGCTAATATCTTAGATGGGCTTTGTTTACTTTTGTTTTGTTTACGAGTTCGTAACGGTGGTTGTAACTGCCACTAGGCTCCGAGCGCAATTAAAATATGTTTATGATACCGGCTGCGGTTTAAGTATTAGTATATTTTATATTTTAATTAAAGTCCCGCAGTTTGGCTTTAGCAACGTAAGTGTACTTTCCTTCAAAATTGCCTGGCAACTTTATATGTGGTTGGCGCGATTAATGTATGGTTAGGAATTTATTAATTTTTAGAGCCCAGTGGTTGCCGCTGGCTGTGTTGCTTGATATCATAAATGAATACCGTTTATTTTAGAAATACCTCTGTGAAAATATTGTCTTACTAAATAGAAAAGATACTGTAGTCGTTTATTAGTCGAAAGATTTTTTTATTCGCCCAGTAAATGATTATCGTCCACAACGGCGACAAAACTGTCCTACGCAATTTTTTTACATTTTGATTCTTCTTTGACATTTTGACCAACCCGCACTAGGCCAGCGTGGTGGGCTATACGGCCTAACCACTCTCAATCGTATTCTCGATTGTAGAGTAGGCCCGTGCCCTGCAGTGGGACGTATATGGGCTGATATAGACAGACTCTTCTGTTTCTCTATCTATAGATATAGTAAATTATCTGCTGCACAGATCACCTAAAGGAGCCTATAGCAATATGCATCCAGCGCCTTTCAGCAATTGTAATCAGATCATAGATCATGTTCCGGGTTCATCCTTTCTATCCAGGGTCGGGCAAATGGGCATAATTGTCGCGAACTACAAATAACAACGCTGGACACTGAAACTGCAATACTATGTAACTTGATTAGATGGATAATTTGAAATAAGTAAAGAATAGCCCAGTTGGGAGAGGATCAGACGGGCAAGTCGTAGCCACAAGAGCCTGACACACATCTGGGCCTTTTCGCAAATATATTTAATTGTGAAGGAAAACATTTAAAAATGTATTGACGTTGCAATTGGCCGGCGTAATGGACAAGACTATACCTTCTCAATCTCAGAGGAGTCCTGTGCCTTCCAATGAGACGCATATGAATGATTTATTTATGCTTTCCTAAACACTGTAAGGCGGGACGAACCTTTGATATTTACGTAAATAAGGTATGCTTCTTTTTTTATCTCAAGAATACTTAATACAAATCGATAGTATTAATAAAAACTGTCTGTCAATTCTTATGACTACATGACAAAGTCCTTCCTAAGTTATGTAATATTCATAGCGCTCTGACACAAATATTGAGAGTACGGTGGCAATGTCAATGTTTCCAATACCCTTTATTGACAAGTTGTGGGTTCTGAGGGATGGATCCGGGCTCAACCAATAAATATTTAACTGACAATGGTTCAGTTAATCCCTTTTACGTGGCATCAATTGTTTTCAGTTGTATTTAATGTACGGATATGTTTGAAGAAATACCTATATTTATGAATTTCAACAATGAATGAATACTTGATGCAAAAAATAGAAGCTATATTACATACATACATAAATCCACGCCTATTCCCTGAAGGGGTAGGCAGAGGTGCTAGTACCAACTAGGACACCCCCATTTCCACTTGTGTGTTCCGTTCAGCGATGTGTATTAAGCTGATAATAAACTGGGAAAATCCACTATCACTTCGCCCGACGGATTCGAACCCAAGCCCTCAGCTTTATAATCATTCCGTAGTACAACTACGCCACAGAGGAAGTCAGTAAAATATATTTTACTATCCATTAATCAGTTTTAAGATATTTTTACATTATGATAATGGAAACATAACATACATTAAGCTTAAAGGGATTACGCGCGTGGTTCCGGTAAAGTTAAGGCGTGAATGATGTTTAAAATATTACGTAATAAATTATGTTTGAACATTGAGGTATTATGCTAGAGCGGACATCGGGAACAAAATCTGTGCGTATGGTGCTTGCACACGGGTACGCATTGAAGCGAGAGGGAAGATATGTTACTTCGTAGGCGTGACAGAGACAGAAATAGAATGTACCCTTCATTTTGTTACAAACATTTTGTTTGCAGTGTCCCCTCTGGTATATTATCTCAATGTGTTTGAACATTTCTCTGCCTTAAATATATTTTATGTTAACTCATACTAATTCAATATTTATCCTAAATTTTATGAATATTCTTACTAAAACTTGCTATACTCGTATTTGAAACTAAAGTAGGTCGACACAAAATCTTAATGTATTTTCATTAAAAATTCATGAATATATTATATACATATATGGGTATTAAATGTAGACGACAAGACACTGGTTGTAATAATAGAGGCCGCGGGTTCAATCTCTGCTCCGAGACAAATATTTGGGTGGTTTCAGGTATTTCTTTCAGGTCTGGGTTTCGTAAGACCGAAAAGCCTCTCATAGTTTCTGTTACCTACGATACAGGACTCGATCTTAGTGTGAGGTCAGGGCTATGTATGTAATTATTGGGTATAATTATTATTATTTATACTTAAATTTTCTTAAATGAAATGAAATATTGACTTCGAAATTCGTTTGTAGTAAAAACTTATTTCTTTAGTAGCAACATGTATAAATTGTGAGTCATGTAGTTCTAGGTTCGAATCCCATCACGCTTTGTGGTCGCTAGCATGACGCTTACGTCTTACTGAATCCTATCCAAGATTTTTTTTAAGTTACAGAATTAGAAATACAGTTCATGCTTAAAGTACAATTTGATTCAATCTCTAGCACATGACAATCTCAATATACTTACCTCGAAACTACACAGCAGCATTCAATGGATAAGAAATGATTGTGAATTTAAATCCGAGTTCCATTCCTCCTGATATTTCAATAATGGTTTGAAGAAGATCTTACGATATAAAAGAGCTCGTTATTTCATTATTTGCCATATACTTTGTGACTACTACACGCTATGGGAATGAGGAATTGATTTCCGCTAGTTGCGTGCTTAATTGGCTCAGATAAAGTATGAGGCTTCGTGTCACACCGTTGTGCAACATTTGAAATTGGTATGTTCGGCAAAATACTATTTTAATATTCTTAAATAGTCTGCTTACGTGTAAAACCATAAATGTAATATAATTACGAAGTGTGGTGTCATTACAAATAATACGTTATTTTAAAAAATGCATGTTAATGCAGTTATGTACATATGCATGTGTAAACATGTCCCTTAACTAGTTGTGATAGTACAAGTGAAAAATGTTTCGTTAGTCTCTCGTATGTATTAACCTATGTTTTGAAATGCAGTATCCGATCATTTTATCGAATAGTCACGACTTTCAACTGTACTCTATCAGCCCATATACGTCCCACCGCAGGGCACGGGCCTCCTCTACAATCGTAAGTACGATTGAGAGTGGTTAGGCCATATAGTCCACCACACTGGCCTAGTGCGGGTTGGCGGACTTGCATACCATAGAAATTCTTATAAATCGCTATTGTATGCAGGTTTCCTCACGATGTTTTCTTCACCGTTTTAGTGCGTGGTGAACAGCAAATTAATAAAAGTCTTAAAATAATCGAATGAATAAAAACAAGAAGTTAATATAAATCGGTGTAAGCATGAGCGTGAGTTAAATACACATGCTGTGACTATTAGAGCGAATCGGAGATAGTGTTACATAACGGTGTATAAAGATGCCGGTTCTATTGTGACTCGTGAGCTATAATAAGTATTATTTGATAGCTCCTGCCTCTCATTCTATGGAGGTTCTTTAATACCAGATCGTTGTTTGGTTCATTTCTTATTTCTATTCCTATTGTTAATGTTAAATAAATATGGAGGAATATTTCGAGTACTGCCGGGTAATGATGAAAAAAATATGAATGTACAAAAGTTTGTAAGATATAAAAGCTGTGTGGTAGAGTTGTATTGTAATGTTTCCAAATTAAAATTCTCGGAAATGAATGGAATATTTTTAAAATTGAACTGTCTAAAATATTTCAGTTTTGTTGCATTATTTACCCAGCTGAAATACGTTACATTGAAATACTGAATTATGTAACATGAAACTTAGTACTGTGATAGCTTAAAACTGTTCATGTGGAAAAACATGATTTTTTGATATTCTGTTCATTTTACGATTTGTTATAGTTGAGAATTATTTGATATTTTGGGAATTTTTTACGATTTTATTATTTTTGTCAATTTAGTCCCATAAATAATAAAGTTTTTTTTTTCCATAACTATAATATTATTAACTCTTTATTATAACACCGTGTAACAAAGGATAAACAAAAAACAAAAAAAGAAGAAAATACAATAGTCACAGAAACACATAAAGTTGGTGACATAACTGGCGGTCTTCTCGCTTTAAGCGATCTCTTCCAGATAACCGGTAAAGGAAAGATCGAATGGTTATTAACTGTGATTATTATATATAACTATGAATAGGTTACCATTATTATAATTAAAATATCGATTCACAATACTTACGGATTCGCTTGTGTAAAACTAGCTTGGAAAGAAACTCATTTTCAATGCGCAATATTTATATTTAATTAATAAATACACAATATTACATACTCACAGATCGACTAAGTAATAGTTTCCACGCGCTCCATAAAGTGTCTCTTAACCCGTTGGCGTAATAAATCCATACACATGTTCGCATGATACACATCGGCTTTGACTCCACCCCACATTCGAGAGCACTTGTGACGAAAAACAAGGATTTCGCCCGGAAAAAATGTACAAAGAATGCGATGGAAACGTTAGTACAAAGCTGCGAGTTTAAACAACAAGAAAAATAAGGCCATGATCGTGCCAAAGGACTGTTTCTTCAAAGTAAACTAAAGAGCAATTTGTATGGTGACGGCGAATCGCAAGTCTTCGCACACGTCGCAACAGGTCGCCGATTTAAACAGGGCCCGCTGTGACACTCGGGCCTAATGGAAAAAATGTGACATTAAGTCGGCTGGTTTTAAGCCGTGAATGCGAGTTATGAAGTTCGGAAGTAATCTTTCAAGGAGCGGATTTATCGGTTCATTGGTTTTTATAAATAATCACTTTTTGACGGCTTAGCTGAATCACGCGCTTGTGCTACGGGATTTAAAAGATTATTGAGGGCCTATATTGACAGCGCTCTTTAAATTAATGTTACTGCATTGTAAATAAATTGTCAGTCCACTTAAACTTTTGGCCCTTTCTCTGTTGACGATAAAAAAAGTTATAAAGTATTAAAATAGTATATTTGAAAGACTAATTAATTGCAGTTTTAAAAAATCTGGCAGTTTTCTGACATGGCTATTTGTTTTCATTCAAGTTTCAAGTTTCTTTGCACAAAGTTCGCAGTATCTCACGCCACAGAATTACAGAAAGTGTAATTGTATAAAATCATTCATTCACTATAATTAATTACAATAAACATGTTCGACTTCGGCCAACTACATAACGTGTAAATTTTTTCCACCATTTGCCATAGTAATACAATTGACGTAATATCCAATATTAATCGGATCAAAGCATGTAATTACATACATTCAGTATTCAGCCGTGTTGCCTTGTCTGAACCATTAGTATACAGTACATGGTGAATGGGAATTGTAATCAATCGGTCAGACAATGGGGGATTGGAGGCATATAGAGCATGTACCACGTTGACAATGCAGCTGGGACAATGACGTCACGGCTGTCCATGCATCTCCATTACGGAATCAAGGGTCGTCTAACGAATGAATTTCAAATGCATTTTTCTAGTGAATATTTTTGTACGGAATATCGCGTTCGCATATTCTCTCTCGCTAATAGGGTTAGGAGTGTTATGGAATATGGAATTTTACAAGCCCATACACTAATTACGAAGTTTATGACTCTTCCCTCGCAACGTTTTTGCATCAATATAAACGAATCTTATACGGCGTAAATTCTCAGGGAAGCCTAAATTGAGCATTGAACCTCATGTTTCTGTAAACCATAATAATAAACCTATCGTAGGTTGTTTTTGGGTATTTACAATTGAATACTAATTTTAGTAAATGTTATGTCATACAGGATGTCTATTAATTGACCAATAAATATGACTTCTTCTCGTGCGCAGTTATTCTTTTATTTAGACTTCTTTGCATGAAATTCATATGGAAGAGTCGTATCCAAAAATCAAGGCTATTATTGAGTACTTCAATCGTACTCGCAATAACTTGCACTAGGGTCATCGTAGAATATAATGATCCAGTAAGTCAATCAAGTATTTTTTTATATTAATACTACACAAATAACCATTTTCAATCCCCTAAAAAGAACGAAAGCGAAAAATACGCGTCCTAATTTAGGTACCTGCTGAAATATGTGTACCAAAAACTGCATAATGCAATCTTTACATACTAAAAGTTTTTTCCCTAACTCACACATTTATGAGTTCAATGGTCGTGTTATTTTTGATGTCATATTACTTACATTTGTTGACAACCTCCGTGGCGCAGTTGGTTAGACGCCGGCTGTGAAACGTGAGGCCGCAGGTTCGATCCCCGCACCGAGACAAATATTTGTGTGATATTTGTTTTGGGTCTGATGTTAGTGAGACCGAAAAGTCTCTCGTAGTTCCTCATACTCACGACACAAGACTTGATCTTAATGTGGGGTCATGACTATGTAAGTATCGCCCGAATACTGAAACGCAACTTAAAAATAAGTTGCGCTTAACTACGTTAATCTCGATTAAATGTACTGGCAAAGTGGGCCGTGCGCTGTTAAGAGCAACTTATTATTTGAATGGCGTTCCAGTATTTGGGCGTATGTTTATTAATTTATTATTAACATTGGAGTTGAGATTTATTTTTACTAACACAAATGACTCTATGTAACTTGAAATGCCAATAAAATATGCAAATTAAATTACTAAACATTATGTCTCTAAATATGTTTTAAAAAATTATGCGCTCGATGCGTAAAAACGCCGAATATTCTTGTTAAATGTATATTAAAAGTATTAATCCAAAGCATTTACATATATTACAAACAATATTACTATTCCGAGAACTAATAGTGAGTGATGGATATTACCGATATTTCCCGGAAATATTTATTACGTTCCATTTATCACTGGAGTTATAAAAATACGCGACACTTGAATGTTTTTCCCAATCTGTGTAATATACATTTGCGGATAATATTAATGATGCTTGAATTATCGTTAATTAGCTGTTTGATTTGTTCATTAACAACGCATAATTTTCGATTGCTTTATTTCTTATGAATTCGAAATACTACCTCGGTGGGGAAGTTGTACTACGGTATGATTACGCTGAGGTTGGGGGTTCGAAACCCGGGTTGAGAAAAGTGCTACTAGATTTCTCTTCTTCTTCTTTCTTCATAAAGGGCGGGCTCGACCGTGGGATAGAAAGCATAAGGTGAAACGTGTGTGCCCTGGTAGCATCTCTTCCTACCTCTGCTGGGATAAGGCTTGAGTTTATGTATGTACATGCAGAGAATTTCATATCATTAATTCATATTTCTAATTTAAAGTTGTTTCAAACCTCACATCTGATGTAGATTATAATCGCAACACGTTCGTTTTTGTCAAACATGATATTCACGAATTAATTAAATTACCTGCAGGCGAATACGCTAACAAGCCCGGATCAAATGCCTATAGTACGATAGCTGCATCTCCGATACATATGGCGAACCCACAAAGGGTATATGATATAGTGCGACACGGAATTAATATCCACTAGAATTATCATTTATATACGACAATAATTTCATGATTTTGTTTTTGATGTTTCTTTCAATGATAAACTGTGAAGACGGTCACGTTTGTAATATGAAAGAAATAATTACACAACATTTTTTGTTAATGATTAAGTTAATTCATCAGAATGGCGTGATAGCCTCTGTAGCGGATTTGGTTGTGAACCAACTGTAAAACGTGATACGCGGGTTTAATCCAGGATAAATTTATTTATGTGCTCCAAATATATTTATTACGGGTCTGGTTGATGTAAATGGGAAATCCTCGTACTTTCTTATAGCCACGACACAAGCCCTCAAATATATCGGCAGCAAAATGTACAAAAAAAATATTCTATCGAATAATTATTATCCATTATAATAATATTATGATTTCCCTTCCAGTTGGAACCTACATTGGCAATGCATTCAATCCGTCTTGAGACTAATATTAAGCTCTGACAGGCACAAAGCTCTATCGAAACAGATCATCTACTTGCTGCGAAATTACCTTCCCATATGTTTGAATAGGTTCTGTTCTATAGAACTCGTCTGATCTATATTCCTAATTAGTTCATTTGAGTCCCCTTATCGGTCGAGTTGGATCGTGATGGGCTATCTATCAATAGAGAGGCCATGAATTTAAATCTTAGGTTGAACTATTAGGCCCGTATGAATTATTTAGCTCAAGAATATATGCATAATACAGTGATAGGATACAGCGTGGTGGACTATACGGTCTAACCCCTCTCAATCGTACTCTCAATTGTAGTGGAGGCCCTTGCCCTGCAGTGGGACGTATAAGGGTTGACACAACAAAGTACAGTGATAGGTTTTCCTACCATTTATGGACTAAAATAGGGTTATCGGAGTGGGGACCCTGTCTACCATTTCAGAGATATACATAGATGTGAGCTTGTAAGTTATATTTACGTTAATTTGAAAGTAATTAATTCTACGTATCAATTGTAATTGGTTAATACTTGCATTTTAAACATAGCGTTAAATAAATACATATGATAGGAGCATACGCTATATGATAATCTAATATGACCTTATTCATAGACTGTTTTAAAACCTATTTTAGTGATAGAATGTTTGATCTTTTACAAACGATTTTTGGATTCAGTTTAAGCGAATAATACATTATGACATCGTAGCAATTCAAGCCTATGTATATAGTATATACTCGTAATAGTTGCGTCTCGGGTCAAATTAAACAATGGTTGTTCAGATAATCATGTATTATAATCTTCTTTAAAATAAGTATTTACTTCGTTGTCAGTCTTCCATCGTCTTCCATTCAGTTCTCCCTATTCCATCCTTCCGGACATCAACATCTTAATCGTTCATTTCAAACTCGTTCCATCTTAAGTGCTTTCATTTGTCATCTTTTTCAAAAAACACTTTCTATATCTGTCATTCGTCTGACGTTTCATTCTACACATCTTTCTTCATAACATTAAAATCCTACATATCGTATAATTTAAAAATGCACACGAGCAGTTGAACCATGAACTCTCATGCAAATGCATCGCGGAGTATATAATAATATACCAGCCCAGTCATTCCACTAGATCAACAACAAAACGTATAAAAAATCGTGTAAATATTGCACCAATTCATTGTAGAGTTTATTCCATACTATATTTACAAAAAGCTTCTGCACGGTATTAAAATTGATATGTAAATTTACCAAAACTATGTTTGATTTATTTATAATGTTTCGTTTAAATTGGGAATATTCCGGGAATAAAACTGGAATAAAAACCCACTGATAAAACAAGCCTTCGCGAGAACCATTTAAGTGGTTGTACTGTAAACAATTTTGCAGAATGATTGAGCCCGCTTCACCGGGTTGGTATATCTGTTTCCCAAAATACTTACATTCGTAACAACTTGGCTATTTTGTTCCGTTTTTGTTTATTGGGTCAACTTTGTCATTCTCGTTAATATTAACACTACTCTTTGCAGCATGCGTGCTTCGGAATAGTCGCTTTATAAATTTCTAATGAATTATATATATTGGGTTCGCTAACCCATTATTTAGATTGACCACTATATCAAGTTAGCAGGAATTCTCTAAATGCATACTGCTCCTAACAAGTTGCTATAGAAATAAATGGGGGGAGCCCCCTTAGCAATGGAGCTTTGCAGTGACTGACGATGACAATGAAAATCATTCACATATTATGTATATTTTAGTGGTATCACATACGTATTTATCACAAACATATGAACTGACCGCAACTGAACCAGTCACATTTACTGCAAATAAAGCATTAATTTTGCAAAATTGCATCTCATTACAGTAACAGAAATAGAAATGTATTACCAAACATAGTTTAATGTTGTGCGGTTGTGAAAACGTAAAACAATAGCGGGAGCGGTGTGTCCATGCAAAAATGTGTCGCGTCACCTAATGTAGTTGTCCACTTTAATAGTTACGTGTCACAGTTTTGTACAGGTTTGTTTATCTTTTTGTTGGAACGTTGTTCTGTCCCTGTGACGTTTGCGCTGTTTTACCACTTATTTGGTTGTTTTTGTTCGAAATTTCTGTGTTTATGTTGTAGATTGAGTAGCTTTTATACGTTTGATGAGGTTATGTTTTTCGACATCATTTGCGATTCGATTAGATTTTTGCCGACATAAGTATTAATGCAATTTATAAAACAAAATTTGTATTTAACAATAATCAAATCTGTCGTAATAACCATCAAAAGGATTATTGCTACATAATCATGTCATTTGCTACCTAGAACTATAAATCACGTTTGCGTCCGTTTATCTATAATTTGTACGAGAACGTAATTGCAATGTTTTTTCAGCACTTTTGCTTCCCAAAAGTCTGTTATAATCAAATAAAGAAAACTTCAAGAAAAATTTATGACTAAAGTTAGTGTCGTTGATAAAATTATTTCATAATCTCTTGTTTTTTGTAGTCTATTTCAATTTCTTTTCAACCTTTAATTTGTCATCTGTCCATTTAAAAGAGACCCTTCGTTGTTCTTGAACCCCGAAAACCTAAACTCTCAGCACTGACATTTAACCGAAATTAATTAATTCATTCAAAACATTGTAAATATGTCACGAGTTTTCCGTTTCAACTGTTTTATTTGGCGAAAAAATCCAATACCTGAATAAAAATTGGTTAACAAAATATAGTACGGATTTGATACGCGTATCAGGTTGTATCAGTTACAAATGATAGACAACACTGTCAGTTAGCGTCAAACTATCATGAAAAAAGCTGTAACGAAGACAACCGTAGCGTATCTCGTATAAAAATAAAATTCATATACGTGCTTTACCTGGCGGCGGACGCCTACAAACAATGTTAGCAAAAATTCAATCTCGCAAAATAGAAAATATTTTTACGGTCAATGAATACGAAAGTGTGGATATGGCGGCTTTATAACGGCCGCCTTTATGTTGTCTTAACAGTAACACTAAAGTTTAGTGTGCGACCCCCGTGTTTTGGCTCGCATACAAAGTGCCCCGGTAGTTTTTCTTGTAATATTTATTGTGTGAACTAGTTTCCACGGCGTTTTGCATATTGATTATTGTGCAGGTATCAAAAATTGCATAGAATAAGCGACGGTTACAGATGTTGTATTTGGTTTATTGTTTTTTTAGTATTTATAGTATGTCAGAATATGGTAATGGTGTTTTTTGTATATCTATACCTTGGATATGTTTGTATCATTTTTGTATATAAATATAATAAATAATCCATATTGAAAACACAAAAGTCATGCCGGCACCAAGCGAGCGAACTGAAAATCTAAACCAACTTCTGAATAGAATAAATTCGATCACATCTAATACCGGAGACAGACATCTCTGATTCGATACCGCGCACAATGCTAATTAAAAAAATCCATGTACAAGATACGTTGAATTCGCGTATTAACCGCTATTGTGGCGTGGTTCTTGGAAATTTTTAAATCGATTCCCTAGCGCTTTCTTCGTGGGGAAACCAATCCCCTCGCACAATAAGCCCGGTTACAATGGCCGCTGTTATGGCAGTAGGATGACGGGAATCACGCCAGTGCTTACGGCCTCTTACGCGGAAGGATTACGCTATTTACGTACCAGCCGTGCCTTCAGTGTGATATTTGACGTTTATTTTTATGTTCGGGATGAAAAATTTCGACGCCACTCGGAACAGATTATGGGCATGTATCGATATCCGCGTCTATGCGGTTTTGTTCACTGTGTTCTCCTTTTTTATTCTCTTTGTTTATTACGTCAGTAAATAGTGATATACTATCTATAGTAATGACAGTTATATCTGACTTAAAGAAAATTGATGACGATAAATGATCGTAAAAGTGACCACAACGAACGCTCACTGGAATTTATAAATAAGTATAGTGTGATTTAAAACTATTACGCTTTAATGCCAACTGTGCTCAGAAATCAGATTTTATGTCCGCATTTACGCTTTAACACAGCTAAAGAGATAAACAAGAAATTAGATACGTATTTGAATATGCTACTCAATTACTTGGAAACTGAATAATTTAATTGCTTAATATCAAACAGTGGTTTTCTTTAAACCGTTCGCAGCTTTAATCTGCAGTCTCAGTTTCAGTAACGAATTCATTATTCAAAAATATTATTTCTCTTCAAAAGATCCAGTTGTCCATATTTATATTAAATTGTATTTATAAAGCACAAATCCGACTCCGAGCCATTTCTTTGTAACAAGGAAGTTTTGAAGCCAGCGCATTCGCTTTGGCGCGGAGGATTGAACTGGTTTTTTTCAGACAGGCAAATGAAACCGAATTTGAAAACACATTCGCCGAGCTCGGGAACGAATCAGCGGTCATCAATACTCCACTTCGGCATCGATAGACTGTCATGTTTTATTTATTCACCTGTTACATATACGGCTCTAACTTTGTAAAATATTGCTTGGTCGTGTACTTCACGTTTTGTTGTTGCGGATTGAAAGTTTGCGAATCTATCGGATTTTATTATGGTCGAGTGTTGAAGAGAAGTTTTCCGCTACCAAATTCCTTGTGATGGTTTTGTGGCTAATAATTATGTCAATGTTAGAATTTGTAAATATGATACAGCGCTTCTAACAGAACCTTATGATTCTTGATTCGTAGGTGTAGGAAATTTGAAGATTCAAGATTAAAAGACACAAGTAACATTTCATTCATTCAGCAGCATTCTACAATCGAAAGTACTAATGAGAGTGATTAGGCCATATAGTGCACCACGCTGGCCTCATGACTCTAAAAAGTCGGAAGACTCCCCTGGAATTCGAACCCGCGACCAACATTAACATGTTGGCATCCGATATGGAAACTAAATTCCTTAGCACTTGAATAATATTTTCATGCCTTCCCAAAACCTAAATAGTACTCAGCTTTTTCTGTACAAGATTTCTTTGTGAATTCTGCGAAGTGTTTTAATGATTTTTGCGCGATAAAATTTCGTACACATAATCTAAAAGAGTGTGTATGTACTTGATCCTTAGTTTGTCACCGCGGCTGCGCAAACGGTGACCATTATCCAAAAGATTTAACGAGAGTTAGTATTTTAAATTGATTTCTTTGAGTTTTCGCCACGGATCATTTCGGAGAGCCCGCGGGTCTATTGTACCCTAACGACATTACTCGACAGTCCGACGAATTGGATAACCTTAATATTACTCAGTATTACTTATCTTCTAATTTAAAGAGAATTTTCTCGTTAAAAAAAGTCGCTTTGTTGAAACCCTTTTTCTCATTGGAAAACCGGAGTCTTGATTCGCTGATAAAATACAAAGCTTTGGACGGTATTTATCTTGTATTATTCTGTCGCTCTTTAAATCATCTTCCGTACTCACTGAACGAAGTGAGACTTCCTTTTTTATAGTAATTATTCTTTAGGTAGTTAATAGTGAGGATTTTAAAGGCGACATTTTCGGTGTCGTTATAAAGTTCTTACAGTTTAAACAACCTCGTGGTTTTGCTTTAATGCGGCTTGTAGCTTAATTGTGTAAAGAAATCGTTAGTGTAATTTTGCTGTATCAAAATTACTGAAAATAAGTGTATAGTAATTTTTAACCTCAGTATCGCGTTTGTATTTTTAGATATCTTATCTCATCATTTAAATAAATAAATACACCCAACGGTCACATACATAGTCCTGTCCACACATTTCAATAAATTAATTCCTGTATCTGCTTCTTCACTCTCACTAACACCCATACCCGAGACAAATATTTGTAGGCCTCACAAACGTTTGCTTGCGTGCGGGGTTTGAATCCGCGGCCTTTCGTTTCTCAGTCGGTGTCTAACTGCGCCATGAAGGCATTTGTTTTAGATTAAGCTACTATTATAAAATATTTTCAAATAAAGTCGTTCACATAATCTTGGGATGTCGAAGACACAATTCCCCCTTTGACTACTTCTTAACTTTAATGTGTTGCTGAAATATATGAAATGAAATTGGTTTATGGAACATATAGGCAATTAAAACGCTCTTCTGACAAGTCTATACATAGTCCTTATTTTATATTTACAAAATAATTGATTAGATTATTAAAGAATTAAAGGAGATCGGTCGATTTCCTAAGGAAATTCGGCCTAGTAGTGAAAACTTGACGGACACAAATGAGACCTAGAATTAAATAATAAAGACTCAATATCCTTTAAATATAATATAGTCTTTTTGAGCTACAATATGGGGTATTTAAGATATATCCTCTTAAAGTTTGACAAAAACTACCATATTCTACTATCTGCACATATATCTTATTTGGACAATATTTTATATTTTTTGTAACTATGTAAATAGTTTCGTTTAATAATATTGTAAAATGTATTACATAATTATTAACACGTTAAATACTTTTCAATATAAAGTTGATAAAGAAATCATTTCTGGGGGTAGAAATATCCGTTTCAAAAGAAGGTAATTTGACAAACACTAATTATAAGACAGATGTCAATTCTGATAATATTGCAAACAATGCAAAAAGTGGTAGAATATTTTATGATATCCTTTTTTTTTACAAAATCTGATCCCGACGGTGTAGGATAAAAATAAATAAAGAAATGAATCTACAAAAATACGTCTGATTTTTTAGTCATACTTAATTTCTTGTCCGTAGTTGGACCAAATCGACTGATCTCCTTTATTTATTTGGCACCACCGTAAGCAGCAGCGGAAAATCAGTCATACGTCCAATTTTTCGCATTGAAATAATTTTGCTGAGTCAGAATAAAAATAAACTGATGATTATTATGATTAACTCTGATTTTAAATTACAATTCGAAGATTGTAAAATGTAATCTAAACTCAGATGATGAATCTAAATTTGAAGCACATGATGCGAAACGAAATAACAAACTAATTTCATTAATGTGTGTCGATACTATAATTCTCATTTAATTAAACAGTTCAAAATTCATTGTTAAATCGTGTCTTATTCGGAGAACTCGAAAGAATCCATCAATGTAACAGTAGTCAGTAGCATTCGCGCATTGTGTTCGCCTCAACAAACAATACCGAGTTTTAAATCACGAAGCAATTAATCTTACAGTTTCTAGTTTATCGAACATTTAGACACGTAACATTTTTCTAGAGTCTCGTTTGCTATCTAACTATATCGATCTATATAATTATACACTGCTGGATTTTTATGTAGTCCATATTGCTCCGAAAGCAACTTAAGAAGTTTTGGCATTAAAAATGGTCTACTGCATCAGCCGATATACGTCCCACTGCAGGGCACGGGCCTTCTCTACAATCGAGAGTACAATTGAGATTGATTAGGCTATATAGTCCACAATTCTGGCCTAGTGCTGGTTGGCGGGCTTTACATACCATAGAATTTCTTACAAATCGCTATTGTATGGTCCCCTCACGATGTTTTCCTCGCCGTCATAGTGCGTTGTGATTTACTATCAATACACACTGGACTCTGAAAAGTCAGAGGTGTGTCCTGAGATTTGAACCCGCGGCAACCATGAACATGTTGCCAGCCGTGTTTGGTTCGTTTAACAACAAATCACCACGCAAACATCGTCAATCCATATATCATAATTTAATTTGCCACCCATTAGATTAAAATCCATGTATTTTTAATTCTGGCACATAAAATTGGCTACATTGTAAGCAGAATGCCGTTGAAAAAAAGCATCGAACGATATCAGATGGTGGTCTCAGGCCATTCAACACAATTATGCTGGCCCACAGAGCTGTTTCTTTGTGCCGCGACGGAAGGTCCTAGAACTATAGGAAAGAGGGAACACGTGTGACGGCAAACGTTACAAAACCTGATAGTGCGGCAGCAGAAATATAAAAAATAAATAAAATTAAATCTTAATATGAATATAATTTACTTAAGAAAGAGATTTAGAATGAGGATCACCTCATGTCATGTCAGCGACGTCTATTCTCTTACGTAGATATGTAGGAAAACGTACAGTCGAATTGAAAACCACCACCTTTGTCGTCTTAAAGTCGTTTAAAATATACGTCATTGATAAAACCCAGCGTATTAGCAAGTGGCAGTGAACAGAGCATAGAGTGCAGAAACTCTTGACGATTATTTTTGAGTATATCTTATTGCTTACAAAAGGTCGCTGTACAATGATTAAGCAGGGCTCTGTACAACAGTAGACTTCCTTTAGTTATGCATATTATAATTTATATCTTAACAGAGGCACGACCCTCTTCTACTATTGATTTATATAAGTATCTAGGTGTACAGTCTGTACAAGTAACAGTCATGTTAATTAATAACAAGATTTTCATTACGCAGATAATTCCTCCAGCTTAGATACGTATGTAAGGTGGAAGCAGGCTTAACGAGTGAAGCACATAATAGTAAGGAACACGTGTATGTGTAATATGTAACAACAGGTCGATTAGACATATATCATTATGAATATTTAGAAGTCTGCTTTAATAGATAGTGGGGACAAAAATAATTATTTGAATTATATAAAATCTAATATATAAAATCGACTGCCTCGGTGGCGTAGTTGTACTACGGTACGGTTACAAAGCTGAGGTCTCGGGTTCGAATCCCGGGTTGGGCAAAGTGATATTGGATTTTTCTATTCAGTATCAGCCCAGAGTCAGGAATTTGTGCCCGATATGGCGATAGGCTCGCCACCTATCACATTGTGGGACGGAACATGCAAGGCGAAATGTGGGTGCCCTGGCACCTCTGCCTACCCCTTCTGGGAACAAGGCGTGAGTTTATGTATGTGTATGTAATATATAAAATTCTCGTGTCACAGTTTTCGTTGCCATACTCCTCCGAAACGGTTTGACCGATTCTCATGACATTTTGTGAGCATATTGAGTAGCTCTGAGAATCGGCCAACATCTATTTTTCATCCCCCTAAATGTTAGGGGTAGTCCACTCCTAAATATTTTTTTTTATTTTTTAGACATCATTTTTAATTTCTTTTTTTTTATGATACAACATACATACAATCCTCAATTTTCACCCTTCTACGATCAACCCTTATTTTTTAATAGCCATTTTAGTAATTTAATCATTTTTCCTCTCCGGTCGAAAACTGATCAATCGTCATTTAATTAGTTATCCCCGCCAGATGTCTACAGGTGTCACTTCTGACCCAGTAAACAGCACGGAGTAGGGATGAGAACGAAGCCGGTCTCCTGTTTCTCTCACACAATAAGATTATTGTTTATGCATCAAGTGTAGTAGTAACGTTCACAATTATTATTATTTTGCTATCTCAGTGTAACTCTCATATTAACTATTAATCATTCCTATTTTATATATAAGATGTATATGGATGTTTATGAAGAGAAGGGACAAAGTAAAATAGAATGGAAGGTACGGGAGAGGGCTGGGATAGATGACAGATTTGTTAGGATGAAATGTAAATGCACGTTATAAAACGGGATGGATAATAAAGAGAAGGGACGGGACGGATTGGGAAGAGACTGAACAGGCGGATGAGACGGGATTGAGCCGGACAGTAGGATAGCTACGTCAAGTTTAGGTATACAAGAGTTTATACGAAAAACAACATATATTTGGTGTGGAGTGGAATCAAAAAATATATGCACCCAGGCGAAGCTGGGTCGGGCCGCTAGTTATTAATATAATTCAAAATATGACTGCATGACTAAAAGTTCTTGTAAAGGCCACAACAGGCCATCATGTTGTATCATCCCCTATACGTCCCACTGCGGGACACGGGCCTACTCTACAATCGTAAGTACGATTGAGAGCGGTTAGGCCATATAGTCCACCACGCTGGCCTAGTGCGGGTTGGCGGACTTACATACCATAGGAATTTTTATAAATCGCAATGGTATGCAGGTTTCCCCACGTTGTTTTCCTTCACCGTTTTAGTGCGTGGTGATTGACTATCAATACACACATGACTCCGAAAAGTCAGAGGTGTGCCCTGCCCCGCGACTATCGTGAACAGGCAGCCGCGTCTAGTCCGTTTACCAACAGGCCATCAAATATAGGGTTTATCTAGGCTGCAACCGGAATGTAGTTGTTAAGTGACTACAGACACAATGCATAAAATCCCGACAATTTTTGCTAAAATAACAAACTTAACCCGTACGTTCTCTTTAAAAATAAAAGATAGCTTTACAAATCGCAGGGAAAGCTATGTTTTTACCCCCCAAAGATAGTAAAAGTTTTTAAAGAAAACATCAATATTGTTTGAAGTCACTAAAACTACCACCCAGCTTCTTTTTGGTCGCAGTCTGGATGTACCCTGTATTTTGTTTTGGTCAGTCTCTCGGAGAAATTTTGAATTACTCGTATAAGCTTGTCAGAAATTCTATGAACCCTAATAGGATATGTGCTATAGCAGATCTACACACGATTGATTTATTGGCAAATTCGATAGCCAGTTGATTCAATTTTAGTTCAAATACGGGTGTTTGTGTCTAAAGCGTGATTATTATTTGTGTTGTATTGACGTCAGAACACTATAATGACTTTGGTATTATATTAAGTTAGTAATTGGTGATTAATACGTCTTGCAGGATTGCTGTAGATTCACATTAATACTGATTTTAATATGAAGGAATTTTAAACAAACCATTCAATAGGTTGTCTGTTCTCCGACAAATGTTACCAGCCCACCGCCGTTTCAACTTGCTGATCCGTTGGGCTACATCGATTACCTTGGTTCTCTGTCAGATATCCTCATTCCTGATTCTATCCTTCAGAGAAACACCGAGCATAGCCCGCTCCCTAGCTTGTTGAGCGACTTGACTCTCGTTAGGTATACGAGTTTTCAGGTGGAGACCACGCCTCGGCAAGCGTAGTGTATGACGCCCTCTAACCAGGTGGAGTGACGATATTCGAAAGATGGCTGGTAGCGGTTGGAGGCGATGGGCTGAAGATCGCTGATGATGATGGGCTGAGCCCAGTGGCGTGTCATAGGTGAGGTATATGTAAAGCAGTGGGCGCAGATGGACTGATGATGATGATTCAATAGGCCTTCTATGTTTAAAACTTAAATAAAAACTTATGAGATGTCGAACTACGTGTCCTTCATTTTTTAACCTTCAGACCTCTACAATCAAGATTACGATTGAGAGTGGTTAGGCCATATAGCCCACCACGCTGGCTTAGGTCGGTCAGTAGACTTTACTTACCATAAAAAATTATATTTATATCTATATAAATTCTATTTATTATCGCTATGGTGTGCAATGTATTCCCCACGATGTTTAAGAAATTAAGCACGCTTTATTTTGGTATTTGAATTGATAAATTAAACGTTAAACAATTATAAACATTTAATTTTGTATGTAAAGCATTTATCAGAATGTGTGTAGTAAAATTCATTCCGTAATCCGTGAACTTTTTAAACATTTCCAAATAACTAAGGAGTTCAAACGGAGCGAAGCGATAGACTTGCAAAGCGTGAAGCCGTAACCGATTAAGGATAAGCATTCAATGGAAAAACTTCCTGAATTTCGGGCGTACTTGTCCACTTGGCTTATAATATGTTTTGTTAAATTAAACATAGAATAATCATATCAACCAGGCTATTTAACCACCATTAGCAATGTTTAAAAATCGCCAGGGTATTAATCTAGTATCAATCAATGTTCATTTGGTTACCAACAAACCGACGAGTTTTTTTTTTATGTTATAGCATACAAGAATACGATATAATACAAGTAAGTGATGAAAATTTACAATACCACGAAAGGTATAAAACACCTATTAAGGATAATAAATAAAATAAACTAATGGACCAAGAGCCCGTGGCCGCCAGACCTTCGTAATTTTATAAAACCTGAAAGTTTGTCTGCGCATGCCTCTAACATAGGCATCGCATAATCAGCTAATATGAAGTTCCGATCGTGGTTGCTTTTGAAGTTATGAGCTTCAATGTTTCTGCCAAGATGAAAGAACCATCAAAAGTGTTTGAATATCAAGGAAATATTTGTTTATAGTTGCCTTAATAATATATATAAAATTCAGCTTTTATACTATAACGCTGACAAAATTACATTATGTTAAAGTTTGAAGATAGCGTAATATTTAACAACATGTAATTCTGCCGGCGTTATAGTATAAAAGCTGAATTTTATATATGTTATTAAGGCAACTATAAACAAATATTTCCTTGGTATTCAGACAATTTTGATGGTTCTTTCATCTGGCCAGAAACATTAAAGCTCATAACTTCCAAAGGAACCACGACCCGAACTTCATAATAGCTGATTGTGCAATGCCTATGTCAGAGGCATGTGCAGACAAACTTACAGCTTTCATAAAATTGCGAAGGTCTGGCGGCCACGGGCTCTTGATCTATAAGTTATTAAGACGGGATAAAATCATCACACAAGCCATCAAACTAGTACCTAAAATAGAAGAGTTATAATTATTGCTCATTAAGGATTATAAATAAAAATATACTAAGAAACAAAGACTGGGTTTAATCATCACACAAGCCATCAAACAAATAAAATGGAGGACTTATTATGATTTGCCCCATAAAAGTACGCGAGATAATGTGACAAAGTGTAGTTCGGAAGTGTCCCACCTAGTCGCACGTTATCTTTGTTTATGAGTTGTAACAAATCAAACCGTAAAAAGTTTGCCGGAGATTCCTGATAAACGATGGAAGCGAACAACTTGCCCATGTACTTACTTATTTGTACTTCATTTGTATTGGAAATGGAACGTTTTGTTTCCACTCTACTCCGACGATTGTATCTTTGTAACGTTTAATTGCGAGTAGTGATTAATAGGATACGGGTTTTTTAAACGATTTATTTCATCTACGTTGATGTTGTATTCTGTCGTACTTTTCGTGTTTTAGAATTTGTTGTTATGGTAAATGCGTTAACATTTTGTATTTTTGTGTTTTCTAGTAGGATCCTAGTGAAAGATAACGTTTAGACCGAAATCGGCAAAATATGTTTTCATTTTTAAAGTCAGCCGGGTTATTGGCATCACAGACCCATTCCCGACTTTTAAGAGACGAAGATTTGTATGCATCCAACTGTGAGGTATAAATGGATCGATGGCCATCTTTTTGATAAAAAAGAGATGCGATAACAAGTACTTCCTTATCTTAGATCGGTTTTCTATTAGACAATAATACCTCAAAGTTAAACTAGTTTACCCACGCCATAGGAAATACTATGCAATTACTTCACTCATTCGTAGAATCTAGAAGTGAAGTAATACAAATACAAGTACAGTTAAAAGGAATTTACATTTGAATGAATTCACCGCTACAGGATGAATTAAAGGCGCGAGAAAAACCTATCTGGCAACGTGCGTCTTAATTCCACAACAAAGACATGTTCGCGTGTTGAATTCTTGAAGATCGTAATGCGAGACTTGTTCATAATTCATTCGACGAGTGGAGACATCTGCGGAATTTATATTTTTGCTAATCCGTCAAATATGTGACGCTGTTACACATGGTGTTGCCTTTTTAAGCGGATCAATTTGTGAATTAATTTTATTGATGGTTATTTCAATGAAGCGATATGAATAGGATTTTTTTAATTGATTGCGCTTTGCATTTAAAAATTTATGGTTTTTTTTTGTGAAAATATAAATGATTATTTATTTCTCTTCACAACAAAAGCAATTAACTGGTTCAGTTGAAAATCTTAGAAAAGTTTCACAGTATTCCATGATCGCCAACTACTGAGTATGAGAAATTGATTATATTCTGAAACAAAACCGTGATAACTTTCTAATATAACATTGCCAGCGAATTGTCTATTATTCCATCAGCAATCGTTTTTTATCTTAATATTTTTGTGGGTTTTGTCCATTTGGATATGCCAACCTTATCATAACTTTTAACAATATCTATCCATAATATTTGTTCCACATTGTTATACATTTCAAAGTCGCGAATCACTGCTGACAGATTGTAATTAAACGACAAAAATTTAGGGCCAGTTCGGTAGTATCTATCGTTCTATATCACTTATTACATAGACATTCAAAGGTAAACCAACGAACCCTGTATGCCACACAAATGAATACAGTGGCGAGTAGTTAAAAATAAAACCTATTAAAAAGGCCATCGAAACGACGCACAATTAAAACTTACCGCCGTGTTGGTAGTTGTTTTTTGTATTGCTTACTGTTATTGTTATTTGAATGTGCCAGTTAATGTTTATATTTTAACTGATAACAGAACGTATTATTGTATGCGTTTTTATTTTTTGTTTTTTAGTAGGCAGTTTTATTTGTTTTTAATTGGAGCATCAATTTTACTGCATGCGCCTACGAGGCTTGAGTTGTTCTGTTTGTATTCAAAAACTAGGTTGACATCGCAATTTGTAATGATAAATTCAGTTGTGTTTAAATATGCAGTTTTAACGGTAGATTTAATTAAAGAAAGTTTTGTTCGTGGTTGTCTGGTAGATATTGCCTTTGTACGATAACAGCGACATTTTTAATTTGTTGCTTTGTTGTATGCAAGTAATACAAAGAATAAACTAAATTTGTTTCGTTGAATATGAGGTAAACCGTTTCGTTTAGCAGCAACATCTTCATTTTCAGGAAATCCACTGTTAAATAAAGGCCTCTTTTAAAAATATATCTCAAATGGCCCTCAGCTTCCTAAACTCTACCAGTTAAAGTGCACTAACTGTAAATAACACAGTATGCATGTATGGTAGCAGAATAGAATGCAAGCATGTTGGAAACGGATAAACAGTCACAGTGGAATACAATTATCAATGTATGAAGTGTACCTGAATGGAACATAAAAGGTATAATTTAGATTGAACACTAAGGGGTCTGATAGTAGGCGGTCCCGCTAGACCTAGACTCAATAATAACGAGTATTGTCGATATCATAGTGTTGAGTTGTATTATCAAGTGCTATTGTACTTAAACACGAGTATGATAATATCACCTAATTAAATTTATTTATAAAAGGTTACAACAAATTAAAACAAATTACGTAATTAGAAATTTTATTGTGTTGATTTAATTTTAGTAAATTTGATTGAAAATGAGGTGAGAGCGACTATTTTAAACAAATGTTTTTAATATTATTTCAATCTCAGCAGCCATGCTTGCTACATTGTTATTTTTAATGTTCATTGCGCACTGAATTCTCGAACATTAACACGCCACGCTTATCAACAACTCGATGTATACATAACAAATCAAAATAACCCATTTAAATTTTCAATAAATTACATAGTAACATTGCAATACGGTATTGTAAAGTCTAATCGCTTGCATGTGAACACGCTGTAGCACAATAAGACGCGCGGAATCCCGACGCCCGTAAACCAGAACAAAAGGAGGTAGGTAATAAAATTTGTAAACGCCTGTATGATACGGGCGCTTAACCCCGACTGCGCTCTTTGGCGACATATAATGAGAATAGGGTAATTCGTCCCGTACGGCTGCCTGAAATTGTAAATTTTATCCAGCTGGATCGTCTCTAGTAAATACTATGTCTGTGGACTGCTGTCTGCTAATCTTATAAATATTTGGCAAACGGCATAAAATAAATCCATGAAAAGGTCGCGTTATTATATCGTAGTAACTGCATAAGAGTATTATTGTATCGGTGTGTGATAATTGTGGGAACAAATAGTATACGGCGCCTATCTTAGATTGAACTGCGTATGAGTAACTTTATTGAAAAATTAAGTGTTATTTCCAGTGAAATTATCTAGAAATTTCCTCAAATCCCCTCCTCTTTGCATTTATAATTAAAAACCGACAATGGATCAAATATCGTGGGTGTTAATAAGCAGCCGTACTAATTTGCTTTCAAGTAAATGTTTGGTTGTTTGTCCTTTACTTGTCCTGAACTATACAAAAGTGCACGGAAAATAAATATACCCCAAATTAAATTTCTAAGCAGTATTTTCATAATAAGAAAACTTTATGCGCTAAGTCATGTGTGTTAAATTTTAAAACAACGTTTGCACTTCGCGTGTGCTTTCACTGAAACCACACAAAAATTTAAAGTACTCCCAAGCTGTCCAAAGTGAAAGTCATTTAAGTGCACTGTAGCGAAACTGCTACGATCGTAGTCTCGTAGCATAAAGCGTAGCGACGTAGAGGCTTTGGCCTCCAGCCAGCCTACCTGTTGTTACTGTCATGTTCTTAAGCCGACATAGGCCTGGCTAACTGTTGAATGTGTTTGAGGAAAAGTTTAGAAAAAGTGATTCTCCATTGTATTACAAGTAGCTTTTTGTCTGACAGAGAAAATGCAGAAAATCTAAAACACTTTCTATAACTATGCTTAACATTACTTCAAGTGCAAAATAAAATCTTTGGACCGGATGCTTTTATTGTGTCTTCTATTACAAAACATAATAGTTATTAAGAGTCGTTTTTGTCAGGTGCGGTATAGACACCTCTAGTAGAATGTATGTATTTATTAGTAGTTCAACTTTTGCCAAAGTATTAAATAAAATATGAAATAAAATCTTAATCTTATGAAATCTCTATTGCAACGGTACGTTGAGGGCATTGTGTTGATTTTATTTGCAGCAATTCTTTGAAGATTATTTTTAAATAAACAGCGAGATTGCTCTCGTAAACCGATGTTTTATTGAGGCAGGTCATTCAATATTAAAAGTATAATAGTTTTGAAATTGCGTTTTATCTACTTTTTTATGCAAGTAATATTTATATACATGACACTACTGTGAACGGGCGTATTCAACATTGATAAAGGTTATAGGCTCTAATATGACAGACACTCTACAACAAGGTTGGTGGATTTTCATACTTTCAAAATCCTTATGAACAATTTTCAGTCATGCTTTTTTCTTCGTTATAAAAATGCACGGTAATATAAAAACTAACATAGGTTTAATTTTGAATGCCAATTTTGTGCCTTAGGTTCAATCCTGAGATTTTGGACAGTTTTGAGGTTTTGTCAGATTTCGCCTAGTCTACTTACTGCATTCCATACTACATTTATTATTAAAAATGTAGAAAAAGTATCATTTCTCGGGGTGAAGAGAGCGGCCGCTGTCTGGCGCAGTCACTGTATAATTCCAGCATCACACGTAAATGTCTATTTAACCGGAGACGTGCGATTTTCGGAGCTTTATATGGTTCACGCTGTTTCTTTTATTTATTTGCCAGTGGATGCTTTTTGAATTGCCCGTACTTACCTTAAGTGTATGGTAGCTTCTTGGTGTTTTTTGTTACCACTAAAATACGTAAAAGTCAAATTGCAGATTTTCTCCGATATTTCGGCGCCACAATCAGTTTTACTCAAGAAAAAAAAATTGGTTTATCTTTTTTTACTCTTCATAACATTTGATATGTAAAAACTATGCGATTACGAGTATAAATGCTCGTTCTTTTATATTACAAAAAAAAACTATCTCAAACAATGAGTAGTATTTTTTTATTTTATTTTTAATTTCAAATTTCTCCACACTCCTATATAATTTAGACAAACGTTACACATTTGCAATGATATTTACAAATCTGTTACATATTGGCTCCGTATTTAATAGTGTTATTTATTTATTTATAGCTATATTTATAATTACGGGTACCCTTTTATGATTTTTTTTCTGATATTATGACAAGTACGAAGTTACTATATATAAGCATTTCTCATAAGAAAACTATATAAATATAGGCACTTCTCATAAGAAATGCTCGTTAGTACACCGATTATACTGGAATGTTCGAATGCAGAGTATCTAGATAAATTTAAATAATATTTTACATATACTGGTAAATAACGTAACAAGACATTATATTTTCAATACCGTATTATTTACTAATACAAATATTACTAATGCTATATTACATTAGGTAAATGGAAGATACTTAATTAGTTCTCACAAAAATATTTGTGCTATTTACTACAAAATATTTGTGGATATTTTGTAACTTCTAGGTAATATATGTCCGAACAAAAAGCCGATAGTAATGTTGCCTTTGAAAAATAAATAAAGCGTCTGGATAGTCTCGAACGCACAACTTCCATTAGTTTCAATATTTTATACATCTAAAGAAGTAAATATATTGAAATATGTCAATTACTTCTAACTGGGTTAAATAATTGATGTTTCTTTTCGTTCACTTGGTATATGTTGTTAGTTTTTAACCACACACCTTTTTTACACCGAAAAACATAGTGGTTTGTTCTATTAAAAGATAAAACTCAGCAAAAGTTTTACAGCCTTCTAAACGCTGTAATTTAAATAAATACACCCGAAAGGTCTCATACATATTCCTGATCCCACGTAAAGATCAATAAAGTCTTGTGTCGTGGAAATCAGACAGTAGTAGTAGACTTTTCGGTCTCACAAACACCCAGTCCCGACACAAATACTTCTGGGCCACACAAATATTTGTCTTGGTGTGGGATCGAACCCGCAGCCTCTCGTTTTGCAGCCAGCGTCTAATTGACCACTAATGCACAACGAAGGCTGTCAGTATTAATTATATTAATGACACCACAACATCTATATATTTGAACTAACCAAATTAAATCATCACTCGAACGTACTTTCGAAAGCGACACATGCATCTGACGTCTTAAAAGAAACTTTCCGTTTGACTAGTACGTGAAAATGTAGATGTAGAATTTCTTCGTGCCAGTGAAACTTCGCCAGTACATCCCCTACCCAGTTCCACCTGGCCTGAGTTACAACTACATCACACTAATTCTAATTAATAAAGAGTTTTGCAAGTCCTAAACCTAACTGTTGGCAAAACTACGTCGCCGGAGCCAAACACGCAACTTAATCCCATTTGGTAAAATATAAATTCAGTGCCGTTCTTGGTTTAAATCTTGTTTGCCTGGGGGAGAGCCCTCTGTCAATATAATGTGGGCCGAAATAAATGTGGTTTTAACTTCCATATTTCAATTCTGCGATACTAAATGTATACCACTGTTGGAAATTTGCAATGTGCAATGAAATTATTGTATGATTCATTTTTTTTGCTGTTGACACTGCCGAGATAACTGTTGGGGTGTATTTCTTTCCAATTGTATATCATATTTTTGTTCCGCCATTTCATATCCCCTTTAAATGAATATTATGAAACATATTCTTCATCAAGTTCGTAAGAACTTGTATGTATAATAATATGTAAATATTAAGTAAGTAATAATCATACTCGTCATC
Source organism: Hyles euphorbiae (assembly GCA_023078785.2). NCBI lineage: Eukaryota > Metazoa > Arthropoda > Insecta > Lepidoptera > Sphingidae > Hyles > Hyles euphorbiae. The sequence continues at coordinate 13,811,597 of CM041050.1, forward strand.
ATCTTAGCATATAGATGGTCCACCGCTGATCACTGACCTTTTATACAAGATTTTCCGCAGCTGTATGTATTTTTGTAACTGTATGCAGAAAATATTTTGACTCACATATTTATACGTCGAATATTAAAACTTCCCTTTTACGAAAAATTTAGACATGTTATTTAATATACCGACTAATATCACTAGTCGTTCAGTTAAATATTAGTTTATACAAAAATAAAGTACTTCTTACCATGCATTTTGAAAAGGAAAATATGAAACTATATTTGCATATATTTTATAAACATTCATAACAGCATATTAGCATTAATACATGCAAATGAGTAAATTAATAATCATTAATATAACACATTCACGTAATAATATTGAATATCATTAAAATTATAATCCCGCTCAGGGAAACGACATGAAACATACAAAACAAATTGGCTGATATATCCAAGTCACAGCTGAACGTACGTGGTGAAACTAATATGTTCAAATGATATTCAGTGGTGGAGATAAGCGGACTGGTTGCGAGGATTTCTGGCCCCACGCCAACGCCACCTGTTGACTTTTACACGAACATAAATGAAAAGTTCCCACAGTAGGAAAAAGTAGTAACCGCGGCCACCTCTGTCTTTTTGCTTTGTTATATTCATCACGCGAGGGTCTTCATTGAAATGGTCTGTTAGTGCGGTGGACTAGCATTTGGCGTGGTGTGGCCAGTCTTACCTGAGCTTTTAAACGTTGTATAGACGTATACTTTTTATTTGTATCTGTTTCTAAGTATTTTTCACATAATGCTGTTTTGGAATAATTTATGGCCTAAATTCATTTATTCGGAATTGTGTGACTATGAAGAACATCCACCCACATATTACTTAAAATTTTATTTAAAATAATCAATTAAATTATGATAAAATCCGGTAGTAAAATACTTTTTTATTATAATTTCCATGTGTAGCATTCGCCTAAATCTAACAAAACTATAATTAAAGAAATATGTTGAAAATAAAATAAAATTAATATTCATCTCCGCCAATTGACCTAATTTGTCCAGTCTTAGTTATGAGATTTAACTTTTATAGTTACACTACCTATATTAACAATACTTACATTTTTCCCAATGCAGATACTTCAACAACAGCAGGTACAAACGATCTTACGTTTTCATGACCATTTCTTGACGTCGAGACTAATCCATATAAACGTCATCCCTACGTTGTTTTGATACTTTAACGGCCGATGCCAATTATAATCAGTCGAAAAAAATTAGATTGAATTGAATCTGGATTGTTTTCTACTTTTCGATTGGTCGCTTGTCATGTTGCCATAGTTTTTGCACTACTGAGATTGATTATTGGCAATATAGTATCAGAATAAACATTGAGCTGTCAATCTAAAACGCCAAATTTGGATTGAGATTGTTTATTGGCAGCGGCTGTTAATGAATGATTTAACTATGCAATAATATATTAATAGGTGTTCGATCTTATAAACGAAATTCTTTTATTGGTCATATAGGCAATTATAGAGCTGTTATGACAAGTCAATGCACACAGTAATTAATCTCTATATACTACATATTTTCTATACTTAGTAATATTTATATGAATTTTTTACTTTAGTATATTTATAAATTTTATTTTTTATTTATAATTAATTTGATATATTTTATTAATATGTTTTTAGTATTTTATTTCAAGTATTAGTTACTACTTTACTTTTTTCACATATACAAAAATATTAAATAGTATTTTGTTATTTTGTTCCAGGTCAGGAGAACAATCTGTGATAAACTCAACTAAAACCTAGTTTTAATTATCGGTAAGTAAAAATATAAATTTATTATTTTCATTTAAACATGCCCACATTGCTCAACTTTTTGCACTGGAGCATTATTAGGAAAATTCTTATTTTATTTTTCCGCACAAAATGTTCGGCAGCAATGTCATGAAAAATGTTCACAACGTTGTATAATTCGAAAAATTCTAATTAAAGCTCCGCAGGTGTTGTGATTTTTTTAATTTTGTCCCCGAAGCACCTCGTCAGATGACGCCGAAGATGTTTCGGCCTGAAGTAACAACAAACTTGCCACCCTTGTTTCAAGCACGTCACAGTTTTACATATTTAGGTCTACGTAGATATTTGTATATCACTACATAGTATAAAACAAAGTCGCTTTCTCTGTCCCTATGTCCCTTTGTATGCTTAAATCTTTAAAACTACGCAACGGATTTTGATGCGGTTTTTTTTAATAGATAGAGTGATTCAAGAGGAAGGTTTATGTGTATAATACGTGCATATTATTGTAGAGAAATCTATATGCACCCGGGCGAAGCTGGACCGGGCCGCTAGTTAAACATATTTTAGATAAGTATACACAAAAGTATGATACAATTTAATTTAACTTATTGGGTGTAATTTATTTAATAATTTATACTCAATTGAGGAATAATGCTGACAAACAAGGCTGTTTTGAAGGTCGCAGTGTATGCTAATTTTAATGAATTGGATCAGATGGGTTATTCTATAAAAATGATACAAACTTTCAATGTTCGGATATTCCACGTCCACAGTAAGTTAGTATGGTATGGTTGCGACGTACGATAGAGGACTTCAACATTTTGTGAAGTATCTGGGTACGTTAGTAAAGTTTTACGTACGGCCACCGAACATTCAAGATCTTATCTATTTTATAGAGTAACCCCCTTGGATCGTTTTTAGATGACAAGGAGCACAAGGTGAATTTTTAATAATGTACTTGTAATTGCCGCTGTTAATAGTCTGTACTCAATTTTAAAGAAGCTCAACTCATGAGAGTTTGAACTAAATTTTTAAAGAAGGTTACCAATTTGTGTTAGTAATCCGTCACTCCGCGGGAAATGAATTGAAACTCTGTCGGACTGGTAGCTCCTTGAAACATTCAAACGCTAAATCGTTTTTCAACATGGCTACTATTAATGCTGTACCATTTATTTCTATTTAAAACGATGAGTTAAATGTATACGGGTACGTGATTCATATTGTATTTGAAAAATGTACGTATTTTCTCTGTGTCTACATTTGCTGAAAACGGTACTCAAAAGCAAAAGTTGGTGTACATTGCAATGAACAAAACGATTGCTTAAACGCAAAACTAACAGAAGGCTCGTCTGTAAATGTTGTTTAAACATGTCCAGTGAATCAGAGCAAACAACATCATACAAAGAAAACAAGTTTGTTATTTAAAATCACTAGTTATGGACGTTACATGAAATATAAACAAATTGAGTATTTAAATTTAAACTATTGACATTGCTCCCATTGCGCGCATTCGATTACCGGTTTTCAATTCGTTTTAACACAGCTACAGCGTAGCCTGAGGGCTTGCAGGGGAACATACAGTTCATAATTTACGAGATTCACGAGCGGAAACAATGTCCCAAACAAAATGGATAATGAAAACAATTTTACATCAGAAATTTAATCGAATTACGAAGTTTAAAAACGGGATCTCGAATTCCCAATCGACGTTGTAAGGGCAAAAGGAATTTATCGGCGCGTACGACTGGCTGATTAATTTTAAAAATTAATTAATTCATTTTACGTACACGTAAAACTACAGTCTCGGCTTTTATTTAATATCTTGTCGGCTCATTGAATTTTAATCTCGAATGTTCCAAAAAGTAGGTAGAGTTGTTTTAAAAGAGACCCATATCTTGTTAATTAAATCTGCTCTGTAGGGTGCCTCCAGGCGGGCCGCTCCCGTCTTCTTTGGCTGCTTTTATAAATGCTGCCGAATTTCAGACATAGGCAACCCTTAATTTAAACTTGACTTAAGGAGCGCTTAAAAGTATTTGCGTTTATTTACCAACGTACTATAATAATAAGTAATTTACAATAACGAAAGATTTGTCCTTTATGGGTTTGTAACCGACGTTTCGGCCCTAAGATTCGCCAGCTCTTATTAATATTTTTGCCAAATAAAAATGATTCTTTGGTTCTCTTGATGTCTGCACAGTACTAAACAATACCGCTTTGTAAATTAAAATTAAGTGGTTTTATACTCCTTGTCTACAGTACGTTTTTTGTAATATAATAACATTGCTATGTTCAAGTTTTACCAGTATGGACTGAAATATTAAGAATGTAATTTCGTTTTTGTTCGCCACTTATTATAATTACTTATTTTATGAATAATTTATCTACCGACTCCTTTTTGGCTAGAGGGGCAGGGTAGCCCAATTCTTATACTATTGCTTAAATATAATATCGTAAACTAATATTTATTTATTTAAATACATGGTATGATCCTGAGACCGAATTTACCATAATGAGTGCTCGATTTTGCATCATAGACTTAACTTTACTTATCGAAAAAAAAATTATGGAAAAATAAACATATCGAGAACTACTTATGGAAAAAAATCATGTTCATTTCATAATTGGTTCCTCCTGTATTGTATGTATCAGCCCATATACATCCCACTGCAGGGCACGGGCCTCCTCTACAATCGAGAGTACGATTGAGAGTGGTAAGGCCATATAGTCCACCACGCTGGCCTAATGCGGGTTGGCGGACTTACATACCATAGAAATTTTATAAATCGCTATAGTCACGATGTTTTTCTTCACCGTTTTAGTGCGTGGTGATTGACTATCAATACACACATAACTGAGAAAAGTCAGAGGTGTGCCCTGGGATTCGAACCCGCGACCACCGTGAACATATTGGCAGTCGCGTCTAGTCCGATTACCAACAGGCCACCACGCACACTCCTCCTGTATTAGTTGAAAAAAAAAAAAACTCCAAGCAAGACCTAGCGGCCATCAGCTGTTTATTGTTAGAAATATTCGTAGAACTACGTAAAAGAAAGAATCATCAGAAATAATCGAGATAAAATATCACTGTTACATTTTCAAATCATAAAAATGACTATTAGGTATAACAAAATCCAGCATATCAATACACAGAAACTTACGTATCTCAATTTTATGTTATTACATCCTTTTCCCATATTTTATCCACACAAAGACCTTTAATGTAATCAGTTAATACCACTCTACATAATTAGCTTTCCCAATCCCAGACCCAAATATCAGGGTATCGTTTTATGAAAAGTAAATGGCGTACTACAAAAGGTATTAAAGAATAGAGAGGTAACAAAGCGTGAGATAACTGAATTAAAACCCTTTGTTGGTTGGTCAGCTAATTCTAATGCGATCCGAGGTACTTTGATGGATCGCCTAGTCATAACGTTAACATTAAAATTCATTACCCACGATGAGATGTTTTGGACCGTTAAAGAAAGCTGGAGAGTGGTTTTATACCTTAAAATTAAAATACAACTTTATATCCCTTTTGTAGATAGAAAAAAAAACAAACTGTTATCTCATTGAAAACAAATTAGCATCTGTCTTAGACATGCAAATTCTAGTCACTTCTTGCACTCTATATAAAGCGAACAAGGTAGATCCCAAACATGTAAAAACCTTATTAGTAATTTCCACCACATAAATAATATGATAGCAAAGTATTAGCGACAAATCCACCAACACAAACGCCACACAGATTTAACTAAAAAGTTCTAGCGTAATGGTTTTATTACGTTTAAACAGTTCCTGAGCAGTATTCGCATACGCTTCCGTATATTCGCATTTTTAAACATTCACAAAAAAGCAAATATTTACCAATTTATTGCTACATCCTGTAAATATCAGAAATATCCAGCGTTTTACGTCTGTCTGTGGCGAACTTGTTGATTTATTCCTTTTTGATACCATATGCAATCGTCAAAAGCGAATATGAAACAGAATTCGCTACGCGTTTAAATATTTAACTTTTCGTACAATATTTATAGGTAACATCCGTCGTCTTGTGGATTCAGTCGCGATCCAATACGCTACGTCATTTGTTTGCTTTGGCTTGCTCTATTCGAATTTGAATCATTTAAAATTTGTATTACATAACTTCCAAATGCCAGGGTTTAAATCATAAATGAGGAGTATTTCACGTTCAGGACCAAGTGTTGATTTGGTTTAGTAATTTACTGTTAGTGCCGCCATTTACCAGAAATGTAGGTCATATATAGAGGAAAGTCAAATAATTCTCCCGAACTTGTCTTCATTCTTAAAGGTCGAGCGTCTTAGGTTCTTTAGGTATTGTGGGTATTCAAAGGCTCCAATGATTTTTTTCTTTGCCTTATTTAGGTTTTTAAATTGTATATATAATCTTAATGGTTTTTTAGAGGTACGCGAATGTTACACATTGAAATAAAATTCGTAAATCGTCAAAATCATCAGCCTGTTGCAGTCCACTGCTGGACATAGGCCTCTCTCAAGGTACACCACAGAGCCCGGTCTGTAGCTTTATGCATCCAGTCCCTGTATTAAATTTATTAAATTAATTAATTAATAATTATTAAATTAATTCGCAAATAATAGTTTATATTTCAATGTGTAAATATAAATCGTTATTTTACACCCCCTTATTTCCAATAATCTATCAACAGACTGCAATATTTATGATAATGATTTTCATATTAATATACGAAGGTGATATTTAAATTGTAGCTCTTTCATGAAAGCTTTACTTTTCATAAAGGCTCGTTAAATTCATTTATTTTTTATTCGAATAGTCTTTTTCAGTATATTAAAAAAAAGTATTTTTAATGTATAGCTTTAATTCATGAGTACATCTGCAAGCCTACTTTTGAGATTCAATTTCACTTGATTTTTTGTAATAACACCGCAATCTAGTCACATTTATAAAATTGATACTGAAACATTCAATAGAACCAAAATTACAAGGTTTTGAATACAATGAAATGAATCTGAGTCCCAAGAGTACATTAAATCATTTATTTATATATAATGAAAAATATTTTTAAATCAAAACACATAATTAAACGTCACACAATGTTGAAATCACACATAACTCATGCACACAAAGCCATTTCGGTCAGAACTTGCCGAATACCGCAAAAAGATTGTGTGCGCGCGTGTGCTTTTGTCTTTGTCGAGAGCCCGCATGGCGCCACCGCAGCCCTCACCCCTTGTTTATGATTAACGCGACTGAATCGCATTGATGTACATCTGTGTGTTGAATTCTGACAAAAAACAATTGCAAATACTGGTTGTACTACTGGGTAGATACCACCGCAATATCTATTTCTCTCGCAAACCAGCAGATTAAATGCACTGTTGTGTTTCGGATTGAAGGACAGCCAGAGTAAGACTGACAGTAAGAGTTAGACTGTTTACTGGACATATTGAGACTTAACATCTTGTCTCAGGAAGGCGTGCGCAATGGAATGCCAAGCATTGCTACGTTATACATGGTGTTTTTTGGTTTTGCCTCTGTTCATGAGCGGTCGCATTGCTTACCATCAGACGAACGACAAATGGTGTTGCTACTCATTGCCATAAAAATATATATAAAATTCTACGTGCATAGTTTTAATTGTGGTATTATAAATGGCATGGTATTATAAGTGGCATTATAAATTCTATGTAAATAATGGGTAAAGATTTATTTTGATATTTAGTTATAACGAGAGCTGGAGGCACTTTTCCGAAAATGGTAGAGCCACGCTGTTGCCGCACGCACTCACATGAACCCAAAAATCCAGGGATGTGCCCTAGGATTTGAACCCGCGACCACAGTGAATTCGTACCGTATACCGTTTTTATTTTCAAAATCTTAAATCATTCATTTATTTATTCATTTCTGGACTGTCCAGCAAATGAATGAATCCTTAAACCAACAGTATTCATTCATCTACAAGAAAGTCGAAAAGGCTGGAAAAATTCCATCAGCCAAACCATTAATGTGAGTGTCAACAGGACATTTTAAAGCAATAAGACCTTTCTCATTAATGGAACAGGGTCTAATATTGTGTGCTGTGCACTGCTCTAATTTTCTTATTGTAGATTAAATGGACATATGCCTGCCACTGTAGGGTCGCCTGGGGCAAGATTCCATACAAAGGGACCCGACCTCCACTCTATTATTGAAAAAGGGGTGATCAAAGGCAAACGATACGTTTTTCATATATTGCACTCCTTTACTATTTCTGTTTGGACAGGTGTTTTCTGAACCTCAATTCAGGGTTTGAAGGTGTTGGTGGTTTACGTGGAGCTCGGCATGGGGTATGGTTTTGTTTGTAATATGTTTAATGATAGCGGATAACTGAAGCAAGACGTTTGATGGGATCAATTTAGCTTTTGAATAAATTTTGATGGTTCGGTGGCGTAGTCGTACTAGGGTACGGTTACAAAGCTCAGTTCTCTGGTTCGACTCCCGGGAAGAGCAAAGTGATTTTTTACATTTTTATTATCACCCCGGAGTCGGGAATTTATGCCCTATAAGGCGATGGGCGAAATGCGGGTGCTCTGGTTTTGCCTACCCTTTTTGGGAAAGAAGCCTGAGCTTATGTATCTAGAATTCTGCATTGTAATAAAAATATTATATACCGAACTTAAATCGATTCGAATTTCACATTCTCCACAAATCAATTTTTGAATTTAAAGCTTCTGTTGAAAGGTCCGTTATCTTTTCGATAAAACATCGGAAGTAGCCTTTTTAACATTTATGTTTGGATATCATACAATAAATTAATCATGTACACTATTCTAATGTTCGCCACAAAGCTAGGATAATAGTACACAACAGAAATTATAACTATCCAAGCTTACACAGCATTAAAGCAATATTAACAGAAATGATGCACTAACAACATTCGGTAATAACAAAAAAATACCTACCGAACATTTCAATATAGTTTAACCGAATACCTGATTAATAGATTTTACATTAAAGGCTTAACTTGTATTTAACGGATGTTACATAAATATTACGCAAATGCATAAAGGTCTATAAAGAGAAATGGAACACCATCCAGTACGGTTAAAACACAAAATACTCGTGAGCCTGCGCCCGTGGTACTAGCAGCGAGAGGCAGCGATTTATGGATTAAATATTTTTTTTATATATAGTTTATAGGCTAGTGTCGTATTTTTTATTATTGTTTATATCGAAAGGATATAATATTATGCATTATCATAATAAGATTAAAAAAATAATTAAGTCCCTTAAGTAATATGCAAGTTACAAATATATGAAAGAGTAATAGAAAAGGATGCAACATGCACTGCGTGCAAAAGAGACGAGTGTCCCCACCGGGCCATTAAATACTGCTCAAAAAACAATCATCAATCATATCAATAAAATCATATTCATACACAGTTTTATAAACTATTTTAGTTATCGAATATTTAATTCCTTTCGAACGACTTAAATTAACTATTATAATGAGCAGTATTTTGGGTAATTAACAAAGATAGTCTATATCCAGATTTTTAATAAGAGAGTAATGAATCGCATCAATACAAAGTGGTTTAATCAAAAGATCATGAAATTTCCCTTTTAAAAATTATATTCGTTATTCGTACTAGACGACCATAGACATCAGCCTATATTTTGCACCTCACACACCCACACGGCTATTGGTTTTTCATATTGCTTTATGCAACAAATAATAAAATATGGTAACCTATTAATACACCGAGTGTACGATTTTTTATTTTTTTTTCCGCATCATACGCCACACGAATATGGAATTAAAAGACCCGTTACGCCGAAAATTGGCTACATACAAAAGAAACAACAAGTTCGCGGAAATCCAATTAGGTCATTTTTTGATGGCTGATGCTGTGATATTATTTAACAAGAGTATTCAACAACAAAGTTAAAACGATAGTGAGTCTATATTTCCATATTCTTCTACGAATTAGGGATTCGCGGTACGTTAATTTATCGCATATTTTTTGCAGATTTGAATTGTTTTGTTGATTAATTCTTCGTAATGGCTTATTTATATTAGTCTATGCGGCCCGCTGCCGGATTCGGGATATATTATGGTTCTATGACGTTTCGACCATTTCGGTTTCAGCATGATTTATAATTCTCACATTTTCGACAAATCACATTCCCTCACTTCTTTGACGTCGCTTAAAACATATGTCGTTGCGTAACATTGAGAGCTTAGTAAAGGCTTTTGTAAGCCTAAAAAGAAAACGGTCGGTGGGACAGATTTTTCCTTTTGCACGCAATATTTATGTATGTATGCATGGAAAATATGTACGATTTGAAAATTTATGTAATTTAATTTATTTACCAAACTAAGATAGGACGGCGTGGCTCACTGTCTAGGTGGTGAGATTTATCATAAGAGTAAAACGTCAGGACTGGCTCATTAATTGATATAGACCAGTTCAGTTTTACTAATTTTAACTATATTAATAGTAATATAAAAATTCAGATAAAAAACTATTTCACTGTTTAAATTTTAATAGATTTTTTTTATCGTACTGCATCATGCACTTCTGAGTAGACATAATAAAGGGCACAAAGAATATATTACGCCGATATAAAAACATACAGAGCATATCCGTGATTAAAAACTGTTCGTGTGTTCTAAATGGTTGGAACTTACTCGAATCGGATGCAGTACGTATTGAACAAACGTTTTAAATCGCGTTTTCGCTGTAATAAAATAAAAGATTTGCGTAGTCGGGCTTTAATAAAAATTGGTGTTGACTAAATCAATGTTCACATTTAAAATCGATATTATAGGTAAATACAAAAAAATATGCAACAGATATAATATGTAAATCGATTTATCATTAAATATTTATCATAAGTCACCGCTTCATTTACGCCAACTTTTAATATGCCTATACATTCATTTGGACTTATTGATAAAATAAGAAAACTCCGATAATCCATCCATCAAATAACAATGAGCACCGCCGAAATAATATACATAGAGTCGAAAAATTCCCACTCAATAACGTTAAAAATGAGCTCTCAAACAACAAGAAAATTGTTTTTCAACCCAACAACTCGGGCAGGGTACATCGGCAAAATGAAAAGTTTCCCTATCAGCCCACTGACACATCGATTGGCGTTTACATCTTTGTAAAAGAAATTGTTTGCGATCATGCAGAGGAAGTTGGACCTTAAGCCGCAAACATGTAGTGCCAGGAGAAGCTCTTTGAGTCGCTTTTTCCCCGACGATACAGCGAAGTTTCCGAGCTGCCACCGGGCTATTTTCGAGCAATCCATCATCCATGCAAGTGTGGAAGGAACAAAGCCCGCGATATCACACATCTAAATTGAGATACTTACCTCGTGTTTAGAGTATCTATTAGATAATCGATTCGCTTATTGATATTGGGTGGTCGGAGAGGGCTGCGTGCGTGTACGGTGTGAGTAATTGCTTTCATTGACATGCCGGACCTGTGTGCCGCGCGGAGAATGTCTATGCAATTAATCGGACACAAACGTCGGAGGAAACCAGTTTATGGAGTGATACCACGCGTGTATCGGCGCAGTATTGACATGCCTTCCCGGTCGCCGTGTCTTGATAGATCCTTTATCTAAGTGATGGAACGGCCGAGTCGATCACCTATACAATGTAACCTATATGTGTTCACGTGCAGCATCGTTATTATACTACGTGAATTCTATTGGAATTCCTCTCCGGACACTGCATACTGTTACACGCTTTTGAATCTGATCGCCAGGTATGTTTTCAAAAGTAGCTTGATTGAAAATGATCCGTATTGTTTCAACAGCGTACACAACAAACTTCAAATTCTGTTGCATCGAAGAAGTGACGGATCCATGAATGGATCGGTCTGACCGAACAAGCCTACATGATATCGACGTGAAGTAATATTTGGCAGGTTCCACTACATCAGAAATATTACGCTTCCTTCCCGACTGTTTATCCTTCTCCATTTTGGGCGACCCGTAAAGTATTTAAAATTTTTGATTGGCATATATTTTTATGAAAAACAATTATTTATTAATGCTAAGTTGCTTGCTTCGTTAGATGAACTAATAACAAATAAAGATGTACAACATTTAAATGACATCGACATGTTACATTTAACTGTACAAAATAAACTACTTTGTTAATGCTCAATGTACGTCTCAATTTATTTTTAAATAAAACTTAATAAGTTCCAAGATTGCTGGAAACAAAAAAAAAACCTTATTTGTCTGTTTATCTCCGGAATGTAGTCCACTTGCCGTACAATACAAGCCTTGCCCCTCGTAAATCCGAGTTACATTAAGACAATATAAAAATTTCCTTTCATAAAGACAACCGCTGCGGTAACTATAAATCTTAAATCGCGGCGGAGCTCTTCATCAAGGAATCTCGTATATTAAAGTTGCATTTTCAGGATGGAAACTAAGTAACATTCTGACATTGTACGCACACCGCACTCAAACTAATTTATGTCTAATAAGAATTTTACCGTCTATCAGTTACGTTTTATGTCCAATACCATGCCAAAGATGATATTAGAACTTTGAGTATGATATTTTCCAACGTGAAAATTATAATTCTATAAAGTAAATTGTGAAATCCATGAATGAAACGTTTTGTATAATATATTAGAATTAACTACGCTCTAAATTATAAAAATGTATTAAACATCAATCTAAGCACATAATTAAAAACACGCAGACGTGCATAGCCAGATAACAAACAGTTGAACATACTGCACAAACAATTGCACCATTAGCTAACTTATTCGTCTATATTGTTACTTAGACTGTTTAGCGAGATGGCAGCGGAGTTTGCGAAGCATACTTGCCCTGAGGGTAAATGTTGGCCCGAACTCAATGTCGTCATAAGCCAGGCCAATGTTAGTTCTCCGTTTGTCTTACTCACTACAAGTTCCGTAACCTGAAATTAGTTAGCTATGTCTGCATCTGTACTCATCATGTTTAAGATTGTTCCTCTCGGCTACAATTTGTGTTTAGCATTCGCAATTTCATTTTTACCTTTGATAGTTTAGTTTGTTAGTACTGCGATACAATTACGTAAATGTTTCCAATTCATGCAAAAATATTATGTAAATACAACTGAACTAATTAATGCATCATTTATTTTTGTACATCTGTCCAAAAATCTGATTTAATGCTCTCAAACTCTGATGTTTTAGTTTGTATTTTATAATGGAATATTTGTTCAAAGCAAACATGTTCAATTTATTTATGCACTGTTAATTTGTGTTTTATACAAAGTGATGCAATCAATCCTATTTTTAACGTCTCTGTAATTCGCAAATTGAAAATACTCTGTTATAAAATGTGTTCGTGATTTTATGGGTCGGGTAAGTTATGGTTTATAATTCTGATGTATCGACAAATCGACGTGTTTACCAAATGTAGTCCTAATGCTAATTTGTCGCAAAAAAATTGATAACAGAATTTTGGTGTAAAATCATTGTTTTAAGTGTCTTCTATACGTAAGACTTCTTTTCCGCCTTTTTAGTATCGAAACATTTTTTATTTATTTTTTTACACTGGCCCGTCATACTGACTTCATTGCGTCTGACTACCCGACATTACTAACATGCCGGCGATTTTTACATAGACTATGACCTGGCGAAGTAAATTATTATGTTTGTGTTAATATACGCGTCTTCAGGCTATATCCGAAATTTTAATCGCCCGTTTCCAAATTTTGTGACATTAAATTTTAATGTATGTGGTACAATACTATCATAGATAGTTACCGCTATTTACCCCTTCGGGGATACAGTTGTGAGCTTTTGTATGAATAAAATATATTTTAAACTTATTATATACTAAGCCTGTGTCTTGGAATTTTTAGATTTAGGCCCGTATTCACAAACAATACTTTACTCAGTGTTGAAGTAACACTATGCTAAGTAAGACATTTCTCATAGTGATCGTTCCGCTCAGCCTTTTTATTCATAAACAATACTTGAGTCACCCTTTTACTATGGGAACGCACAGTGTCCAATGCGGATCAGTGATTGGTCAATTACTGTTGCTAATTTCTC